>CM064569.1:18662213-19190818 GCA_032716605.1 Paralithodes platypus
TTACTTATGAAATTGATAATGGTGTGTGTGTGTGTGTTAACCTCCTGTCTGGCATTGTGGGGGAGTGAACGTGTGCGTGGGAGGGGTGGGTGGGGGGAGCGGGGGTTATTTGTTAAAATAGGACTTCAGAGGCTATCAACCCTATTGGATTATTAGGCCAGCACACTGTAAGTCAAGAATAGCGTCAGGACTGGAGCCTCTCTGCGAGAACCCCAGTCCCTTGCGGGGGTAGTTTGTTCTCTTCATGGGTGGGGAGGGGAAGGAAAGGGTGACAGACAGGCACACCCTACCCCTTCTGCCTTGGGTAGGAGTAGTAAGGTGGACTGGGCAGGGACCACCCAGTTCCTAGCTTCTGGGGTAGTAGGAGTAGGGGGTAAACCCTATGCAGGGACTTTCACTTCTGGGTGTACATTACATTAGCATACAGAAAAATAATACAGTTTGAAGTTACTCCTACTATGACATGAGGACTGAATACCTAATGGTATATATGCCCTCGATTCCATTGCTCATATAACATTGCGCTGATTTAGAACACCCAGATAAACAAAACACGAATACAAAAATGAGTACTGCATCCTACTGTATACTTAAGTGTAAATAGTGAGTAATGTGGAAGAAAACAAATACAAAGCCGTAGTTGATTGAAATTGGAAAAATATTCATATGATATTTATATGCGATAGTAGAGTGTTATAGTTAATTAGTATATTTTAACCATGAAAGATGACATATAATTGGGATTATAGATTCCAGGAAATATATTATCCGAAAATAGAGTATATAGGAGATAATTATTATATTATCCGAAATAGAGTATATAGGAGATAATTATTATATTATCCGAAATAGAGTATATAGGAGATAATTATTATATTATCCGAAATAGAGTATATAGGAGATAATTATTATATTATCCGAAATAGAGTATATAGGAGATAATTATTATATTATCCGAAATAGAGTATATAGGAGATAATTATTATATTATCCGAAATAGAGTATATAGGAGATAATTATTATATTATCCGAAATAGAGTATATAGGAGATAATTATTATATTATCCGAAATAGAGTATATAGGAGATAATTATTATATTATCCGAAATAGAGTATATAGGAGATAATTATTATATTATCCGAAATAGAGTATATAGGAGATAATTATTATATTATCCGAAATAGAGTATATAGGAGATAATTATTATATTATCCGAAATAGAGTATATAGGAGATAATTATTATATTATCCGAAATAGAGTATATAGGAGATAATTATTATATTATCCGAAATAGAGTATATAGGAGATAATTATTATATTATCCGAAATAGAGTATATAGGAGATAATTATTATATTATCCGAAATAGAGTATATAGGAGATAATTATTATATTATCCGAAATAGAGTATATAGGAGATAATTATTATATTATCCGAAATAGAGTATATAGGAGATAATTATTATATTATCCGAAATAGAGTATATAGGAGATAATTATTATATTATCCGAAATAGAGTATATAGGAGATAATTATTATATTATCCGAAATAGAGTATATAGGAGATAATTATTATATTATCCGAAATAGAGTATATAGGAGATAATTATTATATTATCCGAAATTAGAGGATATCTTATTATTGTGTTTAACATGTTTGAAGCCTTCCAGTAATCCACTAATACCGGCAATTCACGGAATTCTTTATAGCATAGAGTCATGCAGGACTTCAAGAACCCAGCTCGTCATTCAGCAAAGGGCAGTGATATTAAAATCACCTTAATTACAGCTAGATAAAATACACTAGATAAATTACTGTACGATTTTGAAACCTCAAAGGTTCTCTTGTATTTGATTTTTTAATATAAAATCCTTAAGTTTCATCTTAAATGTCGAGATAGAGTTTACTTGAGATAGCTTTGTTGAATAGCGATTCCACAACAATGCACCTTTATATCTAAATGACTTGATTTAAAGTTGTTCTAACTTTACTGACATGCAGCTGTTGATTTTGCCTTGTTGGGTAATTATGGTAATCTTCGTTTCTTGCAAACATATTGATAAAAATTGGGGGCATTAGATAATTAATAAATTTATACATTTGAATCATAACGCAGTATTCATAGATGTCCTTTACACGGAGTAATTTCAGTTTTTGAAATAGAGGATTCGTATGAGCTCTATATGGTGAATTAGTTATTATCCTGATAGCAAATTTTTGTGTTTTCACAATAGAATATATATAACACTCACTGGCAGTCCCCCATACCTCGACTCCATAATTTAGATATGACACAGAAAACTATTGTAGAGTGTTACAAGGGTGGATAACTGGATATATTTAACACTTTGCGAGCCTTGTATAATATTCCTATTCCTTTTGATAACTTATTTTTGATAGTTTGAATATGTTCACACCAACTTAACCTTGAATCAACTATGACTCCCAAAATGTTTGTATTATCCACCCTGGCCACGACTCTATCACCAATGCATACATTTTCATTCGTTACAGTACGTTTCCCCTTAGTGTGGAATACTATATAATTAGTCTTTTCAATATTGAGAGAGAGCTTGTTTGAATTAATCCATTTTACAATCCTGTCTATTTCCGTATTCATGCGTTGTATTACCTCATTCACCACTTTTCCTTCAAGAAAAACACTGGTGTCGTCCGCAAATAACACTGGTAGTAAATTATTAGACACAAGATGTATATCAATAATGTATAAAAGAAATAGTAAAGGCCCCAGAATGGAACCTTGCGGGACACCACAAGTAATATTTCCTACTGATGAGTTAGCGTTCTTATACATGACATAATTATTGTGTTCGATTAGATAAGTACTTTTTGAACCGGTCATATGCAATCCCTCTTATTCCATAATGATGTAATTTACTTAAAAGAATATCATGATTAACTGTGTCAAATGCTTTTCTTAAATCCAAGAAGAGTCCCAATACAATGTTACCTTTATCTAGTTGTTGAGTCAGTTTATCAATTAAAGTTATTAAAGCAATATTGGTACCATAATTTGATCGAAATCCAAATTGATATTTATACAATATGTCATGTTTACATATAAATTAATACAGTCTTTTATACATAATGTTTACATATAAATGAATACAGTCTTTTATACATAATGTTTACATATAAATTAATACAGTCTTTTATACATAATGTTTACATATAAATGAATACAGTCTTTTATACATAATGTTTACATATAAATTAATACAGTCTTTTATACATAATGTTTACATATAAATTAATACAGTCTTTTATACATAATGTTTACATATAAATTAATACAGTCTTTTATACATAATGTTTACATAAAAATGAATACAGTATTTTATACATAATGTTTACATATAAATTAATACAGTCTTTTATACATATTTTTTTCGAGAATCTTTGAAAAAAGTGGCAGCAAGAATACTGGTCTGTAATTATTTAGACTCATGTTATCTCCCCCTTTGAATATCGGCATTACTTATGTTTTTTTGTCTTCATATCATTAGGTACAGCCCCTTGAGTTAAAGATAGATTAGTTATATATGTTAAAGGATCAATGATGGCGGGATAAGTTTCTTTAACCACTTTGGCACAAATGTTGACCCATCTTCCACCTTTATTCTTTAATCCCATGATGATTTTAATTATTTCTTCCTGAGAAGCAGGTGTTATAAAGAACGACTCAAGTATGGTATTTGGTAAGTATGCCTGATAGCTCACACCACTATATGGGATTGATCTACTTAGTTCACGACCAATGTTCAAAAAATAATTGTTAAAACTCTCGGATATGATTTTGTTATCACACTCTACTCTGTCATTGATAATGAATTTATCATTAGTGTTTGAACCTCTTTTTTGATTAATTATCTCCTTTATTTGTTCCCAAGATTTCTTAAGATTGTTAGTGTTTTCAAGAAACTTGGATTCGTAATGTTTTCTTTCAGCCTTGCGCATAATTTTCTGTAGTATTCTCTTGTAATCTAAGTATTTGTTTATATAAATTAGTTAAGGTCTCTTTTTTGACAATGCATATAATTGATTTTGTTGTTTTATAGAACGTTTTAGACCTGCAGTTAGCCAGGGTTTCCTTAGCTTGTAAGGTTTCAAGGCTATAAAAGGAAAACTATTTTCAAAACATTTTGTATATAAGTCATGGAATTTGGTATATGCCTCTTGACAGTTTGCTAACGCAAATAACTCGGTCCATTGTATTTCTTGAAGTTTAAGTCTGAAACTGTCAATATTTCTTTTACTGTAAACTCGAACTGTTTTTATTGTTGTCTTTTTCCTTTACTTTATTATACGGTTTTACGCAAAATATAGGAAGGTGGTCTGAAATATCCGTGCAAAGTAAGCCGTTTATGAACGTGTCATTGTGGGTATTATTACACAATATATTGTCAATAATGGTTGATGTATTATTAGATAGCCTTGTGGGCTTATTTATTAACGGAAGGAAACAATGGGAGAACATTAAATCAACAAATTCGCCAGTTATACTGTGTGTACTTGCATTGATTAAATTCAAGTTGAAATCTCCCATTAAATAGACAATTTTATCTTGATCTCTTAAAATATTTAGAATGGTTGTTAAATCATGCAACAAATCTTTAATATTGCCCTTGGGAGGCCTATATATCTCAGCTACTATTATGTTTTACTGCTATTAAAATTAAGTTTATCTATCCCCACAAAACTTGATTCAATATTATCGTTAAATATACCAAGATCACGCCGGCACTTATATTCTAAATTATCTTTTATGTAAATAGACACTCCTCCTCCCGACCTATTACATCGAAAGTTCTCTAATAGCTCATAACCATCAATGTTATAATTTTTTTTATTTGAGTTAGTTATCCAAGTTTCAGATATCCCTATTACATTGAAATTTACATATAAAATGTCTAAATAATTAGCTAACTCATCAATTTGTTTTGGTACATTCCTTAGGTTTAGATGCAATAAGCTGAGCATTTCGTGTGCCTGACCCACACTTTCAAGTGTCCTGTTAAAGGTATCCTCTGACTAGTAGTCACTAGATAGGTTACGACCAACTATGTTAGCTAGGAAGTTAGTGTCAGGATCTATGTTAGAACATGGTGAGGTAGGTACTGAATTATTAAAATCAAGTGGATCATAAACAAGATCATCATGCCCCATTACATACTCATTATTATTATTGACAATAGGTCCAGTCAGACATTGAATACAATCCTTATTATTTAAGGTATTCTGTAGAGGGAAAACATTTTCCATACAATGTATACACATAGATTGAGTGTTAGTTATGGTATTACATATAAAACACATTCATCTTTCATTATGTTTGAAAAATTAGTTACACTCATTATTTCCCGGATTTGTCTCATAGTACAAAGATGACCAATGCTTAATGTCAAATTATGATGGTCTATTAGTATTGGTACTATAAATGTTCTATAAACAAATCATTACTATCACACTGTCTTTACCTCGACATTCGGAATGTTTGTTATATTTAATTATGTTGTTCAAGGTTAGTATACAGCTTAGAGTAACTTTAAGAAACAGTACAAAACTAAACAAGTTAAAACAAACGAAAGTACTGTAAGAAGCAAAGTAATATTAGAAAACATATGATAACAAATTAGTAATCCGCATACGTAATGAAGATATAACTGTATCATTGATCCTAATGTACTTTGTAAACAATAATACATTTTGAATTTAAACAACTCATTTATCAAAGTGTTGTTTGAGAGAGATAATAAATGTTAAATTTAAACCGTATGGTATTACATTTCTAACTTTCTATTCTTAACATCAACACACAGACTCAATTGCAAATTAAATCAATTAAAGAAATCAATGAATGCATGCGACCCTCCTGGGACTCGGTCCCGGGACACCCCACACAGAACGTAAGTACACTAACCATGCACAAGGATTGGCCTCGCTTTATATATTACATCTGATACCTTAAGATAATTCTAACTTTCTATTCTTGACATCAACACACCAATTAAATTGCATAATTATTATTATAACAATTAAATACAAATTAACTAATGAAGCTAACAAATGCACGTGACCCCCCGGGGACTTGACCCCAGGACACCCCACACAGAAAGCAAGCACACCAACCACCACATATGATATCAAGGATAGAATTATATACAAAATTGTAAACAGATGCTAATATTGCATCCTTAAGAAATTATATAGTTATTAAGCACACATAGCAGCCATGGAAAAAAACAAATAAAATAAAATATAATAAAATAAAGTTGATCTTCCACCGATCGATCGAGGCGAACATAAAATATAGACCCAAGTGCACATACCCGGTACATATTTTAGCTGTTGGTAAACTTCCCCAGAAATTCACATCTAGCTGGTATTTTGAAATAACGGAGTAGATAGTGTGACGCCTACCAGCGTTGGCAGAATCGCCTCCCGTTGGCCACTGGCGCTCGCCAGGGCAGTGAAATGGGCTACAGTTATCAGAGAATGTTGTTCTTTCTTTCATAGTACTTGCATTGTTACAGACAGTCCAGTGGTGGTCTTTATTTTTGTCTGTGACAACGGGAATTATTTTATATCATGAGTAGAATATAAGATGCATTGTAGTGATGTTGAGAGAGAGAGAGAGCGAGCGGGCAGCATGGGGGCAGTGAGTGTTGCTTCCCTCCTCCCTCCTCCCTCCCGGAGGAGTTTTTCCCGCCCGCGCGGGCTTTGTTTCGCCTCTGATTGGCTGGTGGTTCTTGGCGCGTCATCGAGGCCTGCTGCCTTGTGACGTATCGTCCTGTGATTGGCCGACCACCATCCCTTTGTGGGATCCTGATGGTCCCGAGGAGCTACCCTCCTCAGGACAGGCTTGGTGTGCATGCTTCTAACATCCCTTTGCATACTCTCCCCCGATCACCCCCTTTACCACTGTCTCTCTCTCTGACCTTCTTCTTTTCCATTGCTGCTCACCTTTATTCAATTACTTATCTCCTTGGGTTCTACATACGGTTTCCATAGCCGGCCCATTGTATTGCATGTGCCGTCCTCTGAGATATTTACATGTACTTAGAATAGGTTTTAGGGTTCTTAGTTAGTAGAGGTTAAGAACTCGGTGTGTGTCTCCATTATTGATTTAGTTGTCTGCTCTTTGATTTAATGCTAGACTGGGATAAGGTAACTTTAGTCGTCGTCACCGATGTGTGTATGGTTTGCTTATACCTACACGACTTCGACCGGTACTGTGGTAGCCTGTATTGTCTTTTCGCTTGCGTTCTTTACGAGTGCAGCATTGTGTTGACTGAGGGCGTTGGCCTGTTCCAGTTCCACACTTTGCTGCCTCTTTGCTTATCTTTTGAGGGTCGCCAGGATAGAACCAGATACTTGTGATATGGATCTATCAAGAGAGCACCCCAGTCAATTAACGTAACGTAAAGGATGCAGTCTTAAGGACATCACTAGGCTACGAGCCTGTCTTGCTCAACCACAGTTCCTTACCTAGAGTATTCCAGCTAGACATTATTAACACCTTACGAGCGGCCTATGCGGTTTATTTATGTGTACCGCACAGCGGGGTGTTTTTAGCCAAAATAGGGCTGTTTACGTGATCATTTTCATGCCTAAATAAGACCCAGAACGTAAAACAAGTACCTATCCCTGAAAGGGCATAAACAGAGCTTTCGAATGACACCATAACGATCCTTGTATGATGGATAGTTTTCTTGCAATAACCGTGCAACGCGAGTGCAAAAAGCAGGTAATTCGGTACTTTCAGTACATAATTGAGTATGTAGCGAGTGAGAGAGGGAGGAGGGAGCTGAGATTTGTGTCAGTAGGTTCGCCGCGGTGGTCTGGAGCAGTCATACGCTCGCTAGTATCCTGCCACCACTTGTCTCTCTCTCTCAGCCACATTACGTGCTGAAATTGCCACTCGAGTTATGTCGAGCGCCGCCACATAGTCCAGCTTTATTTAACTCGACTTATGTTGCTCGCCGCTAAATAAGGGTTAATCGAGTAGACACTTATTAGTATTTAATATAAGCTCTTTGATATGTACGCATTATTATTCACAGCATTTATGAGTGCATTTATAAAGAGAGCAGTGGAAAGACGACTAGGTGGGTTAGACCTGGAAGTTATGGAGGAAGTGGAGGAGATGAGAAAGGTGTTTAAGGATGAGAACTGTGCAGCATGTGAGGAGGTGTGTGGAGTGAGGAGAAGAGGGAGGGGAGTGAAAGGTACAGCATGGTGGACAGAAGAGGTAAGAATAGCTGTGGAAGAAAAGAAGAAAGCATATAGGGAGTGGTTGGGTAGTAGAGGGAATGAAGATTCCGAGAGACAGAAACGAGCTAGGTACATGGAGAGTAAGAGGGTGGTGAAGAGAGTAGTGAAGGAAGGTAAGAGAAGAGTAGATGAGGAATTTGGAAGGAATCTGAGTGTAAAATGGAGGGAGAGTAAGAATCTGTTCTGGAAAGAAGTCAAGAAAGTTAGGGAAGGTAGCAAGGGAAACAGTAAGGGTGTGAAAGATAAGAATGGGAGAATGCTAGCCGAGAAGCAAGAGAGAGTCGAAAGATAGAGGGAGTACTTCAGTGAGTTGCTAAATGTAAGGAATGAAGAGCCAGAAAACATAGCTGGATAAGGTATGGGAGGGAGAAGAAGAGAAGTAATGGAGGAGGAGGTGGGGATCAGGAGGTCAGAAGTGTGGGAAGCCATGAAAAGAGTGAAGTTGGGGAAAGCACCAGGAACAGATGGAGTGTGTGGGGAAATGTTGAGGTATGGTGGTGAGATCGTGATAGAATGGGTATGGAAAATGTGCAAACTAGCATGGGAGAAGGGGAGTGCACCCGATGACTGGAAGACTGGCATAATAGTCCCCCTATATAAGGGCAAAGGGGAAAGAGGAGTGTGTGGTAACCACCGAGGAATATGTCTTCTAAGCGTAGTAGGGAAGGTATACAGTAGGGTAGTGATTGAGAGAGTGAGAGCGAGAACGGAGAAATGGATAGGCGACGAGCAGGGAGGTTTTAGGAATGGAAGAGGATGTGTAGATCAGATTTTTACCCTGAATTGTGTTGTGGAGAAGTATCTGGAGAAGAAACAAAAGGTGTATGTTGCCTTTATGGACTTGGAGAAGGCCTATGACAGAGTGGATAGAGAAGGATTGTGGAAAGTACTTAGAATATACGGAGTAGATGGCAAGTTGCTGAAAGCAGTGAAGAGCATGTATGAGGGTGCAAAGGCGGCAGTACGTGTGGAGAGTGAGCAGAGCGAGTTCTTTGACCTGAATGTTGGTTTGAAACAGGGGTGTGTGATGTCCCCGTGGTTGTTTACTGTATATATGGATGGAATCATGAAAGAAATACTAATCAAGAGCAGTGGATGTTGGTGTAGCGCTGGAAAGGGAGGGAATTGAATGGAAGCTACCTATACTGCTGTTTGCGGATGATACAGTTCTGATGAGTGATAATGAATGGGAGTTGCAGGGTCTGGTAAATGAGTTTGGAACAGTGTGCGAAAAACGGAATTTGAAGGTAAATGCGGGGAAGAGCAAGGTTATGGTCTTCGAAAGGGGTGAAGTCACAGAGTGTGAGGTGAAGCTGAACGGTCAGGCTATGGAGATCGTCAACTCTTTTAAGTATCTGGGCAGTGTGTTGAGTAAAGATGGGACTATGGATGAAGAAGTGCGGGAGAGGGTACAACAGGGGAAGAGGGTTGTAGGAACGCTAAAAGCAGTAACAAGAAATAGGGTGGTCAGTATGGAAGTGAAGAAGTTCTTGCATGACAGTGTGGTAATCCCGACACTGACTTACGGAAGCGAAGCATGGACGTTGGTTGAGAGACTCAGACCAAGAGTGAGAGCAGTGGAAATGAATTACTTAAGGAGTGCGTGCGGAGTTACATGGAGGGATAGACAGACTAATGAGGAAGTAAGAAGGAGGTGTGGTGTGGAGGTAGATGTGCTGGAAAGTGTGAAAAGGAACAACTTGAGATGGTTCGGCCATATGGAACGTATGGAAAGCGAGAGAATGACTAAGAGTACAAAGGAGTACAAAGGAAATCAAGCAACAACAGATCTAGTGACCCTTCTAGGTTGCTTGTCCTCCAAAACACTGAGGATCAAGTGTCCAAACAGTGGTTTAGAGTGGGTAAGGGAACATTGGAAAGGGAACTACTGCCCTGCCACTAACGTGGCAGGACTAGGAAGTTAGTAGGGGACATATGGGTTAGTAACTGAGGGGAGGATAAAGTTATTCATTTACAAACGCAGTCAGTCGCGGGTTTGATGCGAGATATTTGTCTAGGCGGAATTTAAATGAATCAACGGTGCTGCAGTCTATAACGTCTCGGGGAAGCCCATTCCACAAGTTGACAACTCGATTGAAGAAGAAATTCTTAGATTCGTGCGAGTTAAAAGATTTACCAATAATTTTGCAACCGTTTCCCCGCGTGTAATTAGATTGGTCGATAGTGAAGTACTTACTACAGTTCATATTGTCGATGCCTTTGATGATTTTGAACACTTGAATTAAGTCGCCTCTTAATCTGCGCTGGGTTAAAGGAAATAGATTTAATTCTCTAAGACGCTCTTCGTATGGTTTGTTCTTTAGGCTAGGTATCATTTTGGTAACTCTACGTTGAACTCGTTCTAGCTTGTTTATATCTTTTTGGTAATAAGGGCACCAGGATTGAACGCAGTATTCCAGAAGAGGGCGGACTAAGGAATTGTAAAGGGTTAGGATAACTTCTTTGGATTTATGCTCAAATGACCTGCCTATAAAGCCAATTATTTTGTTTGCCTTCTTAACAACTTCTGAACATTGTTGACTCGGTTTTAGGTTACTCGATATTGTTACTCCCAGATCAGTTTCTCTGTTTACATTCTTAAGCTGAGTGCCATTCATCGAATAGTTTGCTTTCTCATTTAGGTATCCGACATGTAGTACTTTACATTTATCCGCATTGAAACTCATTTGCCAAATTTGGGCCCAACATGACAATTTATCTAGATTGTGTTGCATATCGTCAACTTGTTCTTTTGAGAGTACGCTATTTGCAATTTTTGTATCGTCAGCAAATTTTGAGATTGTGCAGGTGAGACCCTCATCTATGTCGTTGATGTAAATTAGAAAGAGAATTGGTCCTAGTACCGATCCCTGGGGTACCCCGCTACTTACATTGGTCCATTTAGATGCCTTACCGTTTATGAATACCCTTTGCTTTCTGTTGCTGAGCCAATTTTCTATCCATTTCAACGTGTCTTGTATTCCCTGCGCTTTTAGTTTTAGCAGTAAACGTTTGTGGGGAACTTTGTCAAAGGCCTTTTGAAAATCAAGGTATATAATATCTACAGCTTTACTCTCATCGTAGAGGTTGAGGATATCGTGGAAGAAGTCTAAGAGGTTTGTTAAACAGGAACGTTTTTTACGAAAGCCGTGTTGAGTATCTTTAAGTATGTTATTTTCCTCCAAGTGATTTACGAGTCTGTCTCGTATGACCGTTTCTAGCATTATACATACAACTGAGGTTAAGCTAATTGGACGATAGTTACTGGGTAGGGATTTGCTGCCTTTTTTGAATATCGGTGTTACGTTGGCTAGCTTCCACTGATCAGGCATAGTTCCAGACTGCAAGGATTTATTGAATAGTAATGTCAGTGGTTTGGAGAGCTCATTCTTAGCTTCCTTTAGAACTCTAGGCGAGATTGTATCAGCTCCTGGCGTTTTATTTACCTTGAGTTTATCTAAACAATTCAATACTTCTCTCTCTGTAACGGTGATATTGCTTAGAACATCTGAATTATCAATCTGAATCGGCGATGGTGTAGGGATATCACTGAGGTCTTCTGTTGTAAAAACTGATGCAAAGAAGGTATTGAGGGCATTACTCATTTGTACTTCGTCTTTGGTGTATTCTCCTTTTTCATCGACTAACGGTCCAACAGTTGAAGTAACTACTTTTTTCTTTCTGATATAACTATAGAATTCTTTCGGGTTTGTTTTACTTTGATTCGCAATATGTAACTCTAAGGTCTTTTTACTTTGCTTAATTAACTTTTTGGCTTTGCGTCGTAGCTCTACAAATTTCACCCGTTCTTCGTCATTTTGTGAGGATTTTAATCTATCATTAGCACATTTTTTAGCAAGCAGGCAGTTTGAAATATCTTTATTCCACCATTTGGGCTTATTATTATGGCCTGGACGCCGTATTTTCGATGGTATGCAGTCTTGCACTGCTTTTAGGTAAGTGGTTTCGAATAACTTCCAAGATGTATTTATGTCGTTATTGTTAATTAAAAAGCTCCAGTCAGTTTCTTTAAACATAGCTCTAAGTTTATGGAAGTTTGCTTTCTTGAAATTAGGGACTTTTTCGATGCTACTATTTGGTTCGTTACTAGTAAACTTTAAAGTGAAAGTTATCGTACGATGGTCGCTGTTACTGAATTCATCACCAACATTCAAATTCTCTATCAATTCTTCTTTTGTTGCAAGTACAATGTCAAGAACGTTATTACCACGGGTCGGCATTCGAACAAATTGATAAAGCGAACTCTCTTGCAAGTTCGTATACAAGTCATGTCCGGAGTGTGAAGTAAGAGTATCGCCCCACTTGGTCACAGGTAAATTAAAGTCGCCAAAAATTACGGTATCTTGTGAGTTACTTACATCTGCAATTTGTTCGTAAATTTCTCGGTCAGTTTGCACTGATTGAGCTGGAGGTCTGTATATTAACGCAAGTATTATTTTTGTACCTTTATTATTCTTTATTAGCACAAAAGATGTGTCGACGTTCACAATTTGAGGTTTTGACACGAGGGTCGGGTTAAGACTTTCTTTGATATAAAATAAAACGCCACCTCCATTTTTATTTATTCGGCTGTTCTCAAACATTACATAACCGGGAAGTGAATACTCTGCTAAAAAGTCTCTATCTTGTGTATTGAGCCAAGATTCTGTTATGCCAATCACATCATAATTTTCTGTAAACACTAGTTCCTCTAAATCTGAAAATTTATTGCGTATGCTACGAGCGTTTGCATAGAAAACCTTTAAAGTTGCGGTTTTAGAACTCGCAGATCGTTCTTTCATCGAATTTTTGGTTCTGGTCGGATCTACATTTACATTCATGGCTGTCCTCGAGGGTGTATGAGAGCGAGGTGGAGGGACAGAGAGGGAGAGGTAGACCGAATGAGAGGTGGAAGGATGGAGTGAGGAAGTACATGAACGAAGGCGGTGCTGGTTGGGGGGAGGGGCGTCGACTGACTGGGGACAGAGGTGCATGGGGGCGGTTCGTTCATGGCCACCCCTTCGGGGATCACGGCGTCAGGCAATAGATAGATAGATAGATTTATGAGTCTAGGTTGTTGTTGAGTTGCACAACCATAGCAGACTGTTTCGTTGATGAGGAAGTCATTATTTTAGTGTCGAGCATTACTGCCGTTGCGCATTTATAATATACTCGTGTCAGTTAACATTATATGTCCTATCTTTTAGTGTATTCAGTCTACACGTATGGTGTCCTGCCTCCTGCCTTTAGATAATTTAAGATGCGAGCATCTTATGAGCATCAGACTTTCTTCAGAAGTTTCCAGGTCTATGCTGTAGGACTATACTTCACTTTCTTTCAGATAGGAGTGAAGAGTTTATTGTTGTTTAGAGTAACTGTATTGAAGCATCTTTTTATTGTATTAAATCTTGCAGTGATTTAATTGATCTTTCCATAGCTTCCCTTTTATGAATTTTAACGTAACTTGCATCTTGTTTGTTATCAGGCTATACCAGTGTGGGTTAGCCTGAAGTAGAGTACATTTATGCCCAGTTAAGGATACCCCGTTATCGCAGATTAACTCTGGAGGGTATAGGTGTTTTTGTTAGCCGGCATATAAGTTCGAGGGTTTGGATCTAGCGTACCGTTGTTGCATAGTGCCATATTACTAGTCCAATCATTAAGTGCCCTTGTTTTATTCGTAGCCCCGGTCGTAACAATAGAATTGTGTTATATTGTTTAATATGCATATACTAATATTAAAAGCAATATAAACTATATTATAACCTGTACAATTATATACCACCCTATCTAACTTGTTCATTAACATCTTAGCGCTCTCTCTCTCTCTCACACACTTTTAAACCAACCCATTCTCTTATAATGTATTATGCTTTATATTGTTCCTCATCTGGTTCACTGGATAATCATTATTGGGTCCTTTGTTCATTGTCTGCTAACAATGCTTCACCAATGAACTTTTCTCTTCTCCCCCCAGTCTTTTAACCTCTACTTACTATAGCTTCTTATTCTTTCGGTGTATATAGTTCATCTTTCGGTGTATATAGTTCATCTTTCGGTGTATATAGTTCATCTTTCGGTGTATAATTCATCTTTCGGTGTATATAGTTCATCTTTCGGTGTATATAGTTCATCTTTCGGTGTATATAGTTCATCTTTCGGTGTATATAGTTCATCTTTCGGTGTATATAGTTCATCTTTCGGTGTATATAGTTCATCTTTCGGTGTATATAGTTCATCTTTCGGTGTATATAGTTCATCTTTCGGTGTATATAGTTCATCTTTCGGTGTATATAGTTCATCTTATATGCTGTTCATGTTTGGTATTTAAGGGGAGACATACCGTTTTTAGTGTTTTTGTGTTTGGTCTATTAATTCATCTATTTCTTAGTTTTCTCACTAGACCTCCATCAAGCTTAGACAAACACCCCCTAGACTCCCCTACAAGATAACACCCCCTAGACTCCCCTACAAGATAACACCCCCTAGACTCCCCTACAAGATAACACCCCCTAGACTCCCCTACAAGATAACACCCCCTAGACTCCCCTACAAGATAACACCCCCTAGACTCCCCTACAAGATAACACCCCCTAGACTCCCCTACAAGATAACACCCCCTAGACTCCCCTACAAGATAAATTTGTAAATTTTTTCGGTAGAAAAATTTCCCCGCCGAAGGCCGGGTCCTCTTAAAATTTCAGGCTCGCTATCGCTCGCCAGGAAATAATCGACACCTAAATGGTACGAAAGGTCTTAAAATTTACAACGAAATAGGACGAAAGGTGTTACAATCGCCAAACTAAAGGGCCGAACGTCTTATAATCTAAACAAAATGGGGCTAAACATGAGGGAGAAGGTGGTCCAGAAAAATGGTCTGCCTCCCATTAAATCTCCTTTGTTATTCAATACTTGTTCTTTGTCATTTCTCGGCGTAACATGTCAGGATGGAAGATGTTATTGGTATTCATATAATCATTCCATGTCAGTCTTCCTTGTCACAGGATGGAAGATGTTATTGGTATTCATATAATCATTCCATGTCAGTCTTCCTTGTCACAGGATGGAAGATGTTATTGGTATTCATATAATCATTCCATGTCAGTCTTCCTTGTCACAGGATGGAAGATGTTATTGGTATTCATATAATCATTCCATGTCAGTCTTCCTTGTCACAGGATGGAAGATGTTATTGGTATTCATGTAATCATCACATGTCAGTCTTCCTTGTCACAGGATGGAAACTTTACTTTCTTAATATGTTTCACTGAATATTTTAAGGGGTTGGAGTGTGCCTACTGTTAAGATTGTATGCTCTTTCACATGTGTTAGGATGAATACAATAGTTATAAGTAGCCTCGTAAGGACCAGATCTGTCTATCGTGTTTTTATATTTCCTTGGTGTTAATTTATATTTTAACATGCCAACGCTACTGTGGGTTATACACTCCAACTCCTCGTCATCACTTCCTTCACCTCCTCCTCCTCTTCCTCCTCCTTCCCTAGGTCTCACTATCAGTAATCTGCCACTGCAATACACGCTAGACTGAACCACCAAGTAATTCCTACCAACTCATTCTCACTTCTCTCTCTCTCTCTCTCTCTCTCTCTCTCTCTCTCTCTCTCTCTCTCTGAATATAAATGCATGTGTGTGTATTCAAATCTATCTAAGCAATCTATTTATCCATTTCTGTATGCAATTTATGTGAGAGTAGCCTACCAACTTTTCATCCATGAAATTTCTGTTGTTTTTGTTCTATATACTGTATATTCCAACCACTCCTTTTCGGGCATAGGCTGAGAACCTGTACATTCAACCGCTAATCATTGAACGGTGAAGCTTGTGAGGTCTCGTTCCAGCAGTATTAGCTACAACCAGCCCCTGCCTATCTTGCCTTCGCAAGATGCATGGGGCTTAGTTGCCCACTCACAGCTCGAAACAGCCCCATCTCTGAAGTTGCTTCGATCCCTGGCTGTTTTTCATATTTGTTATCTATTTTTGTTTTATTTATTTATATATATATATATATATTATTATATATATATATAGGCCTATATATTTTTTTTTTTTTTTTTTTTTTTTAAAGATTGGTGGAATGTTACTCTGAAGAAGTGTTTGTTCGGGCTAAAATTTCCTTCTGAAATGCAGAAGAATTTCATTGTGAGACGGTATTGTTTACATCATGAACGTTAACAGACATATATACATTTGTTTCTATATAATTTATCTGCTTGGTTATTGTTATGGTTATTGTTACAGCATACTATATATATACCGACAGTTTCAGACCAAACATATAACACACAGCATACTATATATATACCGACAGTTTCAGACCAAACATATAACACACAGCATACTATATATATACCGACAGTTTCAGACCAAACATATAACACACAGCATACTATATATATACCGACAGTTTCAGACCATCTACAGCAAGGTTTCTGTAAGGGAGTTAATAATATGAAACAACAACGTCAGACATCAAGTACAATATATTGAAGCTTAAGGGGAGGTAGTTGTTTTATTGAAGCTTAAGGGGAGGTAGTTGTTTTATTGAAGCTTAAGGGGAGGTAGTTGTTTTATTGAAGCTTAAGGGGAGGTAGTTGTTTTATTGAAGCTTAAGGGGAGGTAGTTGTTTTATTGAAGCTTAAGGGGAGGTAGTTGTTTTATTGAAGCTTAAGGGGAGGTAGTTGTTTTATTGAAGCTTAAGGGGAGGTAGTTGTTTTATTGAAGCTTAAGGGGAGGTAGTTGTTTTATTGAAGCTTAAGGGGAGGTAGTTGTTTTATTGAAGCTTAAGGGGAGGTAGTTGTTTTATCGAGTCCTCCTCCTCCCTCATGTTTGACCCTATTAGTTATGAAATTTCAAGACGTTCGCCCCATTAGTTTGGCGATATTCAGATCTTTTGCCCTATTCCTTTGCCAATATTAAGACCTTTCGTGCCATTTAGGTGTCGATATTTTCCTGGCGAGCGAAAGTGAGCCTGTAATTATAGAAGTAACCGGCCTTCGGCTGGGACATTTTTCTACCGAAAAATGTACAAATTTACATTGAAAGGGGGTCTTGTGGGTGTTCTTTTAAATTTGATGGATGTTTAGAGAGCAAACTAAACCCCCTCCTTAAACGATTGAGCCGAACCAGTAAATTATGCTGCACAACACAGTCTGAGCTCCCTTAACTCCTCAGTGGACGAAAACATCAATATGATTGGGTGTTTCGGTATGTTGCTTATACAGTATTACATAATGGTGTGGTTGTCTGAACAGTGTGGACGGACTATGATATAAGTAACACCCCGTTCTTAACATTAATCATCAATTACAAACCTCAATGTACTTTAATAAACTAATGAAAGCATATGGTTATCCCGGGATTCGAACTCGGGACCCCACACCCAGAACATAAGCATCTAAAGTCCTAAACCATTACACCACCAACACAGTTACTCATATTCAACACATATTCAGATGACTGTCCAGACGCTTTGAAGATGTTCGTGTTATTGGATCGTTGGTGTGTAGTCAGTGAGGAAACGTCATAAACTATGTGTTAAATATATATACAAAATATTTGTAGTTTTAGACTCGACATTAATAAATCATTAATAACTTAACCTAACTAATCTAATTTTACTAAAATACAATTATATCGTTCAACAAACTGACACAATATTAATTCAATGTTACTATAAGGACTATATGCTGAGCGGAATTCAATGTTACTATAAGGACTATATGCTGAGCGGAATTCAATGTTACTATAAGGACTATATGCTGAGCGGAATTCAATGTTACTATAAGGACTATATGCTGAGCGGAATTCAATGTTACTATAAGGACTATATGCTGAGCGGAATTCAATGTTACTATAAGGACTATATGCTGAGCGGAATTCAATGTTACTATAAGGACTATATGCTGAGCGGAATTCAATGTTACTATAAGGACTATATGCTGAGCGGAATTCAATGTTACTATAAGGACTATATGCTGAGCGGAATTCAATGTTACTATAAGGACTATATGCTGAGCGGAATTCAATGTTACTATAAGGACTATATGCTGAGCGGAATTCAATGTTACTATAAGGACTATATGCTGAGCGGAATTCAATGTTACTATAAGGACTATATGCTGAGCGGAATTCAATGTTACTATAAGGACTATATGCTGAGCGGAATTCAATGTTACTATAAGGACTATATGCTGAGCGGAATTGAAATATGTGTTGTAGTTATTGGCGCTGTAGAACATTGACAAATATATTACATTACGTCAGAATTATGATTACTGGATAAGTTAAATATTCATCTTTAATCTGGTTTGTAGCATTGTGTTAGTGCACTGGTTCTTGTGAAACAGAAACATACGTTGGAAATCCACGTCCATTTGAGCGAGAAATAGCAATATGTATAAATGCAAAGTGAAAGGAGCTCCTGTGAGTGAAGGTGGTGTCACACGAACCCTTTTTCCGGCAATTTTCGATGAGCAATTATTTTCGCGTGATATTGTGAGGCTTTTTCACATTAGGATACAAAACTAGACTAAAGGTAGATGGTGTTAGGTGGCTGAATTATGATATTCTATATTTTATTAATTTCGCCACAACACCAAACACCCCCAATGAAATTAATTAAAGTATATATGATCCGCCGGGATTCGAACCCGGGTTATCACACACAGATTTTTGCCACTTTAACTGAAATCTTACGCCTGCCAGACTACAATTGCTCGTCAAAATTGACGCAAAGATCGCTCGTGTGACACCGGCTTGATACTAGAAATACCACATAACACAATCATGGCAGTGGGATTTAGCCAGGAAGGAGTTACGGGATTGGCCTGTCTCACGCCTCATCCCGATATACCTGTAAAGTCGGTATCACACGAGAGCTTTTATAGTCAACATTCGATGATCAAAACATTTCTGGCAACATTTCTGGAATATTTGGCAATGGTATCGGAAACTAAACGGATAGTAGATGAATGTGGGTAACAGAAATCTTATAAATGTTGACCTCATAAGCTGCCAGACCAGTGTTGAGGATAAATGTTGAGGGAAAAAGTGCTCGTGTGATACCGGCTTAATTCCCCACCCGTCTCTGGTATGACTGCTACCCACGCTCAGGCTGATCTGTAGTAAATATCGGTACTGCACACCGATTTATATTTGCCTATTACTTCACGGTGTGTGCAGGTCTATGAGGCAGGTACAACAACTCAAATCACTATCCCAATCATTTAAAGTATCTCATACAATCTCCAGTTAGATAGCCCACACCTAACACGTGAGAACCAGCCTTAAGGGAGCCCAGCCGGTATTGTGCAGCATAATTTACTGGTTCGGCTCAATGGTTTAAGGAGGGGGTTTATTTGCTCTCTAAACCTCTATCAAACTTAAAAAAACACCCACAAGACCCCCCTTTGATACAAATGTGTACATTTTTCGGTAGAAAAATTTACTGGCCGAAGGCCGGTTCCTCTTAAACTTTCAGGCTCACTATCGCTCGCCAGAAAATAATCGACACCTTAATGGCACAAAAGGTCTTAAAATTGACAATGAAATGGAGCGAAAGGTGTTAAAATCGCCAAACTAATGGGCCGAGCGTCTTATAAACTCAAAACAATTAGGACTTAAGACAAGGGTGAAAGGGGACCAGAAAAACGACCCGTCTCCCCTTAACCTCAACAGTTCATCAGCCTCACCTTAATGTCAATATTAACGACTGACTATAAGCCATAACCCAATATAAATTTAACTATTTCTGTACCGGTTACGTCCTTTTAATTATATTCTGACAACTATTAAGCGATGTTATTCAGCTTAGGAAGGATGTCTACGAATCAAACAGCAACAAACTATCTCAGATCATTCTTTAACTACCATCTATCCTTCCTAAGCTTCATACAATCGTCTAATTGTAGCTAGTATAAAATGCATATGACGTCGGCGGTACAGCAGGGGTTAATACATTATCCTCTGTTCCAAATTATCATAGCCCAGCACATTAACCCTTTGAGTACCAGCGACGTGTGTTATATTTTATTCTAGCTATATTTAGACGATATTATACAGCTTAGGAAGGATCTGTGGTAGTTAAAAGGGTTGATTGAGATAGTTTGAAGCTATATTATTGCTAGATGTCCTTCCAAAGCTGAATAAAATCGTCTAATAGTTTCCCGAACATAATGAAAAAGACGTGGCCGGTACAGTACGGGTTATTGGCTAGACGTGGCCGGTACAGTACGGGTTATTGGCTAGACGTGGCCGGTACAGTACGGGTTATTGGCTAGACGTGGCCGGTACAGTACGGGTTATTGGCTAGACGTGGCCGGTACAGTACGGGTTATTGGCTAGTTTGCACTGACTGGTGGACAGTTATTGGTTATTTCTACTAAAATGTAGTTGTTTTGTATTTAATGTTTGTTTTTTCTTGTGTTAATATTGGTATACATATTAATATGATGTTCTTCTTTTTAAGTTCCCGTGAACAAAATAAATGCCTGTTACCCTATATTTTTCCTGCTTTGTCTAAATTTATCAAACCAATTTAATGTATAATGTTACATAATCCACCCACCCTACCTTAACATAGCTCAATCTAATTAACCCCTTCAGTACCAGGGATGTAATTTTGTTTTATTTCAGCTATATTTATACAATTATATACAGTTGAGGAAGTATATGTGGTAGTTAAAAGGGTGAATTGAGATACTTGGAAGCCTTTTAATTTCTGCATGTCCTTCTTAATCCACTGGACCCCAGCTAACTATTAATAAAAACACGCTGTGGGACCAGCAGATTTGGCTAATTTTGTTTTGTTTTCAAATAGCTTAAATAGGTGAGAGATGAAGAATAACAAATACAAAAACACTCACCTTGGTCATTTGGGGGTCCTACGGGGATGGGACAGCTTCAGCCATCAGCTGGTGCCGGGCGGTCTTCAAACCTCCCGCCCGCCATACCACAACTTAGCGCGGCAGCATGACAGATGTACGATGCGTCCAGTTTTCGAGTGATGGTTATTTACACCACCCGAGCATCATGTGTGCCTTCATAGTTCATATATATTAGCAAGATGTATCACATAATGTCATTATAAGTGAAGTTACAGTGTGATAAGTGCATAGATTCAAGTTATATAAGTGCCGACGAGTGGCAAGCCCCGCACGCGTCCTGGTTACCATGGTGACCGGCGGTCATCTTGGGCCAAGACAATAACAGAACGCACCCACATACACACAACCAGCTGATTGACAGTAGCCACCCACCACTCTCACTTTCATTGTCTTCCTCTCTCACTCACTCTGTTTATTGATTTTATACTTTATCGTATGTTTTATAGTTATAATATGAGTTTTACACATTGTTTTAGGCACTTTGGACTTAGAAATATGGGTTTTCACATTGTATTTTGTACTGGTATTTTGTACTTATGTTTTATCGTATTCTATTTCACTGTTATCGTCATTGTTCACAGGGTTATGATATATTTACACTTATTGGTGTGCTTCACTGTTTTACGTATATTTGAGTGTCACTATCACTTACATATTGTGTTCGGCACTTTGTATATAATATTTACACTTGGTTTTAATACACACGCTTCACTTTTGATAGCGTCTTTTATCGCAGTCTTTGAACACACTCTTTTAGAAATGTTCAAGGGTGTGATAGTCCCTGAATCAGTCGGGGAAACACAGTGAAACCTCTCAATCTTGGCAACAGTACCTGGTATTTGTTCTTGATGGGGTCCTCTGTGTCGTATTCCAGCACACATGACACCGTCTGCAGAGTCTTGCATTGCCCTCTGTGGGCGGCACAAAGTCTGGGAAGTGGAGTTCTGTCAGCCTGGCAATCCCTTCTGCTGCTGACTGTCGATGTGCGGGGCGTTGCTGGGCTTGGGGGGCAGTCATATTTTTTCTTAACATCTCCCTGGACAACTTGATGCAGAAGTTCTCCATCGTTTCTTGTTTGCCGGTGATTGTTGCATGGAGGATGTGGCAGTTATACAGGGTTATATCGAGGAGGTGGAAGAATAACTTCTTATGCCACCTCGTCGTCTTCTCGCACACTAGACTGACGAGATGACAGCATCAGACTTGTCGACCAGATGTATGTTTATATTGTAATCACAGATGGCCAATGGTTTCTTGATTACTTCACCTGTTGCTCTGTCACGACGTCTGCTGTCTTGGAAAATGGGACGGTGGACTGTTGTGAGGACGTTCACATCCCGGTTATCCATCCAGGACAACATGAGGACATTGTTAGCCTGCCGGTAGATTATGGAGCCCTTTTCCCGCCTGGGTGACAGATCGGGCATGAAAGTCCGATTCCTCCTGATGGTGTCACAGACTCCTGTAGTGCGGCTATGCACTTGGAACTTGGTAAGGGAGGGGCTGGTGTACCAGTTGTCCAGGAACAGTATGTGGCCCCTGTCCAAGTAGTCCTGCATCATGGTGATCACGACGGCCCCAGAAATTCCGTCCTCGATTCCACCAATTCTGTCTTCCTGCCCATGTACAGAATCATGTCCTGGATATAACCGGTGCGACAGTCACACATCACGAATCTCTTCAGGCCATAACGATGTCGTTTGTTGGGTATGTACTGCCGGATACTGATATTTCCCCTCCACAGCAGCAAACTCTCGTAAATTATCAGCTTCTGATGGGGATTGAAGGCGGTAGCAAACTTCAGCTTCAGGTACTCGAAGATGGGTCTTATCCTCTCCATGGGATCCTTCATTGCTCTGGGTTGATCCTGATTTCTGGTGTGGCTTGCCACAGGCTGTCTATGAAATGAAGGTTCCCCATTATGGCCGTGAACCTATTCCTGCTCATTATTTGCCCGAAGATGGGGGTTCGGACGAGTGGATCCCAGGGCCAGTACTTCTTGATAGAGGATTTCTTTTTGACCCCCATCAGGATGACTATGGCCAAGAACGTGTACATTTCTGGGACAGCTAGTGTGCTCCATGACAGTCTTTGTGCTGCTCTTTCCCAGCAATAAAATAGTAATTGTACCATTTGGTCTGGTCAACAATCAGAGACATGAGGTTTGCAGTAAAAAATTGCAGGAATATATCAAGTTTCGTTGTTTGGTTGCCTTGGATTGGGAGCGCAGGGCCGGCAATCCCGGCGCCCACAAAGTTGTAGTCGGTGGGCACAAAGTTCTCCCCATCCACCCAATTCCACACATTGGGTTGATCGGCAGCACCTTCATCTCCAGAGTCGTCAGGAGAGGAGTCACCATCAGGGGCACCAGTGGCACCAGGGCAGCGGGAGGGCCTTGCCCTTGACCTCGACCTCGATCTCGATCGAGTTGTCGACCAGGAGCTTCATCTCGCACCACCAGGGGTGGGGCGTCATAAGAGGGTCACTTTAGATCCCCTTCGGCCACGGCTATGCCCATGGGCTCGCCCACGTTGGCTGGTAGGGCGTTGTGCATGATCAGGGAGTTGGGGCGACGCAGGCGGTGATGGTGTCTGAGTGTCGTGTACGTGGGAGGTCCCAGGCTAAGGTGAACCAGGTAGAGGTGAGTGGGCCAGGGGGTGATGGTGGTGAGGTGGAGAATGCGCTGAGTCATCCTGGGCTGATAAGGTGGGAAACAAGCGGCGTGCGAGGTGGCGTGTGCAGGCATTTCTTCATCTGTTTCTTCTTCTGAGGAAGTCAATGGCTGCGCTGCTAAGATGGCTGCACCCCTGCACAACCCATAGAAGGTGTTAGGGGTTGCAGCTTTTAGTGGGGAGACAATGCGAGGTGGTGGTGAAGGCAGGCATGGGGGAGGACCGCGAGGCACGTGTGGTGTAAGACCTTGACCCCTCTCTTCAGCTCTTTTCTTCTGACTCCTATGATGACCAGGTGGAATGTTGAGGAATGCCATGGGGTTTGGGTCATCTGCCTCCTCCACCTCCCACTTGCTGGGGATTCAACTATGTCATGGGGAGCAGTGGGGGAGCGATACCCACTCTCCTCCCTTTGTTCCAACATAGCAAGGCAACGAGAGACGGGGACAAAGGGTTCCTCCTCTCGCATCTCCTCTATCTCCATCACATGCTGCACAGATCTCTTCCTTAAACACTTTGCTCATCTCCTCCAATTCCTCCATACCTTCCAGGTCAAACCTACCTAGTCGTCTTTCTACTGCTCTCCTGTACTCTTCCCTGATTTCCTCTTCCTATAGCCTCTCTACCCTCCTCGCTATTCCACGTTCCTCTCGCCTCCATCCAGGTCTCCTCAACCCACTTTTTTGTATCCTAATTTTAGCTACTACTACATAATAATCAGGTTATATTTACAATATATAGCAATATTACTGCATCATCTGCATATATTTTACTTGTATAATGAAAATGTGCACATTGAAGAACCAGAAAATAGGTGTAACAAGCAAATATACAGTGAACAAACGTATGATTGTGATGGCAGAGGTGACAGCACATACGTAGGTGCGCGACATACAGGTAGATGTGATTTCTCGGATGTCTCGCGAGACACTAGCCAGTCTAGCGGCCTCTCATATCATGTATGAGGGTGGAGGGAGGTAGAGGAAGTTGACTGGATGTACTTCAGGTGGGAGGGAGAAAGTATGGCATGAGTTTGTAGCAAACAAGTAGAATAAAGGAAGATTGGGAAAGTGAAGGGGCAAAGGGGGAGAGGGAGGGAGTATGACATATGTAAGGGGAAGACAGATATTGCTTCCATTTCACCGACACTGGGAGTTTTTATTTTATTTTTATTTTCTTAATGTGCCATCTTCCAGAAGGAACGTCGCATGTGCCCAGAAAAACATTCCTGAAGGAATGTCGCCATTCTTGGGTTAACTATGTAATCTAACAAATGTTGTCCAATTACAAGATACCCAACAGTACAGTATGTGTTGACATATTCCCACTTAGGAATCGTCTCAATTCCTTAAGAAACCTACTCTGTAGTCCTAACTTTCCTCAGTAGTTAACCCATGGCCTCCCAGGCCTTTAAATTCGAACTTGCTCCACCATCCCAGCCATGGGGCCCCCACACAGAGTGGCACCACATGTTTATCGCTCGTGGCTAGCGGCCGGCAACTATTCTATAGTACAGGGGAAGTGACTCAACGTTTCTATGCCTCCCGCGCAGTGTTATCAGTTATTATTATTTATATATTTTTTTATATTCCAACTGCTCCCTCTCGGGAAAAGTTTGAGAGCCTGTACATTCAACCATTATGCATAGAACGGTGGAGCCCATGAGGTCTCGTTCCAGTCTAGGGGATGTGATACATGTGATACAGGGGATACATGTGAAGCACTTTTAGCTGCAACCAGCCCCTGCTATCTTGCCTTCGCAGGATGCATGGAGCTTAGTTGCCCATCCATGGCTCGAAGCAGACCCATCTCTGAAGCTACCTCTCTCCAGTGCTTCACTTTCTCATCTTCTAGACTAGGACCCTCACTCTCAGAACGCTACCTATTGAGCAATGAACTCACTAGAAAGGGTTCCGTTAATATTAGCACAACCTTAGCGATTTCAAGAAAATGCACCTGGTTCAAGCTGCGTCGGCTGAGATCCGATGTAGAGCCTAGATGGGATTACTGTTGCCAATTTGTGCGTTGGCTGAGAGTCGACGGCGGGAGGCCCCGGGTTAACCCTTTATGTACCGGTGACGTCTCTTTGATTCTATTCTTGATACAATTAGACTATTTTATTCAGTTAAAAGAGGGCCTCCAGCAACTAACAGGCTTCGAAGTATCTCACTTAACCCATTTTATGGTCATAGATCATTCATAAGCTGCACAAAATCGTCTAAATACAGCTAGAATCAAATTAAAAAGACGTCGCTGGTACTCAAAGGGTTAAGGACAGTCCTAAGGATTGGGACACTTTATGAATAACTCCTAGGAATATTTTAAAAGTTATTAGATACTCTCAAGACTTAGTTCTGTCCCAAGCTTTTGAATATGTCCGAGACATAATGGATGAACTACGTTGGGTGAAAACATGCAATACCGTGTACTTGGGGGGTGCATATATACAAATCCGCCTGGCACTCTGAATTGTCATGTGAGATATGCTATACACATTCATAATCATATATTAATATTCATTTTAATATATACACACAACTCGGTATAAATGTGAGATTGAAGTTAACATGACGGGTTTGCAAGACAACAAATTAGCAACCCCATCAGATGTTCTCACAAACTATGGAGAGACGTCACCAATCAAAGCCAGGCTCGCCAATAATCAAGGAGAAGAAAAGAGTGAAACGAATGACACAGACGAGAGCAGAAAAGGAAACAACACAGTCTGTCATCAATTGCCAACACTCTCTATGGCATAAAGAAACGGAACAGCAACGCCTTCTACAGGTTCCTACGGGAACTATAGGACTCCTCCAGGACCAATCAACGAGTTCTCGTCCGGGCCAATCGCAAGACCCGAGAGAGGAGATAAAGGAACATACAACGAAAGAACCCGATTTGAACTACAATGAAGAAGACTTTATGTTAATTCCTCATCAAGAACCAATATTCTATTTTACCAGTTGTGATCTGAATAACCCAATATACAGTGCAGAAAATAGTATATATAAATCATGACAGATCAAAAGAGAATAAGGGAAGCCTTGCATACCACCTGAGGAATAGAGGAAAAGTGTAATTAATGAAAATCAATTATCCTATAACCATGCAAGCTTCCTGAACTATGAGTTTAATATTAAGACATAAAGAATTACCATATCCATGTATTCCTATGTCAATTGCATTTTTAAGGCAACTATTAACATCACAATAATTAAAAGATCAAAATACCCATGTCCCTACAGTTCCGAAATGTATAAATCAAGAAGTAAATTATCCTCTGAATATTACCTGACCGAAAAATATGATCGGTAGGTAAACACAGGGCAATATAATCCACTAGCTCTTACGCGATCAGATGAATTTACACCTATATTTACAGGGAGCAGGGCAGGGTGCTAGAGGAACTAGAAGTGACATTCTCTAGTTGTGTGTGACAGCGGCAGTTCCCTTTGGTGCCAAACCGGAGAAAGAAACACGAGTCTAGTGTCGACCAGAACTTCTCTGCATCACCTCTTCACATAAGTGTCTCTGTGTTACTTGAGTTTTGATTATTATTGTGAAGGTATATAAGATATGTTGGTGTTCAACATAATGTTATCATAGAGACCTATTCTGGGCTCTCCTCACGCCATTTTCTCTCTTGCATTGTGAGAAAAAAACACACGTGTGCCAGTTAATTATATATATAATGTCCTGGGTTTAACTGATTTAAATTCCATACTAAGCGTTATATATATTTTCTAACTGAGATCTATACCCAACACGACATGTAATCATTTGTGAACACTCACAGATCTTATACTTTTGTTTCATTATTTATTGAGTGTCCAAGTTTGTAGTGAAGTGTACGAAGAGAGATTTATTCATTCTTTAATATTCAATCGGTGTTCTATCTAATACCATAGTAATTAATTCTTAAATAAAATACTTTCTGTATTCAAAGTAAAAGCCCGTTCCGTCGAGTTTAATTCAAGCTATATTCATTATTGCTTTTCTATAGTAGTTCTTGAGAATAATTTGATACGCAACGATAGATGATCAAGATCCTATTTTATTACCAGTGGGGGAATTCATATCGTACGTCGTTCTGTGTCTTTGAGTTAATTTATATTTCATCTGCCTCTGTTGAGGTTATTATATTTTACTACGTATTCTGCGTAGTTTGTTTTTAAGTTATTATTTATCGGCCTACTATTTGGCTATTTTCAGTCACTACTTCGTTCCGTTCAATTATTTTATCTTCAGTGGTTTATTAATATATATATACTGTATATATACTGTATATATAAACACGCTGTATAATTAGCTACTATTCCAGCTAGATTTATTCACTATGCGTTTTGTGAATCTGAATTCCTCATTACCTGTGATCATAGCTCATTTACGACAATCTTTATTTTTCATATATCGTGCTAGTGATTATTCTCCAGTATTTTATTATAGTTAATTTGCAAATTAAATTATCTTATCACCAGTGTTAATTATAACTTTCTATCTTGTTCGCCTGATTTAACGTTGCACTAAATCAGATATTTGTTTAAGGTGATCGCAGTAAACTTGACCTTACCTTCCGCGGGGCACCCCTTTGATAGCTGACCTGGTCAGGCGACGTTTTCTTTCCCCAGCCACGCTTACCCCTATACCACC
The DNA here is from genome assembly GCA_032716605.1 of Paralithodes platypus. Taxonomy (NCBI): domain Eukaryota; kingdom Metazoa; phylum Arthropoda; class Malacostraca; order Decapoda; family Lithodidae; genus Paralithodes; species Paralithodes platypus. The sequence goes on from CM064569.1 coordinate 18,690,740, forward strand.
GAGTCGATTACCTCGGTTGTATATAATTGTTCATCTTCCATTCCTCTCTGCGTACACGAACACACATATATATTGTCATCATATTTTATGTTCTGTTTTGTGTATTATATATGTCTCCTGTTTGATGTTTTGTAAGTGACACCATATTTCATGATCGAGTAAAACATATTTAACTCTTTCCCAGTCACCTTTAAATTGCCATTGGACTTATACTTGATAGTTAATTCTGACTATCGGGCGCCGCGTAGGACCCCTTAATGACCTAGGGGATCGTTTTTTTGTGTTTTTTCCTTCATTTCTAACCCATTCCAGGTGTTTTCTGGAAAACAAAAAAGATTGACAACCTGCTGGTCCTGGAGTGTACATTTATGTTATATTGCTTGGTGCTCAGTGGGTTAAAGCATAGTGTAAACTACCAGTTGTCAATGCTATTTTGAATTAAAAGTTCCATTCAAGATGAATATATATTGCATGCAATTGAATACCGATGTAAATATACTATTTTCAAAATGTTCCCTTGTTAACGGGCATAGCTCACGAGGTCAGCTATCCTCATTATCATTAATGTTAGTATACAATATACCTGCTATGAGCAATCATAGTAGTCTGAGTTTCATATATATATTCTTGAAGGCATGTGAGATCAAATAATACAGCATAGTTAGCATTTATATATTTTGTTATTTATAGATTCAATTTCTCTTGCAATTTTGCGTTGTTGGTCATTTAGTTGATATAGGAGAGAACCAAAGTTATCAGAGGGTTGTTGGGTTGTTGGAGGTTGTAACGTTTCAGCTATAACATTAGCCATGTTCACACAAGTGGTTATGATAAGTATAGAAAATAGAAGCAGTATATATAGGGGTCCTATGATCAAGCATCGCTTAATCTGCACAGGTGGGCGGGGCTAGTCGGCGATCCGCGTTTGTGGTTGGCTGGCTGCTGCTAGCCGCGCGCTGCGTCTGTTGATTGGCTTTTTGGGCGCGGGGGCATCGTCAGGTGGGCGTTGACTAGGGGTAGTAGTGGGGTCATTTCCTTCTTGGTGTCTGTGGGGGTAGGATCTCCTCGCTGTGGGGAGAATTTGAATGTCCAAGGTCTGGTTGTTAAGTGTAGGATTGAGTGCTTGAATGTAGATGGCTTCAAGGATGGGGAGGCATCAGAGGTCGGATTCATTATCTAATTAGGAGGTGTTGGTATCTAGGTCTTTACGAGTTAGTTTAGGGTGGCCTGGGCTGTTGTAGTGATTTTTGATGGAGCCAGACTGAAGATGGAGGGTAAGACGACGGCTCAAGCGAGTCTGGGTCATGCCGATATACGTTTTACGGGGTCCACAGTCCCTGTGGGTACAAGAATGTTGGTGTACCACATGATCCAGGCTCAATTGTTTTTTATCGTTGGCGGGGCGATTGCGTAGTACAAGCTGGGAGGTTTTGGGTGATTTATGATATATGATTAGTTTGATTTTGCTGTCAGTGTTGGTGGGCTGGACGTTCTTCAGGATGATACCTGTTATGACAGCTTCGTCTGTTTTATGGTCAGAAGACATGTAGTTTTTATAGAAAATGTGTATCCTGATGGTTTTGTCAACGTCGGAGTTGGAGTAGCCGTTGTTTATAAGGACTTGTGTAAGACGGTTGAGTTCGTGGTGGGTGTCTCGCCATGAGGAACAGTGAGAGAGTGCTCTCCTGACGTAGGCTGAGATGGTGGAGATGTGGTATCTTTTAGGGAACTCACTTTTGCCATTGAGGCAGAGTCCATTATTCGTGGGCTTCGTATAGACAGTGTTTTTGAAGCCTGTGTCTTGGTTAGTAACTAGGAGATCAAGGAAGGGTAGTTTTCCTTCAGTAGTCTTGTCATAAGTGAAGTTGAGTCCTGATGCTGTGATGATGCGTAGCTGAAGCTCTCGTAGTTCTGGGATGTCCTTCACCCGCACAAAGATGTCATCGACGTAACGGCAGTAAATGGAGGGGCGGTGGGTTGCTAGGAGGTCCTCCTCGATGGCGCCCATGAAGAAGTTTGCGAAGAGTACACCGAGGGGGCTACCCATCGCCACACCATCTATCTGCCGGTACATGTTTCCTCGGGGGCAGATGAAGGGAGCTTCTTTGGTGCATAGCTCCAACAGCATTCGGAGGGCTTGTATAGGGATGTCTAGAGGTGGGGAGGTAGTGGAGTGGTATACCCAACGTAGGATGATGTTGATCATCCTATTCACTGGTACATTAATGAAGAGACTTTCAACATCGAGTGAAGCTATTAGGTCATCATCAGTCGGAGGGGCATCACGGAGGATTTCTAGGAAGTCCGTGGCGGAGGATAAGCTGTGTTGAGTGGGGGCGTACGGTTTCAGGAGGTTGTTAAGGGTCTTCGCTATTTGGTAAGTTGCCGTCGGGATTTGAGAGAATATAGGTCTGAGTTGGTTTTCCGGCTTGTGGGTTTTTACGGTGCCGTAAGCATATCCTGTGGAAAATTCACTGACTAGTTTTTTTAGGTGGATTCTGTCAGTCTTGGCGTTGATGGTAGTGATGATGGTGTTCGCCTTCCCTTTAATTTCATCTGTGGGGTTTCAGGATATTCTCATGAATTTTGTCTCGTCGTGGAGGAGAGAGTCCATTCTTCCTTGTCGTGGACGACCAGGCATGGGGTTTTGTCCGCTCGTCGTATGATGATGTTGGGGTTTTCCCATAAACGTTTGGCTGCCTGGGTGTGTTGTTTCTGGAGGATATTGCTGCAGTGAGAGCCACGGGTCTTGGCAGCTTCGGTTAGTAGAGCTGGATGCAGGGCAGGGGTGGTGGTGATTTTTTTTTTTTCAGGCGTTGGATGTCGTCCAGCATCACCTCAATTTCCATCCTCTTCCGGTGGGGTTTGGGTTTGACCATATAGTGGCAGTTCAGGCCCAAGTTCAGCAGGTTCTCCTGGTCTTTGGTGAGGTTATTATCGGTGAGGTTTATGTGGCCTCGAGTCGGTTTAGGGAGTTTTATGTTGCCCCCGTATAGGCAGGAGAGCTTCTTGATGGTGGTGTTCTCTGTCTTTCGTTGGTGTTTGTCCTCAATTTGTTGGAGCTTCCGGTTGATGTTGTGCCAAAGTTGGTTCGGTATGCTTTCGTTTCTCCATTTTTCTAGTAGGGCGGCACGCTTTTCTGCTAGATTATGGGCTAGTGTTTGTTTTTCAGCTGCCTCCTCCTTCACGAGCTCTTCTCGGAACTGGAGGGTCCTTTCTCGTTGTCTGGCGTTCTCACTATGTAGTTGGAAGTTAGTGTAGCCAGGTAGTATATTTAATCTCACATGCCTTCAAGAAAATATACTAACTGGCTACAAAGCTGGAACATTTGTATATGTTGGCCGTACACTATTTACAAACAGACAGTTTTACCATTAAGGTCGGTACCATCAGTGTTGCATGGATTGAGCTGCCAGTATGTACAGTATTTATTTATGATTATTGAGACCAAAATATGAATAACAAATATGAATAATTGTATTGATAGATATACGGTACTGTATATGGATAGACACATATTACACTCATGTGATATAAATATTTAATACTGCCTTCACATTACTTCTTCATGTATGAACTCTATAAGGGTAAGCTAAATCAAGGCAATATCAAAACAGATTCAAATTCCGCGGTTTACCACTACCACAAGAGGGAGGCGACAGGGCTTGCCATCAACTTTCTAACCTTAAAATATCTTACATGGTTTTGTTTACTATTTTATATAAAAAATGATGGCAAACCAAGACAACTGTGCAGTATCGATGATGCTTGAACATGCTTTAGACAGTGATACAATGGAATGGGATATTTCATGAGATATGTCCTTTAAAATTATTTAAGTAGCACTGTTCTACTCAACGGTAATACTAAATCTCCTTCCTTTATATAATTTTTCCTTTGGTGTCTCCCAATAAGAAGTGAAGATGTAACTGGTCTCATTGATGGATGATGACACGGGAGAGGCGGAGGAGAGAGAGATGCAGAAAGACAAAATGAAGATGAAGAAGTAAAGGTGGATAACAGTTAATAGTAATATTAAAGAGAGAGAGAGAGAGAGAGAGTGAGTGTGAGCAAGAGTGAGAAAGAGTGCAAATGAGATAGAGTTTGACACATACATATATATATACTGTATAATTATACATACATACATTTAAAGACCGAGTGCTCTACACCAAGTGTGGTTCCGAGTGAGAGTGAGAATTCAGAACATTGGTAAAGGTGAAGGCGTAGGTGGGGAAAAAGAATTTCGGAACAGCGAAAAAAAAAACCCAGAGAAAAAAGAACGGCAAGTAAAAGATTTTAATTGAAATGTTGAAAGAAAGAATTGGAATGATGTTGCTTGAAATAAGAATTGTGAGTGTTTTAAATAGGGAATACAATATCCCAGAATAATAGGAATGACGAAATGAAATTGTTGAAAGTATTGCTAAACAATGGTGCAAAAGAAAATAATATACGAACGGGGATAAAATAACAATGACAAATATATACATGAAGAAGAATGGGTACAAAGGAGCAATGCAAATAATAATACCAATGTATGTGAGGGACACACCGTCGAGAGACTATAAGAACATTAAAAACAAAATGTTACTGATATATGTGAGTGTGAGAAAATATCCCATGGGAAAAGTGAGAAGGGGAATGGGAGGGAAGGTGGAGAGAGAGAGAGACAGAGGGTGGGGTCAGGGATTAGGTGAAATACTGGTTTAAGAGGCTACTGCTTGGTTTTTGGGGCTACCTATTAATTAATTTATTTAATTTTGAGTTTCCTCGCTAGACCTCCATCATTATTAAAAAAACACCACCGATACCCCCTTTCAAGATAAATTTGTACATTTTTCGGTAGAAAAATGTTCCGGCCGAAAGCCGATTCCATCTAAAATTAGAACTTCGCTATCGCTTGCCAGGAAAACATTGACACCGAAAGGGCACGAAAGGTATTATATTGACAAAGTAATGGGGCAAAAGGTCTCAAAATCGCCAAACTAGTAAACGAACGTCTTAAAATCACAAAACTAATGCTTCTAAACATGAGGGAGAAGGGGGTTCAAAAAAAGCGAGAACCACCCCCTTAACGTAAGACCTGCGGGAGGGGGTTGGAAGGCATACAACCCCTCTGTGGCATATTCGGGCCGCAGGAAGTAACATGAATTAAATTATAATTACCGTCTAATATTTGTCTATCACATGTGCATAATCTGTAATGACAAGGCAAATGTAAACAATGAGAACAACAAAATAGGTGTAAACAAAAATATTCCAATGAACAAACCAGTTTATTGCAGAGAAAGGAAGGAGCCGGTCCAGGCATCACACATCGGCTCTGACTGCTGTTTTGAAGGAAACTGGTGGTCACTCTCCCACGACACACTGTTTGTGCAAGGGAGGGGTGGTGGTAGGGGATGTAGGGGGTGATTGAAGGAGGGGGAATGCATTTGAGGGGGACGGAGATAGTGAAGGGAGTGGAAGAGGGAGCAAGTAGAGGGAAGAAGGGGGGAGATAGTAGCGGGAGGGAGGGAGGGAGATAGAGGAAGAGTTGAGAGAAGAGGTGGTGGTATAGAGAGAAGCTTTTAGTCCTATTTGTCAGCAAATTTCCAGCCACTGGCGCATTATTTATATTGTGTTTATACCATGCCTAAAGTGAGGTTGCTGCTGTCTTACAACAAAATATCAAGTGAGTTTTGCTGCAGTCCTTTGGTTTAGAAATCAGGAGAGAGAGAGAGACATGAATAATGTAGATGAAGTGAAAGGAATTATATACAGTATATAGTATGTGTATATACTGTATATATACAGTATACTTTATATATGTGAACATTATATATGCAAGTGGATGGGGCATAGATGTAAAATAAATTGGAAGAGGTGAACAGAGGAAGTAAAATAGCTTGAAGTATTTGAAGAATCGAATCTGAATGTGACAAGCTAAAAATATGGTACACAAAAGATAAGGATGGAGAGAGATTATTTATATATTATACAATTATAGTAAAGTAAGTAACTACGCAGAAAACATAAAACAGCCATTTGTTAATATAAGATCTTATGTGATTTACCTATAACAATTAAACAAAAACACTAATAATATAGAAATTCAGAATGAGAGAGAGAGAGAGAGAGCAAACATAGGAATATAAGAACTACGTTGTCACTCTCTCAACTATGGGGGAGGCACTCGCTACAGGCAGTTCTACCTTTTGTCTCCCTCACTCACATAAAAAAAAAAAAAAAAAACAGGAAACAGTAAGAACATATACAGAGGGAGAGGTATGAGTGTGTCCTCTTCCTTGACAGTCACCTACGTTTGATTAAGGGAGCCCACCTCGCTTGTTTTCTCTTTCTCTCCCTCTCGCTTTGGCTTGTATCCATTTGGCCCCATTCAGCCTACTGTTTTAAGACATTTACTCCCATCCAGGTGTCAATATTTTCCTGGCGAGCGGTAGCGAGCCAGCATATTTATATTTTTGTTTTGACAGCAAGTTAAATTTGTAAATTTTTCGATAGATTTCTCCATACAATGCTGGCTCGCTATCGCTCGCTTAGAAGAAATCGACACCTGGATGGGGATAAACGTCTTAAAACAGTTTGCTGAATGGGGCCGAATGGATACAAGCCAGGGAAAGAGAGAAAAGGAGATCAAGATAAATAAGCTGGTCACCCCCTTTAAGCTTTCACACTCTACTACACTCTCTCTTTCTCTCACATATTCACATTTTCTTTCCTTCTTTTAGTATTAACGTTTCCATCTTTTCCCCTTCGTTGCTTCTTTCCAAGCTCCCTTCTCTTATTTCTTCCTCCATGCGTTTAGTAATTCGTTATTTTCTTTATGTATTTATTAATTCCTTGCATAATTACTTATTTCAATTCCTGACTTATTATAATTTCTTCTTTTCGACAAATAATGTTTACATTTGTTCTTTTCATCAGTTTTAAAATATATTGAAACTTTTCTACATTCACATACACATATTTTAGCAAATTCCTTATCCCTTCCTTTTTTGACTAGCTTATATCTCCTCTCCTTCTATATGAAAGTATCCCTTCTCCCTACTTCCATAGTTTGTCTAACTATTGCCTTATTCCCTTCCTTCCTTTCTTTAACCCTCAACTCGCGGTGCCCATCATTTGACGGGAGAGAGAATATTGGCCACCCCTGTGGCACCCGTCATATGACGGGTGCCATTTTCAGGCCATTATGAGCTATGAGAGAGAAACCGAGCGTTGGGGGGACGATAGGCGGCCTCGAATCGCTCGCCACTGCTATGTGGCCGTCACTGAGGCATACTGTATAATCTCATCCCCGCCTCCCTACTTTTCTCAACAAGGATAAAAACAGGAAAAATGCCTCATTTTAGGGTATTTTTGCCTCCGGTTGCACGATAGTTACAAGAGAGCCCGTGGTCGTACATAGATGATTCAGGTGTCATTGGAAAGCTCTATTATCGCCCTTTTACGGATATATAATTGTATTACGCTCTGGCTAAAGCTTATGCATGACAAAGAGCATGGAATGAAGCTCATTATTTGTAAATATACCCGCGAAGCGCTTCGGTGATGTAAACAAGGCTGCCCTCGTTGGGAGTTAATATAATCCAAGTGTCTAATATTAATCACTCGGACTTCCTAAAGCTTCGCTTATGTTTTCTTAAGTTTCAGTACTTTTTCTATCCTTGTGGATGTGCTGGAGAGTGTGAAAAGGAACACCTTGAGTTGGAACATATGGTGAGCGAGAGAATGACCAAGAGAGTGTACGAGAGTGAAGTGGGAGGGCAGAGAGAAAGAGCAGACTGAGAGTTAGGTGGATGGATGGAGTTGAGAGGTAAATGGGTAAAAGTTGTGTTGGTTGGAGGGGCGTCAGCTGACAGGTGCATGGAGGATATTAACTCGTGGCCACCCCTTCGGAGATCATGGCGTATGGCAATTGATCTATAAAGATATTCTCATTAAGTTTGGAATTTATCCTGCCATAACTCTTCGTTTCTTTCTCACTTCCCTTATTGTTTATTCCTTCCCTTCTTACAATCTGCCAGCCTTCTTTTCTTCTATCCCTCCTCCCTTTCATTTCCATTAATCCAGATATTCCTCTCTCTCTCTCTCTCTCTCTCTCTCTCTCTCTCTCTCTCTCTCTCTCTCTCTCTCTCTCTCTCTCTCTCTCTCTCTCATTAGTCAGTAATTGTTGCTATAATACCGTCACCATCTCCCTCATCCTATCCCTCTCCCTTCGTTCATCTCCCACTGTTTCCTCTCTTCCCTGTTATCAACCCACACCAGTTGTTTGATGCTACGGTTTGTGCGTGCGTGTGTGTGTATATGTGTGACTGTGTGTGTATGTGTGCGTGTGTTTGAATGAGTGTGTGTGTGTATGTGAGCTATTAATGTTTATATACTCCCAGTCGGACTCGAATCACCGACAGTCAGGACGGGTTTCTGTGCTTATTTAGTACCTCACATGTATATGTGAGATATACTTGATACTAGTGACTCTCGTGTTTGGCTTGGCGAAAACTAAATACAAATCACTGTAAACTGAGTTCCGTTGGGTAACTTGTAAAAATCACTGTATTATATCCTGGAAAATGGATTTTATGACTTGGGTATACATTGAAATAAATTCTCCAAGTAGGATTTCCCTTCTAAATATAAATAGGAAAAGGTTAAGTTTCCTTCATCACGCCATGGTGTAGTCACTGTAGTGGATTAAAGCATAGACACTCGTCCTGACTGTCAGTGGCTCAAGTCCGGCTGGGTCTATATATATACCTGATGAATAGGATACACAGGATAGCAGCAAACAGCATGGTGCAGGATAAAAATGATGACCAGGTGGGGGGGGCCAGTACTTTATTTAGCAGTCAGACAAACGTTTCGACACTCGTGTGTCATCTTCAGTGTTCTAGAAAACAATAATACAACATATAGCAAATATTTAAAAATAAAATCGCGAAAAGCGAGAATATTATAACTAAAAATGTAGCCTCAACATAGCTACACTGGGAAATATTTAATGTAGCCTCAACATAGCTACACTGGGTTAATGTAGCCTCAACATAGCTACACTGGGAAATATTTAATGTAGCCTCAACATAGCTACACTGGGAAATATTTAATGTAGCCTCAACATAGCTACACTGGGAAATATTTAATGTAGCCTCAACATAGCTACACTGGGAAATATTTAATGTAGCCTCAACATAGCTACACTGGGATATATTTAATGTAGACTCAACATAGCTACACTGGGAAATATTTAATGTAGCCTCAACATAGCTACACTGGGAAATATTTAATGTAGCCTCAACATAGCTACACTGGGAAATATTTAATGTAGCCTCAACATAGCTACACTGGGAAATATTTAATGTAGCCTCAACATAGCTACACTGGGAAATATTTAATGTAGCCTCAACATAGCTACACTGGGAAATATTTAATGTAGCCTCAACATAGCTACACTGGGAAATATTTAATCACAATGGATATGTAGAGGGGCTGCCGAAAGGCAGTTATTAAGGGGGGGTCTTTCTTTAAAAATATATAGAGACTCTAAAATCCTAAGGTTACCGGTATTACAGGAGTCAAGAATGCTAAAATCTGTATAGCTTACAGCAAGGTTACAACCGTAGCAATGCTCTCTCACGGCTGAATGACGAGGGTTACTGATGGGGAGGCCGGTTCTACTGGACTGACCCTTGTGCTCATCCATCCTTACTTTGAGAGCTCGTATTGTGCTCCCAATGTAGCCATTTTTACAAAATGGACAGGTAAATTTATAAACGATGGATGAGCGAAGTTCAGTGGGAAGTCTATCTTTGTAGTGAAACAGGGATCGAATCTTAAATTCATTCTTGTGAATTATTTTAAAATTGATATGAGGGAAGAAATTAGGAAATTTGTTGTTCAGTAATCTTTCTATTTTTTCTAATACCTTTCCAAGAAAGGGTAAACTAATATAAAAGTCCTCCGTTTTAGCAGTGAGCCCAGGTTGTCTAGGTTGGTACAATTTATTTAGGAAATTCCTCAATTGCTTGTTGAAGAGGTCACTGGTGAAGCCATTATTAATAAAAAAGTCTCTAAGGAAGGATATCTCGCAGTGAAAAAGGCTGTATGTCGAAGTCAAGTGGTACGCCCTGTGAAGAAGGGTTTTAATTGCATTCATTTTGAATCTGAGTGGACAGTAGATAAAAAAGCTAATACCGAGACCGGAAAAAGTGGGTTTTCTAAAGATTGCTCTTCAACAAGCAATTGAGGAATTTCCTAAGTAAATTGTACCAACCTAGACAACCTGTGCTCACTGCTAAAAAGGAGGATTTTTATATTAGTTTACCCTTTCTTGGAAAGATATCAGAACAAATAGAAAGATTACTGAACAACAAATTTCCTAATTTCTTCCCTCATATCAATTTTAAAATAATTCACAAGAATGAATTTAAGATTCGATCCCTGTTTCACTACAAAGATAAACTTCGCTCATCCATCGTTTATAAATTTAACTGTCCATTTTTCAAAAATGGCTACATTGGGAGCACAATACGAGCTCTCAAAGTAAGGATGGATGAGCACAAGGGTCAGTCCAGTAGAACCGGCCTCCCCATCAGTAACCCTCGTCATTCAGCCGTGAGAGAGCATTGCTACGGTTGTAACCTTGCTGTAAGCTATACAGATTTTAGCATTCTTGACTCCTGTAATACCGGTAACCTTAGGATTTTAGAGTCTCTATATTTTTTTAAAGAAAGACCCCCCCTTAATAACTGCCTTTCGGCAGGCCCTCTACATATCCATTGTGATTAAATATTTCCCAGTGTAGCTATGTTGAGGCTACATTAAATATTTCCCAGTGTAGCTATGTTGAGGCTACATTAAATATTTCCCAGTGTAGCTATGTTGAGGCTACATTAAATATTTCCCAGTGTAGCTATGTTGAGGCTACATTAAATATTTCCCAGTGTAGCTATGTTGAGGCTACATTTTTAGTTATAATATACTCGCTTTTCGCGATTTTATTTTTAAATATTTGCTATATGTTTTATTATTGTTTTCTAGAACACTGAAGATGACACACGAGTGTCGAAACGTTTGTCTGACTGCTAAATAAAGTACTGGATCCCCAACCTGGTCATCATTTTTATCCTGCACCATGCTGTTTGCTGCTACCCTGTGTATCCTATTCATCTGTTACTTGAGGTTCCCCAAGAACAAACCCATCACTGATATATATACCTGTATATATACAGTATATTGGCTGGATGGCCTTCATGGAGGCATATCGAAATAATTGTAGGATCCGGGATGGCCTTCTAGAAAGTTAATGGTTATCACATGGCTTGAAACCACTTAAAACCACATAAGAGGGAGTTTTTTGTCATGTTGGGTGGTTTGCGACACACACTCAGTCAGTCAGCTTGACTCAGGGATCGATCAATGATTTTCTGCAGTCTGAACAGATGCATGGAAGCAGTGGACAGTGCCTTAAGAATGGTTAATATGGTGAAATATATACATAGTCAATAATCAATATAATTATGTATAATACATAATCCATAATCCATAATATATAATACAAAAATCAATAGCTGAACGATAGCCACGTGGTGTACAAAGTTCTTGTCTTCACCATTCACAAGATAACATAGAATACTGCTTCCTGCAACGTGAGTTGCAGTTGGGATGTGTGTACATGCTTAGATTGATATGCAGGATTCGAAGTTGCATAATAAATCGTAGGCAGTGTCCACCATTCTTTAAAATTAAACTGCCTTCGTGGTGTAATGCATAAGGTGGTGATATTCGGTGTGAGCGTCCTGGGTTCGAATCCACGGACTGCCACATGTGTTTGTAATATTTCATTAATCGATTTTAGGAGTAGAGTTGGTTGTTGGATAGAACATAATCATTTATAAACCGGTAACGTAAGTTAGGCCATTTCTTTGCGAAAATATGATTATGTGGAAATTACGAACATTCCTGAGACTCCCGCTGTGACCCCAGAATGCGGAAAAACTTACCCTATTGTTTTCACCATCAAAATTGAACCACTACATTTTGTCTGTATTTTGTGCTGTATTTTGTCTATATTATATCTAACCTAGATTAGGTAATTAAATTGCGATAAACAGTCAAATTTAAAGCCCGCAAAGGTTCAAACCTGCTGTGTTCCGACGGTTCAAGAAAAGAGGCTCTCGTGTTACAAATGTGCTTCATTTTAGTGTTTTAACTCTGGTGGGTGTTATGGGGTGTACCCACAGTATGTGCCAGGGACGGCACAGTCGTTGATGGAGGTGAAAACGTATGCTAAGATTGTTGGTTATGTTCCTAATCAAAGCTTTGTAAGCATATACGATGGCATACCTGTCCCTTCGTCTTTCTAATGAAAGAAGCTTGAGTGTTTCCAACCTTCCCCAGTGGTCTAGGTGTTGGACGGCACAGATATTACTGGTGAACGGCCATTAATTAAACTGCTTTGAGTAATTACTTCTCTCCCGCCTTCCATGGGCTCCACAGCTGACAGCAATATTCCAACAATGGAATAACCGGTGACTTGTAAAGCGTCAGCATGGGGACAGTGTCACACATTCACAAGATTCGTAGGATCCATCAAGCATGGTTCCGAGCCATATTTACCACGGTCAAAAAAAAAAAATTGACTTTATTCTTTACAAACAAGTTCTCTACACCTACTTTCTGGGTCCTAATTCTTCACATGTTCCTTGTGCTTCAAAATTAAGTAAATGTGGCACCATAATAATGCTTTATGTGGGAGGAATAAGGGATATTACTAAAATTCTCCCCTTCATCTATCACCTTCATCACTCTGGCTCAAGTGCTTACGTGTGCCAAACTTGCATCTTCTGCCAACAACCAAACCACCAACATATAATTTTGTATATAAAATATATTCATGTTGGAATGCGAGAATGCATTTCCAACACGTTGAAGTACTTTTTGTTGTGTTTTGCGTTAGTCAGGTTTTTCTCGCGATATTCGCATAAGTGATAGGTCCATTCAAACCTCCTCTGGCATTTGCTGAGTTCACAAACAACTATCGTCGGCAAAGGATGCAATGGACGAATGTATGAAATGTTCATTTATATCTGATATGTGCATCAAAAGAGTAGTGACATGTGGTACTCCACTAGTGACAATGGATGTCTTGGGCACTGCACCACCAACCGCTACAGATTCTTCCCTGTCAATGAGTAAACACCCTTGAATTTTGCTCTCTGTCACTCTTTTGGCTTTGTGAGAAACACTTGTTACATGCAACCTGCCTTTTGTCTTCTCATAAACATTGGGAAACAAAAAATGGTATCTATGTTGTATGCAAGGTCTTTCAGAGGGTAACCATTCCTTCTAACTTATTGTAAATGTCTATCTCCCTCACTCTGGCCTTCGTTCTTGCCACCCTCTCTCCCTCTCTACGGTCCTCCGCTTGGAACATTTGCCTTAAGGGAAGGCAATTGTTTTTTCGAGTCCTCCTCCTCCCTCATGTTTAGCCCTATTAGTTTTGAGATTTCAAGACATTTCTTCCCATTAGTTTGTCGATATTCAGACCTTTTGCCCCATTTCTTTGCCAATATTAAGACCTTTCGTGCCATTTAGGTGTCGATTTTCTTTCATGGCGAGCGAAAGCGAGCCTGTATTTGAGGAGGAATCGGCCTTCGGCCGGGAAATTTCTCTACCGAAAAATGTACAAATTTATATCGAAAGGGGGTCTTGTGGGTGTTTTTTTAAGTTTGATAGAGGTTTAGAGAGCAAACTAAACTCCTCCTTAACCCTTCCACGCACATATGACGCAGAGGTTGCCAGATTAGCAATAAGAAATAGAGTTATCTCACTCTTATAATTACCTCTCCAAAATTAGTTTTCTGCCCACAGCTAACTCAAAGACAACTGCAGAGGTTGAAGTAACTAAACTAAAGGTTTCTAAATACCCCTGATGGTAACAAAGGCTTTAAAGTATCCCCAATAGGCTAAACATCGCGTCATATGTTGGAGAGGGTTAAACCATTGAGCCGAACCAGTAAATTATGCTGCACAATACTGTCTGAGCTCCCTTAATTTTACTAGAAACAATGAAAGCAGACATTACAAGGTCTGGAAAGAGTAGATCGCTGGTAGTACCGTGTGCAAGGATGGAAAATAAGTACCAGGGAATAATGTAATGTTGGTGAATGTTGGAGGTAAGTGTTGAGGATATTGCGCTGGAGATTGTTAAGTGTTGGGGATATTGCATTGGTGATTGTTTAATGTTGGAGGTCAAAGTTGGGGATATTGTGTTGGTGATTGCTGACTGTTGGAGGCAAGTGTTGGGGATATTGTGTTGCAGACTGAGGGTAATGTTGGTTTTTTATGTTAGGATGTTTAAATGTGGATATTTTGAATGTTGAAACACTTTATGTTAAGGAACATATTTTGAATGTTGTAGTTTAGCTTTGTGGCAAAGGTGTTATTGAGTGCTGCAGATATTGTGTTAGAGACTGATGGTTAAGGGGAGGCAGTTGGTTTTTCGAGTCCTCCTACTCCCTCATTTTTAGCCCTATTAGTTATGAGATTTCAAGACATTCGCCCCATTAGTTTGGCTATTTTCAGACCTATTATTTCATTTAATTGCCAATATTAAGACCTTTCGTGCCATTTCGATTTTTTTCCTGGCTTTATATAATCAAGAACTAAACGAAAATAGAGCAACATCATAGACAGCCTATAACTACTACAAGTGACTGAGAAGCATAAAACTCACCCACTCTGGTCAAATAATCCAACTGCTTCGTTACCACCAGGGTGGTAATAAATAAACAAATAAATATATAAATAATAATAATAAATAAATAAATATATATATATATATATATATATATATATATATATATATATATATATATATATATATATATACCGGTATATATTATATATATATATATATACATATATATATATATAAAGAGAGAGAGAGAGAAATGAATAACCCAGGCCCACAATTTACCTGATCGTTGGAACCCGTGTCTTTAGATTTAAAATAACGAGCGTAGTGGAAGAGCGACTGGGGAGAGTTGAGGAGAGTCAAGGGACAGCATTAAAGAACGAGAGAGAGAGAGAGAGAGAGAGAGAGAGAGAGAGAGATAGAGTATATATAGGGGGATACCTTAGTAGGAGTATTACAGTAATGGTAGGATAGGGAGCTACGAGCAAAGAGGAGGGAAGGATAATCTGACTTGTCCTGAGAGGAGGAAGGAGGAATAAAGTTGAAGGCCGAAGAACAGGAGCAAGAGGAGGTGAAATCAAGAAGGTTGGAGGAGTAGAACTGAAGAATAAAATGTATAAAGAGGAGGAAGCATAATAGGGAGGGGAGAAGAGGAGAGATACAGGATAATAACACTAGAGAAGGGTAGAAGGAAGCGGGATGAGGAATGCGAAGAAATATGATGTTTGTTAAGTCAGTCAGTCAGTAGCCAAAACCGTACTCACTTTAATCAATGTTCACGCAATGGGAACACTGAAATGTGTTTGGGCACATTATGCTGAGAGACGTAAAAACAAATTACTGGAACTATCAAACATCAGCCCTTTCTCACGAAGAAAGAGCACACTCACACATGCAAACTCCTACACATACAAACACTCTCACATTTACACAAGAATACATACATACACACATACATGCACTTATACAAAAACACATAGGAATGAATTTCCTCACATTAATTATCGCGCAAATATATACACATCCAACGAGAAAACAAAAGCCTTGTTGCACATATAGATAATGCTCTCTCTCTCTCTCTCTCTCTCTCTCTCTCTCTCTCTCTCTCTCTCTCACACACACACACACAAGAAAGCATTATTACATCCATCATGATAGTCTTTGTTTCATTTGTAAAATAGAAGGAAAACTCATGAAGGAGGCAATGTGGGCAGTGAAATGCTAAGCCTACTATGCATCTTTCAAACAAAGGGACCAAACTTAACCCTTACATCGTGGTGACGGTCATATGATGGGAGAGAGAAAATTGGCCATTTGTACAGTGCCCTTCATATGACGGACGCCATTTTGAGGCTAATATGAGCGCTGAGAGAGAGGTCAGGTGTTAGAGGGAGAATTGACAGGCTCCAACCACTTGCCAATGCGTCCAGGCGCACATTGAAGCCCGCCATACGGCTTTCTCACTCATGTGCTGTCTCTCACACAGCAAAAACAGCCAATATTGTCACAATTTTACCAATTTTGCTCTTCGGTTGCATGATCGTTGCAAGATAACCAGATGTCGTACAGGGATGATTCAGATTTCATGGGAAAGCTCTATCATTGCACTTTCATGGATATATAATTGTATTATGCTCTGGCTCTTGCTTATGATTAAAAATAAGTATGAAATTAAGGTAATTTTCGGCAATCATACCCGCCTAGTGCTACGGTGATATAGCAAGAATTCTGTTATACAGGCCTCCACATCAAAATGTTGAAAAGGTTGTACTTCTGTACACAAGACTGAGTGCTTTTATCGAGGGTAAACCCAGTGTGATCTTAGGTTACTTCAATTGCCTAGTAAACTGGGAAGCAAGAACTGCCGATTCTGAAGGTAGCAGTCTTGTGGACTTTGCTAATCATAACTTTCTGACCCAGTGGGTGAACGAGCCAACTAGAGGCAACAATATACTCGATCTTGTGTTCACCACTGAAGAAGAAAGTGTTACCAGCTTATCTGTTGGGGATCACTCGGAGGTAGTGACCACAATCTAGTTAGGTTCTCTCTTCGCACTTTTAGAAGCAGACCCACCGGTTATCAGAGTACAACACTAGATTTCCGTTGTTCAAATTTTGAAAGCCTTTGGGGAAGCTTATCCCCGATCAGACTTGAACATGGGGATGCTAATTCGACTTGGTGTTCATTCAAAAGAGCAGTTTACGGGTCGACAAGCTGTATTCGTCCCTAATAAACTTACTAAATCAGGTTTAATCCAAACAAAATGATTCACAAGCGACATAACTTCAATTATTAGAATGAGAAAGGTTGCATAGAGAAAGGCCATAAGAAGTCAAGACCAGAGATATATAGATTCCTTCAAAAATATGTGTAGGCAAGTGAAATCTCTTATAAAGGAAGCAAAGCAGAATGAGGAACTCCGGGTTGCAGCCCTCTGCAAAGGGAGTCGTAATGAGTTTTTCAGCTATGTGAACAGCAAGAAGCCATGCAAAAGTAGCATTGGACCTTTAAAGGATCAAATAGGCCAACTACAAACCTCCGACACTGATAGAGCTAAATCCCTAAAGGAATTTTTTGCCTCAGTAATCACAAGGGAAAATACCAGTAACATGCCATGTCCCAGATTAGTGCATGAGTGTGAAGTTCTGAGAAGAATTAGATGTACCCCAGAGAAGGTAGCATCCGTCCCAGATAGCTTTCTTTTCCGAGTTGTACGGGATGTGTGAGATGATATCGCTCCTTTCTGGGTATAAAGTTTCAATAAATCAGGAGAAAATTAAAAGGTCCCTGAAGACTGGAAACTGGCCAATGAGACCCCAATCTTTTAAGAAAGGGGATCATGAGTGTCCCAAGAAATATAGGCCAATTAGCTTGACTTCTATCGTAGTAAAACTCTTAGAAGACATACTAGTAAACAAGATAGTTGACTACCTAGAAATCCACTATTTAATTACAAATTGCCAACATGGATTCAGGCAACACCGATCATGTCTTATAAATTTGCTGGAACTTTTCAATGAAATGCTGAGTGAGTATCACAAAAGTAGACCCATAGACATCCTTTACTTTGATTTTCCTAAAACATTTGACAAAGTGCCTCATTGCAGGCTAATGTCAAAAGTGACTGCACTAGGTATCAATACAGAGGTCACAAATTAGATAGAAAGTTGGCTAACAGAGAGACAACAACGAGTGGTAATCAATGGTGTTTCTTCTGAGTAGACTCCAGTAATTTCTGAAGTTCCACAGGGATCTGTTCTTAGTCCAATTCTATTAATCATATGATAATATACAGTATATCAATGACATCAATATTGGTCTGTTGAGTGTGATATCCAAGTTTGCAGATAACATAAAGCTTGGAATGAATGTGAAGGACACCAAAGGGGTTGAACAGCTCAAGATGAACCTTAACAGACAGGGTGAATGGTCGGATTCATAGCAGATGCCTCTAAACTTGGAAAAATGCAAGGTGATGCATATCGGCCAAGCAAATCCCAAGTCCAGCTATTCGCTATTGGGAATGCTTCTGGAAGTGACTGACTGAAAACAAAAAATGTGTGTTCTGATTAGCAGTGTCTTACATTTTTCCAAGAAGTGCAATGAAATAGAGAAGAAAGCTCAGAAATGGTTGGGCTATATTAAGAGGCAGCCTAAGTATAGAAATAAGGAAATAGTCCTCACACTATACAACACTCTGATATGGCCTCTCCTGGAGTATGCTGTTCAATTCTGGTCTCCAGCACTCAGGATAGATATAGAGCGACTGGAAAGAGTACAATGTACTGTAGGTCGACAAAGCTTATTCCATCGATTAGAAGACTGAGCTATGAGGTCCGGTTGAGAGCTCTTGATCTCTTTCCGTTGGAGACACGCAGACTACCAGGTCAGCTCATTGAAGAGTTTGAAATACTTAATGGGTTTGACAATGTGGATTATAGTAAATTATTTAGCCTCAGTATAAATACAACACGCAACCATGGCTGGAAATTAAAATTGAAAAGGTTCATCAATAGTATTTGTGAAAACTTGTTCACATATAAGATCTACCTGGAACAAACTTCCCTCAGAAGTTGTAAACAGTTCTTTAGTAGAGCAGTTCAAGATGAGCGTAGATAGTATATTGCGCACTCTGTAATGAGTGTAGTGCACTAAACAGTCTCTCTCCTTCCACTTCGAGTATCTCCCCGGAATGGAGATAAGAAATATTCCTTGTAACTCATGGTAACTATCTATCTCGTTCCCAAGGTGTAGCTGAACATTAGTCTTGCCATAACAAACTATTTGTTATGTGCCATCTTCGACGAAAGTTTGTTCTTGGAAATTCCAGGACATTGGTCTCAACTCTGTTATTTGCAAACTATTTTGTTATGGAAGAAAATGTAGGCAGCATTGTATATTACATATTAAATTACAAATACCAGTAATGGAGCATTTTTTAATATAATTTAGGCTATACTGTTTTACTGTTTCTCACCTCGTCTAAAATAATTATAATGGTCTTGGTTGTTGTTGACTTAAACGAGAATTCGTGTTATGGCCTACTAGCTCTAAGGCAGACATACATAACCTTCCTGTTATTCCCACAATAAGAATTGCAGCTGTACAGACCGCCACCAATACCAAGCTACAAGGACCTAAAAAACAGAGAGAATACCTGCGTAGCCTTTACACGCGCGGATGTCCCCACGTGGACATACTTCAGACACCAATGCCGCCGGAACCTGCCTAGACAACAGCAACACCAGATTGTGCCATTCTAGCCCACACCGAATGGAAACCAGAATATGCAGAACTAGGACACACTATATCACTCAACCTGGGAGAAGTTATTTGGCTAGGTTCGATACTAGCACCTCCAGGTCTGAAGACTGGAAAACCACTAGGTACAAGACTACGAAATTTTGGTTTGATACTAGCAAATCAGGTCTCAAGACTGATACTACCAAGTTTGATGGTAAACCTGCTAAGTGTGAGACTAGCTCTTCAGGTCAAAAGACTGAATACACCAAATCTCCTGGTCAACCTTCTAGGTACGATACTGGCCAGGACCAAAAACTGAATCGTTGTATACGACACCAACACAATTACAAGCTGATGTAACAGTAAGGCTTAATGCTTACTCTCTAGGTCATTGACTGGAGCCATGTAAGCAGCAACTCATCTCTACCCTTTCACTTGCTTGTGGTACGAAGCCTTACACAGCTAGTGGTCCGAGACCTAGCATCCACAAAGAGGATAAGAGAGCATCTGCAAGTTGCACCCCGAGGAAGTCCAGACCTAACCATATGCCCAAGACAAACAAGTGTCGTAGTAAGAGCCCAGCATGTCAAGTTCATGAAAGTTCACTTAGTCCCCCTCCGAAACCAGGGAAATTGCTAAAATAAATAGTAGTTGTGTGTCTCTAAATGTTAGTGTCCCTTCTTGATAAACAGTGTATTAACCTTCAGGAAAACAAAACATATTCTAACCTTGTTATTTCCCTATATAAAATCTCCTGAAACTTACGATTGGGAACTCCAGCATCAACGTAATCAGGGATATTGAATAGCAGAACATTTATTTAAAGACACTCAACAACCGATCGCACCCACTATTTATTTAGTGATATTATTCATCTCCTATATAAAGTCAATAAAACTATAATAAGACAAATAGAGAAAACGCAACTTTGTGACAATAAGAAAGACTGATTTCTCTAAAATCAACTCTTTTAATATAATGACTAAAACATTTAATTCATCATATCCATTTGTACCAACTTAGCCTATGTACTTTAACTTATATATAACAGAAGTTTGATATAATCTAAGAACATGCATCAGCAAATAATGTATAATTATATCACACATGTGTTACGGTTTCCCAGACGTCAACTCGGCGTTACTTTTGTGGTTTCGGGATGTTGCAGGTACAGGGCAACACACTTTTCCCAATATAAAAATAATACCACCTAGGGATAATGATACTATATAAATAACGATAACATTTGTTTACGCTCACAGATATTTTAACAACAAATTTATTCATGAAGCTCAAGTGTATTTGTGAGATATACTTACAAATTGATAAACATGGGGTGAATATTTAGTAGTTATTTATGTACGTGTATGTAGTATACAGTATTTATGTACGTGTATGTAGTATGCAGTATTTATGTACGTGTATGTAGTATACAGTATTTATGTACGTGTATGTAGTATACAGTATTTATGTACGTGTATGTAGTATACAGTATTTATGTACGTGTATGTAGTATGCAGTATTTATGTACGTGTATGTAGTATACAGTATTTATGTACGTGTATGTAGTATACAGTATTTATGTACGTGTATGTAGTATACAGTATTTATGTACGTGTATGTAGTATGCAGTATTTCCTTTTCTGCTACACAAAGGGACAAGTTTGTCAAATGAGATAGATACAATATACTGTATCATAGACTACAGTATATCTGGACTTGACACGAAAATGGAACTTAGCAGTAAGGGACCCAAAGTCCAAAAACGAACCCCCAAGTTCGAACCTCGAAACCTCGAAAATGTGATATTTTCGCGGTTTCGAGGTTCGAACTTGGAGGTTCGTTCTTCGAGTTTGGGTCCCTTACTGCAAAGTTCTATGATCGTGTCAAGTCCAGATCTACTGTAGTATATGACTGTATATACAGTA
The DNA here is from genome assembly GCA_032716605.1 of Paralithodes platypus. Lineage (NCBI taxonomy): Eukaryota > Metazoa > Arthropoda > Malacostraca > Decapoda > Lithodidae > Paralithodes > Paralithodes platypus. The sequence continues at coordinate 18,712,113 of CM064569.1, forward strand.
TGTATGAAGTATTGTACTAATGTCAATACTTGTGTGTGTGTGCGTGTGTGTGTTGTTATGAGTTTACCTCCAAGGCCCCAGTGTGACTTGTGTGTGTGTAGTGGTAGTTTTGTATAAGCTTGTTTATACAGTGTACGTAGGTACACCCATCCATAAGAGAAAGGTACCCCCCTGACCGAGAGATCTGAAGCCTCATGCTATGTAGTTGTGGTAACACTGGCACTGAACCATCCACGGCACGTAAGTGGATGGTGACTGTGGATTGTGGGAGGGATTTGGGAGCTGATCTGAACGAAGCAATGCTTCACTTTGCATTGAAAATCGCTTTTCAAATGTTTTCTCTCTCTCTCTCTCTCTCTCTCATATCCACATATATATCTATATATCTACATCTGTCTATATGTCTGTCTATCTTTCTATAAACTAATTACATTCAGTTTTATAATAGACATATCCCATCTGAATCCTACATGATTTTCAATAATAACAATCTGGATTTTGTTCTCGAATAGTGATATCCTTGGAGTATGCCAATTTCAGATGGACGTCTTATGTCAGATCTATTTTTAAAAATATTTCAAAGACTCTAATAAGGACGTCCTTTCCAAGAGAGAGAGAGAGAGAGAGAGAGAAGTAGCAAAACGATTTTCAATGCGAAGTGAAGCATTGCTTCGTTCAGATCAGCTCCCTACTCCCTCCCTCCCACAATCACCACCCACTTTCGTGACGTCGATGGTTCAGGGCCAGTGTTACCACCATAGAGTAAGAATACCTAAGAGGGGCGTGCTTGGACAATCAGCCGTGTTAATGGTAGTTGGCCATTATTTACAGATTTGGCTGGAACCCTGCACTAGATGGTGGTAGCGCATAGCTCCTCCCTGTCGCGGGAAAATACTTTTGTCGTCTGTTTATTGACAGTTCCTCTCCCTTGCTGCAATGGTGTACACGTGTCTCGTGTAGAGTCTGTAGAAACGCATGTAACTTGTTTGATATCACCATATCAGCCATAGTCATTATGAATGGTTCCATGTCATCTCAACCAGTAGACCATTTCAAAAGTACTCCAACAGTAATGCCAAGACCAAAAATATGAACTATACTACCACTAACCTAACCTAACCCTAACCTAACCGTATGTTGATTTGGTACTGGTTGAGAGCTACTGGTTGAAATGGTCTACTGGTTGAGTTGACCGGTCACCATTATGAATACAATGATTTAAAAGTACACTGATATGCAAAAGCACTCCAAAGTATTGCCTACACTGAAATGTGAACAATACTCCATTAATTACATAGCTTACCAAGCTGAACCAAGCCTCCGTGATAATGTAAGGAGGCTGTGGTTGACCTTGAGAATATGGATATGGTTTGCAATGGATCATGAAGGCTGTTGATGATTATTTGATATTGACTGTACATATATTAACAATGAATGTAGCCTATATGAAAAATGAATCTCAATTGAAGAACAGTATTTACATTGTAATATAAGTTACTAACTTGGAAGTACACAGCCACACTCAAACTTTGGTCAAACATAAATAATATATATACTGTATATATATATATATATATATATATATATATACCGTATATACAGTATACTGTATATATATATATATATATATATATATATATATATATATATATATAAAGAGAGAGAGAGAGAGAGAGAGAGAAAAGTAGTGTACATATAATACAAAAAAAAAAAATGGAGGATACATCCGTAGATTTAATCATGTGGAGTAGTTCTGGAACCCTACAATAGATGGCGCTGAAAAACAAATGTCGAAAAAGGGTAACTGGCATCGTTTAGAGGCACCTTTTTATTAATAGAATACATAGGAAGACTCGTCTCTCCTATACACTCTCTGGTTACCACAACTAAATAGCATGAGGCTTCAGATCTCTCGATCAGGGGGGTACGTTTCTTTTATGGATGGGTGTACCTGTGCGTGTGTACTAGTAAACCTGCATATTGTGTGTGAGAGCAACTGCCAATGATGGGTGATGGATGAACTACCACGGTCAGCATGGCTAATAGGGGGTGGAGGGAGCGTCATATGTGATGGAGGAAGATTGAACGGGGTAAAGAGTGAGAATAAGAAAGATAAGTGGGAGGAAGGAAGAGCGAGAGGAGAGGGATGGGAGGTCCTAAGACTAAGGAGAGGAAAGAGAGAGAGAGAGAGAGAGGTACAATTTGATTACTGTTGGGTAGTGGTTCAGGTTTTGTGCACACCTATTCCCTATGAGCGATATCTAATGGGAATGACCAGGTTTACAGGCTTCGTTCAGCTCGCCTCAGTAAACCAGGTTTGAAAGCTTTGTTCAATTCGCCTCAGCGACCCTCAGCGAACCCAAGTTTAGCGCAGGAGTCAGGACAGTCAGTCGGCGGGCACGGCGTGGACAACCTGTGTACAGGTTGAAGGGACCCCACCTCGCTTTTGTTTATCTTTCTCTCTCTCTCTCTTTGGTTTGTATCCATTCGACCCCCTTCAGCCTACTGTTTTAAGATGTTTACCCCCATCCAGGTGTCAATATTTTCCTGGCGAGCGGTAGCGAGCCAACATATATATAGTTTTGTTTTGACAGCAAGCTAAATTTGTAAATTTTTCGATAGAAAAATTTCTCCGGCGAAGCCGGATTTCTCCATACAATACTGGCTCGCTATCGCTTGCCAGGAAGAAATCGATACCTTGGTAGGGATAAACGTCTTAAAACAGTTCGCTGAATGGGGCCGAACGGATACAAGCTAGGGAAAGAGAGAGAAAGAACAAAAACGGTGACTCCCCTTAATGTGCGTGTTCGTGTGGTGGGTGAAGTGATGTGGCCGAGGTTGGTAGTTCGTTTGAGGCGTCGCTGTAGCCTGTGTAGGTGGCTTGGTTGTGGTGCAGGGGAGGTTGGTGCAGTGTTTGGTGTGCTGATGTCGGTTATGCCGATATCACACGAGAGCTATTATAGTCAACATTCGATAATCAACACGCCATATGACCTTGTTGTTGCGGTGCCAAGATTTCTATCAATAAATTCGATAATAAAACATTTCTGGCAACATTTCTGGAGTATTTTGCACCGGTATCGGAAATTAGGCTGATGATGGATGAATTTAGGCAGCAGAAATATAATCAATATTGACCTCAAAAGCTGCCAGACCAGTGTTAAGGAGAAATGTTGAGGGAAAAAAGTGCTCGTGTGATACCGCCTTTAGCCTAACTGACTACTCTCTAGTGCCGCGCCCTTCAGGGATTTCTAGCTGTGAGGTAAGAGCTTCATGTTCTGTATTAGTACCACAGAGAGAGAATAATGCATGCAAAAGCTAGGTTTATCGACATTATTTCAGGCCAAGTAATCAGTTAAATAACTTCATAGGTTGCTCAAAAGTTTACCACAGAAATAATACTCATTTCTACAGGGAGCTATAACCTTTTGCCGGTGCTTTAACCTTCGATTCAATTTTGTATTTCCTTCAAACAGCCAAATACTGTCCAATAAACAGAACCCCTCAGACTGTTCTCGTTCCATTCATGTATTTTGCATGGATTATTTAATTATATACTGTATATATTTTATTTATTTATTATTCAATATTTTCTGACGATTCTCCTGTAGATTTATAAAGGATAAATGTTGTTGTTGTTTATTTTGTAGTAAAATTATCGACAGCTGGATATACATGTATGGTGTAATGAAAGACATAATGCACAGAAAATGAGGAGAGGGAGTAGACATTGATGGTAACCGTATGACTGTCTCAAACCTGTTTTTACGGATGCTAGGGTGCTTATTATTGGCGGTAAATATCCTGTTTAACACCTGGGACAATTTTGTACAAGTATTTTTTATTTGTTTTCCTTGTTTTGTATTTTTTTTTTGGAGTGTTATTGTATGAACCCCGTCGGAAATTGCAAAACAAACAATATCCATCAATCTTAAGACACCAAAGCAACTAAACATATTCGCTCGCTCGCGATCACATTTCCGGCAATTTTGACTGCCACGTGGGATACAAAAATAAGTTGAAGGTGGCCCTCACCCCCCCCCCCCCCCATGACTTATTGTCATCATCAGATATGTTGCCAGCAGCGGGAAAACACAATACAACAAAAACAAACGCGAAACTGCGAGCGTACGACCTATGTAAACATGACGACCGTAGCCCGGATACTACAACTTTAGATTTTTTGTAAGTGATTTAGGGCTTATATTATAATGAATTACCGACGGTTTGGACATAATATATGGCAATGAAGTACATGACATAACTAATATATTTGCCTCAATAATATATCGATGGTTTCGACCCGGTGTTAAACTGGATAAATTCCTTTTTGGCTGGCGTCTAGTATTTTGATTTTGTCCCTGTCATCTACTTTCCCTTTCCTAGGTGTCTTACTTGATCCTCCCAAACCCTTTGAGGGAGTGCGGCTTTGGTTACTGACTGACTATCTATTCTATTTTATAAACTCAGGCCCAATCCCCACCTTTCCTATTGTTTTCCCTTTGTTTTCTCTTTTCATTTTTTTCTTGGGTGTGGGGGGGTGGCCGACACAAGACAGAGCCAGAATAGGGACGACACAACAGCAAACAACGAACACACAAAACAAAATACAAATTCACACACATCTGACTGACTGACTGACAAATTATCGACGAATGTGTTGATGCGGTGACATAAAGTTGTAAAGGTTTTACCATTCCTGTAGATATGACCTATAGAGTAAGTGAATTTTATATGAGGGATATAGTCAAAATCCCTGTATACATCCTTTACCTTCCTTCATCGTGCGAGTGCCCTGGTAATGTTATACCTGTCCGGTTATACTGATGTTTTGGACCGACAGTTAGCCCATCGATCTGTTTAGGCCTAATAGGTCGGTAGAGTATATACATCATTTCTATATATGGCATTAAGAGCGGAAATGTATTACAAGGGAGAAGAAGAAAAAAACCGCTAAAATACATGTATAGGCCTAGGCTACTGTAAAACAATAAGTTTTTCAGTCAGTACCCAACTAGCGGGGGTGTGGGGGCAGCAGCCCCCACCCATATACTAGGTTAGGTTAGGTTAGGTTGTTAAGTTTAAGTTGTTAAATGCACAAAAAAAATAAAAAATAAAAAATAACCTAACCAGCGGGGGTGTGGGGGCGGCAGCCCCCACCCATATACTAGGTTAGGTTAGGTAAGGTTGTTAGGTTAGGCTAATAGCCTAGAAAACAAAAATAGTCTAATAGGGGTGTGTTTTTAGATTGTTGGATAATGGATAAATACTCATTTCCGCTCCTCTTCAGTATAAAACAACACTATATCTGAAGGAAAAAAATACAAAAAACAAAATAAAACTTACTGAAATAGCTGTCGGTCCAAAAAGTCAGGTTTACCTTATGTCCTTATGATGCAGACATCGCGTATGGGTATATACTAAGGATTTTCTTTCCCCTGCTTGTAAATACAATATCAGTCACACAGTACAACTATGTACAACCATTATTGTTAACCCATTGACCTTAAGATACCTGTCCAAATGTAACTTTTACATTTACGTTTACGTTGAGGGACCCGCAGAGAGCCGCTCTCGTGCAGCTTGATATGCGGGGGTTGTGCTTTTTAGGGCTAATGGTTGGGGACTGGATCAGGATTAGGGATGTAATGATTGGTGATCCTAGTTCTAAATTAATCAAGGGTGGGGCTATTAACTACATGATGGTGATTCCACTCTTGGATGCTGCGGGGAAAAAATTATTGTCTAAATATGTCCGTGCTTGCCTGATATGTGTGGTATTTTAGGTTGTGGCTGCGTCTGGTAAATCGTATACTTGTAGGGTGTAAATATATATCTTTGTGTATGTCTACTAAGTTGTTGGTGATTTTATAAAACATCTGTTGGTAATTCTGCATAACTACTACTCCTGTTATTTTAAGTTTTCTTTATTTTCTTTATGTATTTTAATGCATTGTAAGTGTGTATTTTATTGTTAGAAAGTGCGGAAAGCACTTCTTATTAGCATTTGCATTGTTAATTGTAATTATTCATATACCCCAACAATCTAGGAGTTTACTCAATTTAGTCAACTTTGAAAAGACATTAGCCTAACCTAACAACCTTACCTAACCTATCCTAGTATAATGGGTGGGGGCTGCCGCCCCCCACGCCCCCCGCTGATTAGGTATTAAAACTATACAAAATTGATGGGATAAAGTCTATGGTGTTTACTCTTCAGCTTTGGCTGTCGATAACAGCAATGTACCATAAAAATGTACCGACTTCTTGTAGGTTAAGCTCCACTCTGATTGGCTACTAAACATCGGGGATGAGCCTCCAAGGAGGCTAGAATGTAAACAAAGTGCCCTGGACTTGCTGTACAAAAATAACTCTGATAATGTTATAGGGGAGTGAAAATCAAATTGACAAAATAAGAAAAGTAGTACTTATCCGCACATCAGTAAGGTCCCCTGAGCAAGGTGAGAGCAAAACAAAATAATTCCACGAGACAGGAATCCCGTAATCGAGGAGTAGTTGTTGTTGTTGTTGTTGTTCCCTAAGCTGCCTGGCCGAACAGCCCCGAGTCCCTGAGGAAGGCCATGGCCACGATCGGGCTTTCCCACAGAGCTCTCATTGAGTGTAGGTTGAGTTGTTGGCGTAAGTGGTTGTGTGAAATGCAGTCTTCTATGATGTGTTTAATGGTATGGGGTGCTGTGTTACATCCCGGGAAGGCGTCGACAACGGAGTCATCCAGTCTCTTCTGATAGCTCAGGAGAGCTGGATGGTGTCCGCATCTCAGCCTGGCCAGGTGGACTCTGTCCTCGCGAGGGAGGGAGGATTCGGAAGGATGGATTTCGGGAGGTCATGCATGCAGCTGTGTGTTGTCTGTGAGTGAGTGGATGGATTGGCGAGAGATATGAGTATGGATGTGCTTCTGGAAGTTGGTTCGGGGGCAGGGGGAGAGAGGACAATAATTGTGTGTGATGCCGTGTGCTGGGTGTTGTTTTGATATTTCTTGGTGTCTGTGGGTGTGTTGCCATGTAGTTTAGTGGGTGGTAGTGGTGGAGTAGTTGTTCTTCAGAATAGCCGATGTGGTGTGTCTGTAATCACGTCTGATCCATCTTCCCAGCTTTGTTTTGTATGGCCTCTAATTTATTTATATTGTTGTGAGTGTGTGGATCCCAGACGGTGTCGCAGTATTCTAAGTATGGCCGAACAAGTGTTTTAAATGCTAGAATTTTGATGTTTGCGTTACACTTGGTGAGATTCCTGCGCAGGAAGCCCAGGGCCCTATTAGTCTTTGCTCTGACGCTGCTAACGTGAGTGGTCCACCTCACGTCCGCTGAGATGTGGACCCTGTTACGACTGGCACTACGAAATAAACAAGGGCACTTAATATTGAACTAGAAGATAGGCTATATCTGCAACAACAGTACGCTAATTCCAAACCCTCGAACTATTAAGCTCTGAAGCGCGCATGGGGGTAATTAGACACCTCTCCCAGTGCGCATGTATTTGAGGTGTTTCCGTCACTAAAATATTCATTGTACCATTAATAGCATTAATACTTATCCATATGCGCCTATTATGGGTTGATTATAAAGGTATTAACCTGAAACAACAATAAAACTAGTGAAAACAGCGTTTGGATGGTCAAAATCGGAGATATAGCCCGCGAGTTGTATAATGTATGGGTGAGGCAAGCTGCTTTCCCGCCAATTTCCCCCAAGGCCACTGAGACACAGTCGATCGATACTCTCTCTCTCTCTCTCTCTCTTGCATTCGCTTGCTATCAGTGATGACCACACCCTGCAACCGGATTTCTAATGTTAGCACAAAAATATACCTCAGAATAAGGGAATAACAGGGAAAATAGGTGATAACTGAAGGAGAGGAGGAAAGTGGGGAAGGAGGGGAGGTGAGATTTTGCATGGCCCAGGGGCCAAAAAAAAAAAAAAAAAAAAAAAAAAATGTTCGATGTCAAAAGTTGATTTTTTTGTTCTCTGACTCTTAAGAGTCTCCCCGCAGTCCGCCGGGGGAACTCTTAAGAGTCTCCCCGCACTTCCCGGTTTAAGCCGGTGAACAAAACACTTAAACCCTCCAGAGTTAATCTACTGGATAACGGGGTATCAATTAACTGGGTTTAGTGCACTTCTACAAAGGCTTTCCGGTGACGGCAAAGCCTACTCACATCAGGAGTACTTTACGTTAATAAAATGCTCTCAAGTAATAACAATGCTTAAATAAACTATATCAAGATTTAATAAAGGAGTATATGCTTACGTTAACTTTAGTGTGAGTCTGAATTCAACACTAAACTCTTCAATGTTCTATGAAAACACTGGAAGTCTAGTCCTACAGCAAACAGATATGGAATCTTCTGAAAACTTCTGATGCTCTAAGATGCTCGTCGAATATAGAACAGAAATAATGCAGGGGCAGGACACCAAACCGTGTATCTTAAATACACCAACAAGTAGGATACATATATATAAAACAAGGGAGTGCAACAACTCTGTGACAGCACTAATAATAGCCACTCAAAACAGTACTTCCTTAGCCAAGGTAACAGCCAAACTGGGTTGTGCACTATGCATCAACCTTGGCTAAAATAAGGTGTGAATAAGTCCTAAACCATACGCAATTAAAGTTAATAAACACAATGCTGTCTTTCTCACTAATAAAGTCTAGCAGTGGCATAAAAGGTACAAGGAACCTAGGCAGAGCGCAAGCATGCTCGTAGCCTACTGTCTCCCATGAACAGATTTCCCTTATGTTAGGTTAAGCGACTAGGAGGCTCTCTTGGTAAGTCCAGATCTCAAGTATCTGGTCTTATCCTGGCGCTCCACAAAGGTCAACAAAATGGGGTAGCAAGCATACGAGCAAGAGTAGGCAAAAGCCCTTCGCTTGTATGCTGCTACACTCGTAAAGGAAAGATATGCACAAGGGTTACAGGCTACCTAGCACCGTCGAAGTCATACAGGCTCTGACTTGCCACATACATATCTCAGACAACGACCAAGGATACCCTCCACTGTCTAGCATTAAATAGTAGGAAAGAACAACTCAATAATTAGAAGCACCCCAATACTATGATACCATGTGACTAAGACTCTAATAATCCCTAAAGCAAGTGCAAAACATATATGTGAGAACTGGTGCTGGTAATACGACTGGCCGACTATGGAAGTTGTATGCAGAACCAGAAGGGAGAAGTAATTGAATAAAGACAAGAAGTATGGAAAAGAAGAAATTCAGAGAGAGAAACTGTAGTAAAGAGGGTTAGATTGGGGACAGATTGCAATGGACGTCTAGGACCAAGCACAACATACCAAGCTCTGAAGAGGCACGCGAGAAGGATGCCCGCACCACCTTACTAGGACAGCGGCCTCCAATCACAGACAACTACGTCATGAAGAGCAGGCGTCATATGACGCGTCAGGCCCGCCGGCAATCACGAGCGTGGTGGCCCCGCCTAAGCAAGGAATGCGCACGTACATACACAAGCACATACTACCACCTCGCTGCTCCTTCTCGTTCTCTCTCCTTGCAATTCACTCTACATATTTTATACTCTATCAATGATAAAAAATACTTCCAAGTGTCACAGACAAGAATAAAGACCACCACTGATCTGTCTGTGACAACATGAACACTAAGAAAGAAAGAACATCGTTCTATGATTATTATAGCCCATTTCACTGCCCTGGCGAGCGCTAGCGAGTAAGAGTACATTCTGGCAAGCTGGCCAGCGTAACAACCCCAAAATATTTGTGGGAGGGAACAGTATCCAAAAATGTATTATGGAGTTTGTAGGAGAATGGGATGATTTTATTTGAACGGGTGAAATGGATATGGTGACATTTGTCCGGTCTAAATGTCATCTGCCACTTGGCTTCCCACTCTTCAAGCGCAGTTAAGTCGTCCTGTAGTCGAAGGCACTCGTCCCAATTAGTAATTGGTCTATAAACTAAGCTATCATCTGCGAAAAGTCTAGTAGTAGAAGTACAAAGTACAAAGGAGTACAAAGGAAATCAAGCAACAACAGGTCTAGTGACCCTTCTAGGCTGCTTGTCCTCCAAAACACTGAGGATCAAGTGTCCAAACAGTGTTAGAGTGGGTAAGGGAACATTGGAATGGGAACTACTGCCCTGTAACTAATGTCCGTGGCAGGATTAGGAAGTTAGTAGGGGACATAGGGGTTAGTAACTGAGGGGTGGATAAAATAAAGTTATTCATTTACAAACACAGTCAGTCGCGGGTTTGATGCGAGATATATGTCTAGCCGGAGTTTAAATGAATCAACGGTGCTGCAGTCTATAACGTCTCGGGGAAGCCCATTCCACAAGTTGACAACTCGATTGAAGAAGAAATTCTTAGATTCGTGCGAGTTAAAAGATTTACCAATAATTTTGCAACCGTTTCCCAGCGTGTAATTAGATTGGTCGATAGTGAAGTACTTACTACAGTTCATTTTGTCGATGCCTTTGATGATTTTGAACACTTGAATTAAGTCACCTCTTAATCTGCGCTGGGTTAAAGGAAATAGATTTAATTCTCTAAGATGCTCTTCGTATGGTTTGTTCTTTAGGCTAGGTATCATTTTGGTAACTCTACGTTGAACTCGTTCTAGCTTGTTTATATATTTTTTGGTAATAAGGGCACCAGCATTGAATGCAGTATTCCAGAAGAGGGCGGACTAAGGAATTGTAAAGGGTTAGGATAACGTCTTTGGATTTATGCTCAAATGACCTGCCTATAAAGCCAATTATTTTGTTTGCCTTCCTAACAACTTCTGAACATTGTTGACTCGATATTGTTACTCCCAGATCGGTTTCTCTGTTTACATTCTTAAGCTGAGTGCCATTCATCGAATAGTTTGCTTTCTCATTTAGGTATCCGATATGTAGTACTTTACATTTATCCGCATTGAAACTCATTTGCCAAATTTGGGCCCAACATGACAATTTATCTAGATTGTGTTGCATATCGTCAACTTGTTCTTTTGAGAGTACGCTAATTGCAATTTTTGTATCGTCAGCAAATTTTGAGATTGTACAGGTGAGACTCTCATCTATGTCGTTGATGTAAATTAGAAAGATAATTGGTCCTAGTACCGATCCCTGGGGTACCCCGCTACTTACATTGGTCCATTTAGATGCCTTACCGTTTATGACTAAGTACAAAGGAGTACAAAGGAGTACAAAGGAGTACAAAGGAGTACAAAGGAAATCAAGCAACAACAGATCTAGTGACCCTTCTAGGTTGCTTGTCCTCCAAAACACTGAGGATCAAGTGTCCAAACAGTGGTTTAGAGTGGATAAGGGAACATTGGAAAGCGAATTACTGCCCTGGAACTAATGTCCGTGGCAGGATTAGGAAGTTAGTAGGGGACAGATGGGTTAGTAACTGAGGGGGGGATAAAATAAAGTTATTAATTTACAAACGCAGTCAGTCGCGGGTTTGATGCGAGATATTTGTCTAGGCGGAGTTTAAATGAATCAACGGTGATGCAGTCTATAACGTTTCCGGGAAGCCCATTCCACAAGTTGACAACTCGATTGAAGAAGAAATTCTTAGATTCGTGTGAGTTAAAAGATTTACCAATAATTCTGCAACCGTTTCCCCGCGTGTAATTAGCTTGGTCGATAGTGAAGTACTTACTACAGTTCATATTGTCGATGCCTTTGATGATTTTGAACACTTGAATTAAGTCACCTCTTAATCTGCGCTGGGTTAAAGGAAATAGATTTAATTCTCTAAGACGCTCTTCGTATGGTTTGTTCTTTAGGCTAGGTATCATTTTGGTAACTCTACGTTGAACTCGTTCTAGCTTGTTTATATCTTTTTGGTAATAAGGGCACCAGGATTGAACGCAGTATTCCAGAAGAGGGCGGACTAAGGAATTGTAAAAGGTTAGGATAACTTCTTTGGATTTATGCTCAAATGACCTGCCTATAAAGCCAATTATTTTGTTTGCCTTCTTAACAACTTCTGAACATTGTTGACTCGGTTTTAGGTTACTCGATATTGTTACTCCCAGATCGGTGTCTCTGTTTACATTCTTAAGCTGAGTGCCATTCATCGAATAGTTTGCTTTCTCATTTAGGTATCCGATATGTAGTACTTTACATTTATCCGCATTGAAACTCATTTGCCATATTTGGGCCCAACATGACAATTTATCTAGATTGTGTTGCATATCGTCAACTTGTTCTTTTGAGAGTACGCTATTTGCAATTTTTGTATCGTCAGCAAATTTTGAGATTGTACAGGTGAGACCATCATCTATGTCGTTGATGTAAATTAGAAAGAGAATTGGTCCTAGTACCGATCCCTGGGGTACCCCGCTACTTACATTGGTCCATTTAGATGCCTTACCGTTTATGACTACTCTCAACACACTGTCTTGTATTCCATGCGCTTTTAGTTTTAGCAGTAAACGTTTGTGGGGAACTTTGTCAAAGGCCTTTTGAAAATCAAGGTATATAATATCTACAGCTTTACTCTCGTCGTAGAGGTTGAGGATATCGTGGAAGAAGTCTAAGAGGTTTGTTAAACAGGAACGTTTTTTACGAAAGCCGTGTTGAGTATCTTTAAGTATGTTATTTTCCTCTAAGTGATTTACGAGTCTGTCTCGTATGACCGTTTCTAGCATTTTACATACAACTGAGGTTAAGCTAATTGGACGATAGTTACTGGGTAGGGATTTGCTGCCTTTTTTTAATATCGGTGTTACGTTGGCTAGTTTCCACTGATCGGGCATAGTTCCAGACTGCAAGGATTTATTGAATAGTAATGTCAGTGGTTTGGAGAGCTCATCCTTAGCTTCCTTTAGAACTCTAGGCGAGATTGTATCAGGTCCAGGCGTTTTATTTACCTTGAGTTTATCTAAACAATTCAATACTTCTCTCTCTGTAACGGTGATATTGCTTAGAACATCTGAATTATCAATCTGAATCGGCGATGGTGTAGGGATATCACTGAGGTCTTCTGTTGTACAAACTGATGCAAAGAAGGTATGGAGGGCATTACTCATTTGTACTTCGTCTTTGGTGTATTCTCCATTTTCATCGACTAATGGTCCAACAGTTGAAGTAACTACTTTTTTCTTTCTGATATAACTATAGAATTCTTTTGAGTTTGTTTTACTTTGATTCACAATATGTAACTCTAAGGTCTTTTTACTTTGCTTAATTAACTTTTTGGCTTTGCGTCGTAGCTCTACAAATTTCAGCCGTTCTTCGTCATTTTGTGAGGATTTTAATCTATCATTAGCAAATTTTTTAGCAAGCAGGCAGTTTGAAATATCTTTATTCCACCATTTGGGCTTATTATTATGGCCTGGACGCCGTATTTTCGATGGTATGCAGTCTTGCACTGGTTTTAGGTAAGTGGCTTCGAATAACTTCCAAGATGTATTTATGTCGTTATTGTGAATTAAAAAGCTCCAGTCAGTTTCTTTAAACATAGCTCTAAGTTTATGGAAGTTTGCTTTCTTGAAATTAGGGACTTTTTCGATGCTACTATTTGGTTCGTTACTAGTAAACTTTAAAGTGAAAGTTATCGTACGATGGTCGCTGTTACTGAATTTATCACCAACATTCAAATTCTCTATTAATTCTTCTTTTGTTGCAAGTACAATGTCAAGAACGTTATTACCACGGGTTAGCGTTCGAACAAATTGATAAAGCGAACTCTCTTGCAAGTTCGTATACAAGTCATGTCCGGAGTGTGAAGTAAGAGTATCGCCCCACTTGGTCACAGGTAAATTAAGGTCGCCAAAAATTACGGTATCTTGTGAGTTACTTACATCTGTAATTTGTTCGTAAATTTCTCGGTCAGTTTGCACTGATTGAGCTGGAGGTCTGTATATTAATGCAAGTATTATTTTTGTACCTTTATTATTCTTTATTAGCACAAAAGATGCGTCGACGTTCACAATTTGAGGTTTTGACAAGAGGGTAGGGTTAAGACTTTCTTTGATATAAAGTAAAACGCCACCTCCATTTCGATTTATTCGGCTTTTCTCAAACATTACATAACCGGGAAGTGAATACTCTGCTAAAAAGTCTCTATCTTCTGTATTGACCCAAGATTCTGTTATGCCAATCACATCATAATTTTCTGTAAACACTAGCTCCTCTAAATCTGAAAATTGATTGCGTATGCTACGAGCGTTTGCATAGAAAACCTTTAAATTTGTTATTTTAGAACTCACGGAACGCTCTTTAATAATATTTTTGGTTCTTGTCGGATCTACATTTATGTTCATGGCTGTCTTCGGTCCTCGCTGTCTTCGGTCCTTATCGCTGGTGGTCCTCGGTTGCCTCTTTTTTTTTCTTGGCGTTGGATGATTTATGTCACTGCTGCTTCTTCTCGGATGGCGTTTTTTGATCCATGGCTGCGGACTGCTTCGTGTAGGAGACGACCCATGCGTGCTGAACCCACAGGGTTTAGATGAGTGCCATCCTTGCGGAACAGATTAGGCTGGTTGTAGAAGTTGTCCCAGAGGTTGATGAATTCAACTTCTTCCCTCAGACACAAATATTTTAGTCGGCTATTTGTGCTGAAGGCTTTGTCGTAGAATTTGTCAGGTGCGTCGATCTTGGGGAGAATGCCTGAGATGATGATATTCCTTGACTTGTTTTTGTAGTGCTGGATCATCTTGCGATATTTCTCCATCAACTCTTCGGATCTGGTGCGCATGACGTAATTTGAACCAGCATGGATGACAAAAAGGGTATTTTTATTTGCATCCTTTGTGGTATCTTCGAAGGCTTCCACAATGTCGTCCAGTCCAGCTCCTGGGATGCAAAATCTTTTTCGTTGATTTGGGACTCTGTCGCAGATCTCTTCGACCTGTCCTCGTAGGATGGAATCCCCAACGAGCCTGGTCTCCTCTGGTTCGTCTTCCATCTCTACCAATATCTCAAATCTGTTTGACATTGTGACTGGTAGACGAGACCTTTTCTGCGTTGGCCGTGCACCGTTCCTCACTGGTGTAAATCCGGAAACCTGTGGTGGCGGGACTCTACGTACAGGTCGGGGAGAGGAGTGGTTAGAACGGGGGTGAGGGGTTGGTACTGTTCGTGCTAGCAGGCTTCTTGCACGAGGAGTGGGGGAGAGACTAAGGTGAACAGGGCGGCTGTCCTGGTTTGATGTCGGCTCAGGTTCGTCAGAAGCATCTGCTGCAGTGTCTACTGCAGGTGTTGGATTGTTGGCAGATGACGTTGGGGCGGTGGTGGATGCTGGAGTTGAAACAATTGGAGTTAGTGATACTCCAACGTTGCGTGTTACAAACTCTTGGAGTGATTCCAGCTTCCTGGTGAGGGCGTTGATCTTGTTGTGGGCTTCATCCAATGTTGCTGTCAAATCCTCTCGTTGTTGGCAGAGTCGGCAGACTTGTGGATCGACAGGAGCAAACATGGAAGCACCAAACCTACCGGCGCAGTTCGTACAGGCACGAGGCATGGTGACGATCACTTTCTTCAGATCACTTCACTCACTTAAAAACACTTAACTCACTTTAAAAACACTAAACTCACTTTAAAAACACTTCACTCCCTTCAGGTCGCTTCACTTACTTAAATAGGCCTAACTGAAAACAAAAATGTTGAAATACACACAAATAGGATATCAGCGGTGATAGCCTAACCGTAAATTAAAACAAAACAAAATTAAATTTGAATACGCAGTGATAGCCGAACCGAATTTGTTTTTATGTTTATTTAAACAGAAATAGGCCACCAGGGGTTATAGCCTATCCTAACCGAAAACAAAAACTATAGTGATAGTGGGAGGTCATTTATGTATGAAAGGAAAAGTAGTGGACCCAGGACAGTGCCTTGTGGGACCCCAGAAGTTACGGAGACAGTGGAAGAATGAGAACCCTCGAGAACAACGCGTTGATCCCAATTGTCAAGAAAGTCTTAATCCAGTGAAGAAGTGGTCCTCGGATGCCATAATAATCTAACTTGGCTAACAGTCTTTGGTGAGGGACTTTGTCGAAGGCTTTGGCAAAGTCTAGTACTATGGCGTCAACTTGTCGAATTTTGAGGTCGTTAAGGGTTTAGGAAATATCACGTGTGGGCACAAGTAGTTGTGTCTCGCACGACCGTTTGGGCCGGAAGCCGTGCTGTGCGTCAGTCAGTATATTTTGCCTATCTAGATGGTCCATTAAATGTCGGTGGATGATATGTTCTAAAATTTTGCAAGGAACTGAGGTAATCGAAGCAGGTCTATAGTGAACAGGGAGGGTTCTGTCTCCGGATTTGAAAATAGGAGTCACGTTTGCCAATAGCCAGTCATGGGGAAGTTCTCCGGTGTCAATGGTCTGTGAGAATATAACCTGCAGGAGCAGGATAGGGGCAAGAATAGCAGCATTCGCTTTGAGTATCCTGCACGGTATATTGTCTGGTCCAGTCGCTTTGTTGATGTCAACCTCAGATAAGAGGTAGACATACTAATCAGGAGTTAGCCAAAATATACTGAATAATATACCATTGTATTGAGTTAATTGAGATAAATGTTGTGTCTCTACTATATTGACGGGTGGGAAAATATTAAGGAAACCACCCACCAATTATTTTCATTATTATTTGTTTAGTTTTAGTTTATTTGCATCAATATACAGTATAGTGATTGACATTAGTTTCAACCTCCCCAAACAAAATTTCCCCTTTATCCAACGATCTTAAGACACGGCGCCCGATAGTGGAGGGGGGGGGGGGCTATGAAGATCAAGGCAAATGTGGGGTTTTAAACATAAAAAGGCGATATAATGGCTTTTATGATGAAAGTTGCCTCTAGTGAAGCAGATAAGTTAAACAATCGTTCAAATTGTGATGCAAGCATGAAATTTGGTACAGGTATTCTTCAAAGCTCACTTTCAAAGCACATACCACTAGCCACGCAAAAATTCAATATGGCGACCATTTTTCAAGATGGCCGACTCGGGTTTTGTTGTTTTTCAACTTGAGAAAACCCAAAAACGAAAAAACCCGAGCCAAGTTTTGGCAAAAGTTGGCTCGGATTTTAAGATTTTTCAGTTGCATACAAGACAGTAAGTGCAAAAAAGAAGTTGGCTGGGGTTTTCTTGTTTTTCAACTTAAGAAAACTCCAAAATGAAAAAACTCGAGCCAAGTTTTGGCAAAAGTTGAGGCTAGGATTTTAAGATTGTTCAGCTTCATAAAAGTCAGAAAGTGGCAAAAAAAAATTGGCTCAGGTTTTCTTGTTTTTCAACCTAACCTAACCTAACCTTTATTATTTATATAATAGAAGTTACTGTGGGACACGTAATTTGTTGAAGGGGAAGCTCTGCCCCCTCTAAACACCCGTCACTTATGTCATCATAATCTGTTATACTTCATAGGGGGTCCAATTAAGGAGAAAGTGAATTAACAGACGAAATTAGGCCGCAAATTACAATAACATAGCAGGCCGCCGTTTATGGGAGACTTTTTACACATCATTTTCTATGTTAATTTTCTCCCTTAATCGATTTTTTCAAATTATCAAACTTACATAACAATTAATTACAGTTTATAGGGATTCCAACATGCATTTCAAATTTATCATGAAAATTGGTGGGTGGTTTGCTTAATATAACCGCCTGGTGTTCCTGCAAGCTTAATATTAGCATAAAGTGTATGTGTGTGTGTTTGTTTGCAAGCTATGTGTGCATGAGTGTGTTTTTTCTGCTCCTTTGTTTTCTTATATTTCTTCTTGTTTTTAATCTCGAGTCCTGTGCCGTCACCAAATATCAAAGACACAGCAAGGAAAGATCAAAAGGCTGAGACTGAACAACCGTTAAAAAAAAAAAAAAAAAACCCATTCTGCATAGCAAATAGTAGGACCATCAGAAGCGCCACAAATGTCCCAGCTGGGCCGATAGTGACAATGTTTTTCTTTTGTCGAAGCAGTCAAGCGTTTTTCTCCAGAAAGTCTTTACCGAATATCGAAAATCTTGGAGTCTGATTTGATTGGGAAGTTGGGATTACAGTAGGTTTGGTTTATGTTTTGTTTATCAAATTTGCGGAGTTCCATTGTAACTTTTCCCTAAATGCACTTTGCTGATATATCTAACATGCCTCTTACTGACTTTGTTCTCTCTGTCTACATTCTAACTGGTTTAATACTGGACGATTTAACTCAAGCTAGTTTGCCTCTAAGGAGTTAACCTTGAGACCGTATTTACTATTGCTCACTTTATAGTCACGTTTGTTTCAATGTGTTTGGTTGGACTGTAGCTCACAGCAATGTGCTGACCGATAATTGTGTGAACATTGACAAACAGAGAATTATCATATTAGCCATTTTATTTGTTCATGAAAGAGAGAGATGAATGAGAACGGAGTGGGATAGGACAGGGGAGAGCGGGAGCGGAGGGAAGGGGGGGATAGAAACACCCACACCGTACCTGAACCTGAAATTTAACTGCCTGGCTAGTTGTCATGGTCACACACTGTCATGGTCACACACTGTCATGGTCACACACTGTCATGGTCACACACAGTCGTGGTCACACGAAGTCGTGGTCACACAGTCATGGTTCACATTCATTTTATGAATGGAGGATGCCTTTAGGCACATGGACCTTTTTGTTTTATCTGTGTTTTTCCTTCCTCCGTTCATTGTCTCTTAAAAAAAACAAAAAAACAAAAAACGTACACCGTCATGGTCACACACAGTCATGGTCACACGTACATTCATGGTCACACATACACAGTCATGGTAACACGTACAGTCATGGTCACACGTACACATTCATGCTCACACACAGTCATGGTCACATGTACACAGTCATGGTCACACGTACACAGTCATGGCCACACACAGTCATGGTCACACGTACACAGTCAAGGTCACACACAGTCATGGTCACACGTACACAGTCATGGTCACACGTACACAGTCATGGTCACAGATAGATAGATAGATAGATAGTTTATTGGCCACTACTTACATTTGTTGTTTACATTATTACAATCATTGCAAATACTTATCATTGCACGAGATAATTCAATAATAATGAGCTGCAGTCCAGTACCAAAACACAAAATAGCCAAACACTCCATAAATTAGATTATTTGTATACGAAATAAACACCAACATTAAACATCCATGGTGTCATGCAAATCCTATATTTACACGTATATAGAGAGAATTTCATGATTAATTTTACAAGTCACATCTGGTGAGAATTGGTCTGAGAACAGATCTGCTATGGTTGTTAAATGGTAGACTTGCCTTATTCTTAGAGTAAGTGTACAGTGTTGTACAACATGTCTCTTAGTTTGTACACAACCACAGGGACACAAACGTTCCTCAAGTGGTAACCGACCACGCCCCCGCCTGTTTCACCTTCCTGTCTCACAGGCTAGATAGTGGTCACTCACCCGGTACCGTGTAAAATATTGTCTGTAATTCTCATTGATATTATGCTTGTTATTATATACCGGTATGTATTACATGGTGCACATAAACACTTGGGTTAATATCCTTATATGTGATACGCCTTGAAGATTCACTCCCTGTAATACCTGCAATTACTCTCTGCATTGCCTCACTTAGATCTTTTTCATCATTTGATATATACTTTTGAATAAGTCTACATGTAGCCGTATTCAAACCAGTAACAACATTAATAACATGAGCTAATGGATAATCTTGATCTCCACACCTTTCTTGTCACATTTTAGGGATTAATTTATGCTGTTGTCTTATTAAATCCTGAAGAGAGGGATATCCGGATTCAACATAGCAAATGTCATTACATGTGGTTCTTCTTACAGCCAATAAATGCTTCACACACCAGTTGTACTACTTAATTATAGGTTTGAGGTCAGCGCATAGCCATGATTCACAACCATAAATTATAGAAGATATCAGAGTTGCATCAAAGACAGGGCGTTTACCTTTGAGGGGCACATCATTATTTGTATTAACAAAGGACACAAATTTCAGAACATGAGACATCTTAGCATTTGCATGTGCTTTAACAGCAGACGAAGCTCGACCGTCGCTGGTGAAGGGTGAACCTAAATAGATATGCATCTCACAATGTTCCACCACCAACACGTTCACCACCACCGGCTCTCTGTCTGCCTCACCGCCGTTTAAAGCAAAACAATTTGTTTTAGCTTGATTTATTAGCATTTCATAATTTCTACAGTAATCTTGAAGTAAATATATTTTGTCTATAATACCTTGCCTAGTCCTTGATAAGAGTACAGTGTCGTCCATCATCACAAGAACATGCAACCATGCCAAGAAGCCGTATGGTCTAGATCTTTCCTTAATGTTCCTAATGAGGTCATCAGCATTAATTATATATAATAAACAAGAAGTAGGCAATCCCTGCCTCACACCTAAGGCTAATGTAATTAAGGATGTTCAACTGCTCGTCAGTGAAGATTTCTCGAACCCTCGAGCTCTGCAACCACATTACCACACACAGGTAACAACAACACATAACATGTTACTACCACATTACCACCCACCAAACAGCCACAACATTACCACCATGCAGTTGTAGCCACAGCACACCGCATATTACTACCACATTACCACACACTAACTATCCATAGCATTAACACCACACACAGGTAGCCACAGCACATCTACTACCACATTACCACCCACCAACCAACCACAATATTAACACCATGCAGTTGTAGCCACAGCACACCGCATATTACTACCACATTACCACACACTAACTATCCACAGCATTAACACCACACACAGGTAGCCACAGCACATCTACTACCACATTACCACCCACCAACCAACCACAATATTAACACCATGCAGTTGTAGCCACAGCACACCGCATATTACTACCACATTACCACACACTAACTATCCACAGCATTAACACCACACACAGGTAGCCACAGCACATCTACTACCACATTACCACCCACCAACCAACCACAATATTAACACCATGCAGTTGTAGCCACAGCACACCGCATATTACTACCACATTACCACACACTAACTATCCACAGCATTAACACCACACACTGGTAGCCACAGCACATCTACTACCACATTACCACCCACCAACCAACCACAATATTAACACCATGCAGTTGTAGCCACAGGACACAACATATTAATACCACAGCAGTGCATCACATAGAGCCACAATCCTGTTATATTTCAAGCCGCACCCAAACCTCCTCTTGTATTAAGCTGACTTCAAGTGGCACCAATTAATCCATGCAACTAGTGGTAGGCAGGCAGAGAGGCAGGGAAGGATGTACTTAGGCAGGCAGGCAGGCAGGCAGACAAACAAGTAGTTAGGTAGGTAGGTAAGGTGGGAAGGTAGGCGGGCAAGTAGGTAGGTAGGCTTGCAAGTAGGTAGGTAGGTAGGTAGGCTTGCAGGCAGGTAGGTAGGTAGGTAGGCTTGCAGGCAGGTAGGTAGGTAGGTAGGCTTGCAGGCAGGTAGGTAGGTAGGTAGGCTTGCAGGCAGGTAGATAGTTAGACAGGCAAGGAAGCAAGGTGGAAAGATTCAGTAGGATGAGAGAGAGAGAGAGATATAGAGATTTACATATGTTTACATAGATACACTGGCCACACAGACCTTACTATAAAAACAAGGTAGTCATTACTTAATTCTAGTAGAACTGGCATATTCGATAGATGAGGAAAGTTGAAGGAAAGGGTAAAAAAGAAGAAGGCTCTCTCCTTACCCTTCGTCCCTCCGGCAATTACCGTACATGAAAAAGTTTGAAGTGATTAACTTTTCTGGGCTTCGAAATCTCCAAAAAGGAATTTTACAGACAATATTGGAAAAAGAAAGGACAATTTATGCAACCTTTCGCCTTAGTAGTATGTACATTTTGGGGTTAATTGGATTCATGCAACCAGTTACCCATTGTAGTATGTCATTTTTAAGCTAGACAAGGGTTGATGGTTATTATATTTTGTTTTTATTTTTACTTTTACTTATAATTATTATTTGTTTTTCTTACGCTAATTTCAGCTGAAAACGGCGATAATTACTGCCTACTCCATACCAAATGATCTGTAGTATGAGTAGATTTGTCTTAAATGTTTCTATTGAGGAACTGTATTACTTTATTAGGGAGTTTGTTCCATTCACCAATTACACTGTGAGTGAAGAATTGTTTTGTTGTATCTAGATTATGTCTCCTATCTAATAATTATAAATAGTTTCCTTCTGTAGATTTGTCTTCGGCTTTTTTTTTAAACATATCTGGGTTAATGTTCCTGAATCCTTTTATAATTTTAGAACACTATCAATTGATCTCTCATCCTTCGTGTCTTCAGTCAAAACAGATCAATTTCTTTTAGTCTTTCATCATATGGTTTAATTCTTAATGAAGGGATTAGCTTAGTGGCTATCCTGTGCACAGATTCAAAATTTTTAACATCCTTTATGAGGTAGGGTGACCAAAACTGCACAGCGTATTCCAGGTGCGGTCTCACAACAGAGAGAGAGAGAGAGATTCATGTCTACAGATTGCTTTTGTGCTTTAATTTAATCATATGCAGAGTTTAGCAGCATGGTTTTAACAATTGTCTTGAAGGTTCCTACTATGGGTTTCAGAGGCCGTGTTACATGGTTTTTCGGGAATAACTTATTAACACAAATTTGGATTAGTACGATATTTTGACACAGCTTTATTCACACCCTGCCCTAATTTTCGCCAATATCGTGCATTACCAAAAGTGTAGAATTAAGGTACTTGTCCCTGTGTCATGAGGTTAAAGTCGCACCTGGTCACACCTGGATGATGAGGAAACGAACAAGGTTAGTCACCCCCCCATCTCTCTTTCTTTCCCTCTCGCTCTCTCTCTCGCTCTCTCTCTCTCTTGCTCGCTCTCTCTCTCTCTCACTTTCTCACACATGGAAACTACGGCCACTGGCGCATTCATTATACATATAAAAGTGAGGCATGCAAAATGTATTAATTTTATATTAATGTATGATAGTGACATAAACTGACTGCAAGGGCAACAGTAGGGTAGGGTGGTGGGTATAAAACGAGCGTGTGTGATGGAAGAGCAGTGGTTTGGTGATTTCCAGGTGTTGTGTAGTTTTGTGTTGGCATGATATTGCATCTACTGTAAGGTGTAATATGGTCATCGTATCGTCAGGTTGTGTTGGATGTCAGGTGGGATGGGGCAGTTGACGCTTGGTCATTAATTACGGGTTGGGAAGGGGTGAGGATGGGAAAATGTTGGGGGAGGAAGGGTAGTGTAGGGTAAGTAAGTACAGTCACTTATACAAAATCGTGGACCGGTACGATTTTCGTTATGCAATTACTATCTGGGTTGATTATTGGCTGGGACTTGCTTTATAATCAATGGTATATGTAGGTTCGTAATTGATGTATAGACAATCATATTCGTAAATCCGTTTGTAGAGATATACTTCCATAATTAGAAAAAAGGTGAGGTCCATGAATTGTTATGAGTGATGGTACGTTGAGGAAGATGCTGCCGACAAACAAACAAACAATACAACAAAAACACGGAGGAGAAGGGTGGGACAATGGGACATTTATACAAAGTTTATAGGAATGTGGAGGGGTGAGTGTGGCCAGGTTTTATTAATAGGTCATTTTATACAACGAAAGGAAGCGGAGACATGAAGGGTGGACAAATGATTGGACAAGCCGATTGACGGCTTTCTCCCTGCTGTATATGTAGTAAACACGCATGACAAATGCGTCTTTACACCCACGCGGACAATGACGCAACATGGTTGCCATAATTTGCCTTGCTGGAGCCAATGTCACGTATGGCTGACTGTATACGACTGCTGCCGTAAGCCCGTGGCACCCGACGAAAACACACAACACCCGGAAACAACCGAACCATTGCTCATCGATGAAACACGGTCGTTATATACCCAGCACCCTACCATACTCTTGTCCTTACATTCACGTTATGTCACTATACAATATAAATACAAAACACACAACACCCGGAAACAACCGAACCATTGCTCATCGATGAAACACGGTCGTTATATACCCAGCACCCTACCATACTCTTGTCCTTACATTCACGTTATGTCACTATACAATATAAAATTAACACATTTTGCATGCCTCATTTTTATATGTATAATGCATGCGCCAGTGGCCGTAGTTTCCATGTGTGAGAAAGTGAGAGAGAGAGAGAGCGAGCAAGAGAGAGAGAGCGAGAGAGAGAGCGAGAGGGAAAGAAAGAGAGATGGGGGGGTGACTAACCTTGTTCGTTTCCTCATCATCCAGGTGTGACCAGGTGCGACTTTAACCTCATGACACAGGGACAAGTACCTTAATTCTACACTTTTGGTAATGCACGATATTGGCGAAAATTAGGGCAGGGTGTGAATAAAGCTGTGTCAAAATATCGTACTAATCCAAATTTGTGTTAATAAGTTATTCCCGAAAAACCATGTAACACGGCCTCTGAAACCCATAGTAGGTTACTGTAAATTTCTACATTAGCTGGGAGCTTGTTCCAAAGTTTCGGTCCTCTTACTATTAAATATTTTTGCCCTATGTCAGTTTGAACATAAGGAATAAGAAGCATATTTTGTTGTCTCGTTGTGCTGCCTGTTACATTGGATACTGTGGGTAGACTAAGTATATAATCTAGGTAGAGTGTATTAAGGTATATGTAAATAACTATTAGTGTGTCATACGTTATTTTATCATTAATATTTAACCCTCTCAGTTCCTTTAATATAGGAGTGACATGATCGAACTTTTCTGATTTACCGTCAGCCACTTTCGACGCAAAATTCTGAAGTTGTTTAACTCTAGATAATTGGGTAGCATTATGTGAGCTCCATATTACATCATAATAGTTTAGTATACTTAGCACTAGTGTTTTTACCACGATTGTTCTAGTTGACTTGTCAAAGTGATCTTTTATTCTGTTAATGTACATAAGCGTCCCTACTACTGTTAATGTACATAAGCGTCCCTACTACCGTTTTACTCATTTCACTAATGTGGACGTCAAAGCTCATGTATATCACAAAATATGCCAATTTGTTTTACATGAGTGGTAGGTTCAATAGTGCTGTCATTAAGGCGTATGATTGTATTACTGGGTATTTTTTATATTAACTGACGGGTTCCTATAAATATGCATTGCATTTTTTTGGCATTCATCATTAAGCCATTTTTTTTATATAACTTTGCCTCACCTTTTTACACATTTATTTTGCTCTAGTAATTAGATTGTCAAGATTAACTACCAAGTCACTGAGTAGAAGTTGTGTGTCATCGACATATTGCGGTCTTTGATTTTTTCAAGCATGTAATTTACAAATATAATAAACAATACTAGGCCTAAAATTGAGCCTTGAGGAACACCGTATACTAATGGTAATTTTGAAGATAGTGTGTTATTCATAAGAATTGATTGCGTGTTATCATTTAGATAACTTTTGAACCAAAATGGGGTGACTTTGAATATAATAAGTTTATTTATAAGGGTGCTATGACTGACACTGTCAAATGCTTTAGAGAGGGAACACAAGGTTAGTAAAGATACTTGTTGTTTTATCCATATTTTTATATGTTTCGTTAGTGATAACTGTAAGGGCCGTTTCGGTAGATAATCTTGGTCGGAATCCACGTTGGCATATTAAGAATAGTTTATTAGCCTCTAAGAAATTTGAAAGGTGATTAGTGACGATAATTTCGAGTATTTTTGAAAAAATAGGGAGTAATGAGATTAGTCGGTAATAAGTGGCATCATTAATATATCCGCTTTTTATAAGGAGGGGTGACGATAGCGTGTTTCCATAGCGAAGGAGGGGTGACGATAGCGTGTTTCCATAGCGAAGGAGGGGTGACGATAGCGTGTTTCCATAGCGAATAAAGACAAACTGGAAGAGGTGATACAATAGGCATTAACCCCCCCCCCCCACCCCCCCCCCCCTCTATCTCTCTCCCTCTCTTTCACACACATCACTGGCTTGGCTTTGCGAGATACGAGATCCCGCGATAATATAGGAGACAGGTTGGCCTAATGTGTCATTCAGCCTGCCATATGTGTGCAGTGAATCTAGTTTTTGTTTTGTGTTGGTGTTCTATGTGTATGGAGGAGACAAAAGGTAAAGCTACCTGTAACAAGTGTCCCACCCAAGGTTGAAAGAGTGGTAGAGAGCCAAATGCAAGGTACAATCGGGGTTATTAAGTGTTGTCATAGATTCCAGTGGTTTTCGCTCAAGAAGTGCTATTGGTATCTTTATAGTTACTGGGAACATTGCTTATCCCTCAGAGTATTAGTCAGTGTCCGAAACATTGTGAAATATCTGACAACACTTTTTAACCTCGACCGTACATTATAAGTTATTTAGGTGTGTGGGAAAGAAATGTGGTGTGCTTGTAAAGTGTAGTGAATGAATAGGAGGAGGAGGTGTCTGTGAGAGCTAGCTGGATTACTTTCTGTGTAGGTGAGTCACTAACTGAAACAGTGGGGGCAGTCAGGCAATTGAAACAGGAGTTCCAGCAACTCCTTAACACATGCGTATGTGGCGTCCCCTGGGTACTGCCCTGCTCGATTGGTTCTTACAATCTCCCCATCTAAAGATTACTGTATATATATATTTATTAGTGCCTGTAGGCGACTTATACTCCTCTTCAAAATAATCTTGGCGTGTCCCTGTACTTTGCCCTTTAGAGTCGGTAATAGGTGAGTTACGGAAGCCACTTTGGTGCAGCGCTACTACAGTATACCCAGGTTACCATTGGTTACCTCCCCACATGGGATGTTAACAATAGTCATTTTCACCAGGTTTCTATTTACTGCCAGGAGAACAGAGGCATCATAAGTGAGACTGTCTATCCATATTTGAATACCCGGGAATGGAACCATGTAACTTTGGGTTGTGAACCAAAAACACTAATCTTCTTACCGCAGACCAATATTATATGATGGTATACTCATCATAAGTCACAACTTATAATAATAACTTATTACGGTCATCGTAGCAGTATTGTGGTTTGTGTAGGGAGATAATAAGACAACATGATGTTCTGCCATTGTTGTGAATATTTTGTGAAGCATTTTATAAATATTTGCATTTTGGGTCTTGGTATACAAAATGTCGGCAACAATATGGAAGTTGGTATACTCTCGCTGTATATCTTACCGGTACCTTAGTGTCTCTTCCGCTATCCCATTACTGTATCCGTCCGCTCTACAGTTTCACTCCCATATCTCTTAAATATCTCCTCACTCTATTTCCCCCATCATTTCCTCGTCCGCTGTCTCTTCGCTTCGGCTTCTCTTAATTCTTCTCCTTCCTTCTTCCTCCTTTCCTCCTACCATTATCCCCCGCTTGTTCCCCCTCCTCCTCGACTTTCCTCACCATTTCTCTTTAGCACGTCATACAGTTCAGCCTTTCAGATTCTCTGCCCAACCTCTATCTTATCATCCTTGCTTTGCTTGGTATGTATATTATAGTTACAAGTATTATCTTCTTTCTCGGCATATTCCTCTTGCATCTTATTCTTACCCTTCTTTGTTATTTTGCCTGCCTTTTATCAATTTTTGTCTTGAATGTCTTTTCCCTTACAGGTACCTCTTTACCATCTCCTCGATCGTTTCTCATAGTTTCCTTCTCGTTAACTCTCTTCTCTTCGTTCTTACACCCTTGTAAAGACTTGTTTTCATGTTTGTTTTTCTTGTTCGAATATATATTTCCCCTCCCATTCATGACTACCTTCGTCGTGTTTTAGTTTTTTCCTAATTGTTCTTCTTTTGCCTGTCCTTCCCATTTATCTGGTCCCATATCCTGTCTGTCCTTGTTCATCCCGGTGGATCATATATACTTTAATTAATTTCATTGGGGGTGTGGTGTTGAGATTAATAAAAATAATATATATATATATATATCCTCCTGTTGTACTTAACAACTGTGCTTCCGTGCTGACCCCCTGCCTAGACAAACTCTTTCGTCTCTGTCTCTCCTCTAACGTCTTTCCTTCTTGCTGGAAGTTTGCTCTCATTCAACCTGTCCCAGAGAAGGGTGACCGCTCTCAACCCTCCAACTAGCGTCCAATTGCTCTCATCTCTTGTATCTCTAACGTTTTTGAAACTATTCTTGCTTCCAAATTGCATTTCTCTTCTCATAATTTGCTCTCAGATCGCCAGTATGGCTTCCTTAACACCTTACGAGCGGCCTATGCGGTTTATTTATATGTACCGCCCAGCGGGGTGTTTTTAGCCAAAATAGGGCTGTTTACGTGATCATTTTCATGCCTAAATAAGACCCAGAACGTAAAACAAGTACCTATCCCTGAAAGGGCATAAACAGAGCTTTCGAATGACACCATAACGATCCTTTTATGATGGCTAGTTTTCTTGCAATAACCGTGCAACGCGAGTGCAAAAAGCATGTAATTAGCCACTTTCCCGATACAATTCCTTATATAGCGAGTGAGAGAGGGAGGAGGGAGCTGGGATTCGTGTCAGTATGTTCGCCGCGGTGGTCTGGAGCAGTCATATGCTCGCTACTCTCCTGCCACCACTTGTCTCTCTCTCTCAGCAACATTACGTGCTGAAATTGCCACTCGACCTATGTCGAGCGCCGCCACATAGTCCAGCTTTATTAAATACGACTTATGTGGTGAGCCGCTAATTAAGGGTTAAGGGTCGCTCTACTGGTAATCTTCTTTCATATCTTACTAACTCTTGGTCATCCAACTTTCGGGACTTCGGTGAGACTTTTTCTGTTGCACTAGACATATCGAAGGCCTTCGATAGAGTCTGTCATAAATCTTTAATTTCGAAACTGCCCTCCTTCGGTTTCTGTCCCTCCATCTGTGCCTTTGTCTCTAATTTCCTTTCCGGCCGTTCCATAGCTGCGGTTGTGGACGGCCATCGCTCAATTCCTCATCCTATCAACTCCGGTGTTCCTCTGGGTTCTGTCCTATCTCCTATATTCTTTCTAATTTTCATAAATTATCTTCTCAACTGTCCATCCATTTATATGCAGGCGACTCTACTTTACACAACTCACCTAGTTTTCCTGAATGCCCCAGCCAGCAGTCCCTCAAAATTAAACGTAATGAAGCCATAAAATGCTTATCTTCTTATCTAGCTACTATTTCCAAGTGCGGTAGAGAAAACCTGTTACATTTAATGCTTCCAAAACTCAATTAATCCATCTTACTACCCGTCAGGAACCTCCAGAGGACTATCCCATATTCTTCAACAATACAAAAATCAACCCTTCATCTTCCCTCAATGCTCTCGGTGTTTCTTTTGTTTATGCTCTCACCTGGAAAGACCATATTACCAGTCTCGCTATGGCAGCCTTCCAGAAGCTAGGTGTGCTCAACCGCCTCAATGGGTTCTTTACCCCTGCGCAGCTACTTGCTCTGTACAGGGGCACAGTGCATCCTTGTATGGAGTATTGTTCACATGTGTGGGGAGGATCCTCTCACACCGCACTCCTAGATAAAGTAGAAAGGAAAGCTTTTCGTATCATTAACTCCCATCCACTCACCAATTCTATGCAATCTCTCTCTCGTCGCCGCAATGTTGTGTCTCTATCACTATTCTATCGCTACTACAATAATCAGTGTTCCTCGGAGCTTTCCCAGTGTATACCACCTCCTCTACGTAATGATAGATTAAAATCCTCACAAAATGACGAAGAACGGGTGAAATTTGTAGAACTGCGACGCAAAGCCAAAAAGTTAATTAAGCAGAGTAAAAAGACCTTAGAGTTACATATTGCGAATCAAAGTAAAACAAACCCGAAAGAATTCTATAGTTACATCAGAAAGAAAAAAGTAGTTACTTCAACTGTTGGACCGTTAGTCGATGAAAATGGAGAATACACCAAAGACGAAGTACAAATGAGTAATGCCCTCAATACCTTCTTTGCATCAGTTTTTACAACAGAAGACCTCAGTGATATCCCTACACCATCGCCGATTCAGATTGATAATTCAGATGTTTTAAGCAATATCACCGTTACAGAGAGAGAAGTATTGAATTGTTTAGATAAACTCAAGGTAAATAAAACGCCTGGACCTGATACAATCTCGCCTAGAGTTCTAAAGGAAGCTAAGGATGAGCTCTCCAAACCACTGACATTACTATTCAATAAATCCTTGCAGTTTGGAACTATGCCCGATCAGTGGAAGCTAGCCAACGTAACACCGATATTCAAAAAAGGCAGCAAATCCCTACCCAGTAACTATCGTCCAATTAGCTTAACCTCAGTTGTATGTAAAATGCTAGAAACGGTCATACGAGACAGACTCGTAAATCACTTAGAGGAAAATAACATACTTAAAGATACTCAACACGGCTTTCGTAAAAACGTTCCTGTTTAACAAACCTCTTAGACTTCTTCCACGATATCCTCAACCTCTACGATGAGAGTAAAGCTGTAGATATTATATACCTTGATTTTCAAAAGGCCTTTGACAAAGTTCCCCACAAACGTTTACTGCTAAAACTAAAAGCGCATGGAATACAAGACGGTGTGTTGAAATGGATAGAAAATTGGCTCAGCAACAGAAAGCAAAGGGTAGTCATAAACGGTAAGGCATCTAAATGGACCAATGTAAGTAGCGGGGTACCCCAGGGATCGGTACTAGGACCAATTATCTTTCTAATTTACATCAACGACATAGATGAGGGTCTCACCTGTACAATCTCAAAATTGCTGACGATACAAAAATTGCAAATAGCGTACTCTCAAAAGAACAAGTTGACGATATGCAACACAATCTTGATAAATTGTCATGTTGGGCCCAAATTTGGCAAATGAGTTTCAATGCGGATAAATGTAAAGTACTACATGTCGGATACCTAAATGAGAAAGCAAACTATTCGATGAATGGCACTCAGCTTAAGAATGTAAACAGAGAAACCGATCTGGGAGTAACAATATCGAGTAACCTAAAACCGAGTCAACAATGTTCAGAAGTTGTTAAGAAGGCAAACAAAATAATTGGCTTTATAGGCAGGTCATTTGAGCATAAATCCAAAGAAGTTATCCTAACCCTTTACAATTCCTTAGTCCGCCCTCTTCTGGAATACTGCGTTCAATCCTGGTGCCCTTATTACCAAAAAGATATAAACAAGCTAGAACGAGTTCAACGTAGAGTTCCCAAAATGATACCTAGCCTAAAGAACAAACCATACGAAGAGCGTCTTAGAGAATTAAATCTATTTCCTTTAACCCAGCGCAGATTAAGAGGTGACTTAATTCAAGTGTTCAAAGGCATCGACAATATGAACTGTAGTAAGTACTTCACTATCGACCAATCTAATTACACGCGGGGAAACGGTTGCAAAATTATTGGTAAATCTTTTAACTCCCACGAATCTAAGAATTTCTTCTTCAATCGAGTTGTCAACTTGTGGAATGGGCTTCCCCGAAACGTTATAGACTGCATTTACCGTTGATTCATTTAAACTCCGCATAGACAAATATCTCTCATTAAACCCGCGACTGACTGCGTTTGTAAATTAATCACTTTATTTTATCCCCCCCTCAGTTACTAACCCATCTGTCCTCTACTAACTCCCTAATCCTGCCACGGACATTAGTTCCAGGGCAGTAATTCCCTTTCCAATGTTCCCTTACCCACTCTAAACCACTGTTTGGACACTTGATCCTCAGTGTTTTGGAGGACAAGCAACCTAGAAGGATCACTAGACCTGTTGTTGCTTGATTTCATTTGTACTTAAATTGCTTCAAACTCCGTGTGTCCAGGCATTTTAGCTCGAACGTCCCTTGATTTCGGCCCTGTCACTTTTTGAAATCTGGGGGAGGCACTCGCTGCAGGCAGTTATGCCTTTTGTCTCCCTCATTCACATAGAAAAAAAAAGAAAAAGAAAATATATATATTGATCAACAAGTCATACACTATATTATTCGCCATTATATATCCTTTTGTCCTCTCCCAACTTTCCTCCCTTCCTTCCTTCCTCCTCCTTTCCCCTGTCTCCGTGTTTCCACCCCATTTGTTTTATCATCTCTATACACATCTCTCACATTTTCCGTCTCATTGTCTCCCCTTTCTTCCCTCCTTACCTTCCTTCCCTCTTTCCTTGCTCCTTCGCTATTTTATCTTCCGTATATATTTTATTGTCCTACATCATCTTCTTGCCCACTTTCTCCTGCTAATATTCCCTTAGTTTGCACGATAGGTATGCTTGTCTCTAACCCCAGTGCTATAAATCCTCACTTAAGGAGGAGATAGTCGCTTTATTCTAGACTCCCTTCTACCTCATGTTTACCATATTAGTTTTGAGATTTTAACCGGGGAACGGCAAGAACACTCTTAAAGGTGGGGGCTCATGGGTTGAGATAAACATGGAATGATAATCGCCAAGCTGTACATAATTATCTTGCAAAATGCAATGGCACTGAAATAAGTATTAACAATGGTATAAAGGATTTTGTGGATCGTCTAAATCGGGCCTGTGACGTCTGTGACGCCTACAGCTTTGCAGAACGCCACAAGGGCTCAGCCGCTCGCTTGGCCACTCGCTAGCACTCGCCAGGACAGTGTATTTGGCTACAGTCTATCTACAATGTTGTTCTTTCTTTCATAGTGTTCGTGTTGTTACAGACAGTCCCGTGGAGGTCTTTATTTTCGTCTGTGACAACGGGAAGCATTTTATATCATGAGTGGAACATAAGATGCATTGTATATAGTTAAGGAGAGAGAATAATATAGGCAGTGGGGTGGTAGTGTGTGCATGCGTATACATGTGCTGCCTCCCCCCTCGCTTTGTAGGCTCGCGCGCGTGCCGTCTCACGCCTCTTGATTGGCTGGTGGTTCCTGGCGCCTTCTGCAGCCCTGCTGCCTGGTGACGTAGCAGCCTGTGATTGGCTGACCACCATGCCTTTGTGTGTGATCCTGGAGGGGTCCCGAGGAGTTCCTTCCTCAGAGCTTTCTTGACTAGCATACCCTTCACATGTCCCTTGCCCCCCTGTCTCCCGACTTCTACCTATAGAGCACTTTCTCTCTCTCTCAACTTCTTACCTCTCATTCTTCTACTCTATTTAATATCATAACTTCCCTTTGGTTCTGCACGATTTCATATATCGGCCATCGTATTATATGCTGAAGCTCTCAGACAACACATGTTTAGTTAGGCAATTTGGAAGGGTTACCATTTTTGTCTGTAGAAGTTCGACACACTCACGGTGTCTCCCTTCGTGTATCTTGGTGGTCTGCTGGGGGATTTAATGCTAGACTGGGATAAGGCTACTGGTGTTGTGATTTCCGATGTGTACTAGGTTTTGTTGAACCTGTACAATCGCAATGGAGACGTGGGAAGCCTAGGTGGTCTTTCTGACTGTGTACCTTGTGAGTTTAGCACTGTGTTGCGAGTGAGGGCTTTTGCCTCTGCCACCCAACACTGTGCTAACTCGTTTGCTTTGTCTTTAAGAGGGTCGCCAGGAGAGAACCAGATACTAGCGATCTGGATCTCTCAAGAGAGCACCCCGTTAATTAACGTAATTTGGCAGCACAGCCTTAAGGACTTCGCTAGGCTACGAGCCGTTTGCTCAGCCATTGTTTCCTAGCCTACTACATCCCAGCTAGACTTTATTCGCCTAGCAGACACCAGATTTAGATTATAAACTCTTTCTGTTATGTATGCATTATTATTCATAACATTTATTAGTCTAGGTTGTTGTTGAGTTGCACAACCCTAGTAGGCTGTTTCGTTGATGAGGAAGTACTTCTTTTGCTGTTTGAGTTCCTACTATTGCGCAGTTATTATTATTCCCGTGCCAGTTAACCCTATATGTCCTTACAATAATTGTCATATCCTATTCCTGCTTAATACTACAGTTCAAAATCCGATACGATCATCTTACCCCAGCATCAGACTTTCTTCAGAAGATTTCTGCTCGATGCTTTGGGACTTTCGTTCACTTTCTTTAGTATAGGAGTGACAGTTCATTATTGTTTAGAGTAACTTTAAATGTACCTTCTTCTAGTTTGCATTAAATCATTGCAGTGATTTAATTAAGATCGCTATGTTTTCCTAGTATACCTCATTAACGTAATTATATGTTGTTGTGATCAGGCTGTATCAGAGATCATCAGCCTGTAGTAGTAGTGCACTTATACTGAGTTATAGGATACCCCGTTATCGCAGATTTAACTCTGGAGGGTATAGGTGTTTTTGTGCGCCGGCATTATAAGTTCAGGGGTTGGATCTAGTGTTACCGTTGTGGCTGTGTGCTTTCCTAGTCCAATGATTAAGAGCCCTTGTTTTATACGAGCCCCGGTCGTAACAAATGGCGACCTTGCTTAGGATTTTGTGAACTTAGAGAAATATTGCAGGAGTGTTGTGGTCATTTGTTTTTATTTAACCCGTGGAGCCCCGGCTAGTTTTGTAATGTTTGCGCACCAGAACCCGGCCGGTTTTCAAAAAATGGTTTTATTCCAGAAACAATAGCGAATGGGTTAGGAATGAAGGAAAAACCACGAAAAACCGCTCAAAAAGCTTAAAAAATGGTCCTACAGAGCCCCCGAAAACGGATTTTACAAGAGTAAAAAATTGAAGGCAATTATCCCAAAAAAACAGTTTATTGCGCGCTCGCGCGCACGCACGTGGACTTTGAGAGTTTTCAACCATCGGCACGGTTGCGTGGGATACGTACACAGTTCCCATACAAATCTGAGCCCTCTTGAGTGGCTACACCTGAGGTTACGGTCGGCGCAATTAGGGTGACGCGCCAGGCGCGTCTCTGGGGCTGTGCGTTACATACATCGCCGACGCGTCAGGCGCGTCGCTGGGGCTGTACGGGTTAAAGGAATATAGTGGACACGTGGAATTTTTTGGCAAGTAGTATAACACTTAAGAGTCTTCAAGCATTTTTTAGTGAATAGTGCTACATAAGAGTTTAGGTACATCTATTTTTTTTATAAACGGTGAGAATTTTTGGTGGACACTATGTCGGACGACGGATCAGTGTACAGTGGGGACACAGTACGGGAAACAGAAACGGAGGTGCAGCAGCGGGCTTTGTTAGATGACATTAGAGTTATAGCTAGTGAGGAGGATGCAAGGAAGTTTCTGGAGATGCCTATTACTGCTGACCGGGTGTCGGGGATTGATCGGTATGGTCTCCAGTGTTTGGCCACGGTCATGGGGCATGTGGGCATTAGCAGCATGTCGAGAGGTGACCTGGTGGCCTGTGTGCTCGGCGGGGTGCGTGGGGCTTCGGGTGGAGCGGGAGCTGGGACACCTTCGGCCCAGCCCCCATTCCACTCGACTCCTACCATGGTGCCCCCTCGGGCTCCGGAGCCAGGTACGTTCCCGCCGGCCGATAGTCACTTGCAGCATGGTTTGCACTTGGGTGAGTCTCCAATTGTTGCATCTCCTCCTCCTCAAGGTTTGACGGCAGAGATGCTCTTCCAGCTTGAGATGGCTAAGCAGCAGCGGGAATCTGAGCAGCAGTAGCGGCAGTTTGAGATGGCTAAGATTCAGGCTGAGGAGAGAAGGGCTAAATATGAGACTGAGGCTGAGGAGAGAAAGTCCATACGTCAGCAGCAGCAGCAGCAGCGAGAATCTGAGCTTAGGGTTGAGGCTACGAGGTACTGTGCAGACATAGATCTTGAGAAGTCGCGGGTGGAGTCGACAGGGCAGCGTCTCGGTTCTGGGAATCAAGGTCTTGATCAGTCTTTATCGCACCTGCTCAAGTTGGTCCCTGTATTTGATGAGTCGGGTGTCACTGAATTTTGTATGCGTTTCGAGAAGAAGTGCCGGGAGCACCAATGGCCCGAGGTTAAGTGGGCAGCCCTTGTTTCCTCTAGATTGGTTGGCAAAGGACTCAAGGCATATGATGCGTTGCCCTTGGAGTCATGCATCGATTACGAGGTATTGAAGGAGGCTGTCCTGCGGGCATATGAATTACAACCAGAGACGTACAGATTGAAGTTCCGGGGTGTAACGAAGGGTCGTGAGTGCACCTTTCTTGAGCATGCCCGGGATCTGTCCGATGCATTTAGAAACTGGCTGCGTTCTGAGAAGGCATCGATGTTTGAGGAGTTGAAACAGCTGATGCTTCTAGAACAATTTTTTAAGTGTACGGGCAGCGATCTGACGTTGAATCTTAAAGAGAAAAATCCAAGAACTCTTCAGGAGGCAGCTGAGATGGCTGACCTTCGGATGTCACTGATTCGTGGGTGCAGGTCTGCACAACGGAACGATGCAGGTAACAAGGGGCGCAACACTCCACCCCCCCGAGTCAGAGATACACCATACAACCATTACAACAAGAGCAACGATACAAAGTCTGACCATAAACCTAATTCCGTCCCGTTTAAGAAGGGTCAGGGCCCTTCCCCACCTCAAGGGAAGCCCAAGGGGGAGTTAGAGTGTTTTCATTGTCATGAGAAGGGGCATTTTGCAAGAGCCTGTCCAAGCAAGCTACCTAATGCAGTTGTGTCTTTGGCTCGCAACATTGGGGTGTCCCCGAAGTCGTCTGAGTTTGCCCGGGGTATAACGTCAGAGGCTGGGACACAGCCAGTGGAGAAGAATCCGGAAGGCTCGAACCCTGTCCGCCATGTCTTTTGTGACCATCGAGGGCATGGCTGCATGAAGTGGGCTGGTAAGAAGCATGGAGTTGAGCTGTTGTGAGACACGGGGGCCTCTCAGAGTTTAATGAAGAACTTTACTGGTAGACCAATAAACGTGGCACGGGTGGTTGTGGTGCAGGGTATCAATGCTGTCAAGTCATACCCGTTGGTCAGGATGGAACTGGAGGTGGATGGTGTGACACGAGAGTTGGATGTGGGTGTTGTGGAGAACTTGCCTGTTGGGGGCGTCGACCTCCTTCTCGGCAACGACTTCGCGGTGCCTACTTCTGAGGTTTCACCCTTAGTGGTTGCTGAGAAGCCGGCCGACGTGAGTAGGGAGGAACAGGAGTTGGTAGAGATATGTCAAGTACAACCTATGGCGTGCGTTGTTACAAAACCTCTTGCATCCAAAGTGTCACAGCCTATTCCTAAGTCATCTGATCAACAGAGGAACGGTTGGAAGAAGATGGCTAATGTTGGTAACAGTTTGAAGAGTTTAGTACCAGCAGCTCTTCTTGGCAATTCAGTATTGGCACCATTGTTGGAGTCTGGAGAAGCCCCAGGACCTGTCACAGCTAGTGAGGAGGTAGGGCAGGAAGAGACTCCGAGGCAGCAACGTTACACGGAGAGAAAAAAGGGTTGCTCAGTTTGATATTGGGGGAGGACTTGGGTTGCTTCGGAAGCATCTAGACAGGTTGGTTCCCTCAGATATTTGTAAACTGCCGTTGGAGGATCCGGAAGTTCAGAAGTGTGGTAATGGTGCTGTCGAGATCAAACACGAGGACGGGGAAACATGTCATGTGAACCTATTGGAGGAGTATGTGAGTCAACCACCTGAGCAGCCTACTGTCCCTGCGTTGGTCTGCAGCGGCCAAGGTGGAGAAGGAGAGGGGGGCAGTAGGGCACAGGTGGAGGAGAGTAGGGATTATCATGTCCCGGCGGAGCAGTGGGCGGGGGACACGAGTCTGGTGGCTGTGGAAGAGCTAGAGCACCTGCCTGAGCAGCAGTGTGCAGCGCTCCATCACCAGCTCGGTTCATACCCCACTGGTCGTGCCGAGCCCCTGAGCCTCACAACTCAGGCGGTGCAAGATGTTCATCGGGCAGGTCACGTGAATGTTGGGAGACCGTTAGCCTCGTTGTTTCGGTGGTTCAAGGTGGGCGACGAGGCTTTGGCATGGTTGCCAGGTCAGGGTCGACCCATGGCTGCCAAGGGTGGTGGTCAAAAGGAGGACTTTGAGCAGATTGGTGAGGTTGGCTGTGGCATAGAAGTGCCCAGTCGTCACATAGCCTCCCAATGCTGCTCTAGTCGATTGCAACAGCCCTACCATAGACCGACTGTATCTGGCCATGTCGCTAAAAGCGGTGATGCTGCGCAGGCAGATGTAGTCGTAAGGAATGCGGGGGTGTGCATGTACGGTATCGGCGGGGAGGCCTTAGCAATAATGAACTATGGGAGTGACTGCACAGGTGGTACTGATTGTCCCTCTCATGACCTGGCTGTTCTAGGGACGAAGGTGGAGAAGGAGGGAGACTACAGGTTAGAAGCTGCGGTCTCGGCTGGGTTGTGGGAGGGTACTAGGCATGTTCTGCGAGATAAGTTGTTTACTAGGCTGTGGCAGTGCATCCGCATGTTTGTTGCTTCTCCAGGCCTGATGTACGGGGTAGAATCCGACATGGTGGCTGGAGACAGTGCGAGGCTCAGTTTAATTCCCTACCGTATAAATCCTGCTAAAAAGCCTGTCGTGAAAACAGAGCTAGACGACTTGTGGAAAAAGGGTCTGAGGGATAAAGGATATTGTGAGTGGTCGTTGCCAGTGAGTTTGCAACCTGTGTTAAGTGGGAAGATCAGTGGGTGTGTTGATTGCGAGAGTGTTTGTGCATTATCCCTGACAGACGGCTATACCTTATCGAGAGTTGACGACACCATAGACCGCCTCGGGGCTGCATCACCTATCACGAAGGTAGAACTAGTGAAAGGTTATTGGCAGGCCCCGTTGCCGGAAAAAGCGAAGAGAAGATGCCTACAGCTTTGCAGAACGCCACGTGGGCTCAGCTGCTCGCTTGGCCACTCGCTAGCATTTGCCAGGGCAGTGTATTTGGCTCAGTCTATCTACAATGTTGTTCTTTCTTTCATAGTGTTCGTGTTGTTACAGACAGTCCCGTGGAGGTCTTTATTTTCGTCTGTGACAACGGGAAGCATTTTATATCATGAGTGGAACATAGGATGCATTGTATATAGTTAAGGAGAGAGAATAATATAGGCAGTGGGGTGGTAGTGTGTGCATGTGTATACATGTGCTGCCTCCCCCCTCGCTTTGTAGGCTCGCGAGCGTGCCGTCTCACGCCTCTTGATTGGCTGGTGGTTCCTGGCGCCTTCTGCAGCCCTGCTGCCTGGTGATGTAGCAGCCTGTGATTGGCTGACCACCATGCCTTTGTGTGTGATCCTGGAAGGGTCCCGAGGAGTTCCTTCCTCAGAGCTTTCCTGACTAGCATACCCTTCACATGTCCCTTGCCCCCCTGTCTCCCGACTTCTACCTATAGAGCACTTTCTCTCTCTCTCAACTTCTTACCTCTCATTCTTCTACTCTATTTAATATCATAACTTCCCTTTGGTTCTGCACGATTTCATATATCGGCCATCGTATTATATGCTGAAGCTCTCAGATAACACATGTTTAGTTAGGTATTTTTAAAGGGTTACCATTTTTGTCTGTAGAGGTTTGACACACTCATAGTGTCTCCCTTCCTGTATCTTGGTGGTCTGCTGGGGGATTTAATGCTAGACTGGGATAAGGCTACTGGTGTTGTGATTTCCGATGTGTACTAGGTTTTGTTGAACCTGTACAATCGCAACGGAGACGTGGGAAGCCTAGGTGGTCTTTCTGACTGTGTACCTTGTGAGTTTAGCACTGTGTTGCGAGTGAGGGCTTTTGCCTCTGCCACCCAACACTGTGCTAACTCGTTTGCTTTGACTTTGAGAGGGTCGCCAGGAGAGAACCAGATACTAGCGATCTGGATTTCTCAATAGAGTACCCTGTCAATTAACGTAATTTGGGAGCACAGCCTTAAGGACTTCGCTAGGCTACGAGCTGCTTGCTCAGCCATTGTTTCCTAGCCTACTACATCCCAGCTAGACTTTATTCGCCTAGCAGACACCAGATTTAGCTTATAAACTCTTTCTGTTATGTATGCATTATTATTCACGCCATTTATTAGTCTAGGTTGTTGTTGAGTTGCACAACCCTACTAGGTTGTTTGGTTGATGAGGAAGTACTTCTTTTGCTGTTTGAGTTCCTACTATTGCTCAGTTATTATTATTCCCGTGCCAGTTAACCCTATATGTCCTTACAATAATTGTCATATCCTGTTCCTGCTTTATACTACAGTTCAAAATCCGATACGATCATCTTACCCTAGCATCAGACTTTCTTCAGAAGATTCCTGCTCGATGCTTTGGGACTTTCGTTCACTTTCTTTAGTATAGGAGTGACAGTTCATTATTGTTTAGAGTAACTTTAAATGTACCTTCTTCTAGTTTGCATTAAATCATTGCAGTGATTTAATTAAGATCTCTATCTTTTCCTAGTATACTGTATTAACGTAATTGTATGTTGTTGTGATCAGGCTGTATCAGAGATCATCAGCCTGTAGTAGTAGTGCACTTATACTGAGTTATAGGATACCCCGTTATCGCAGATTTAACTCTGGAGGGTATAGGTGTTTTTGTGCGCCGGCATTATAAGTTCAGGGGTTGGATCTAGTGTTACCGTTGTGGCTGTGTGCTTTCCTAGTCCAATGATTAAGAGCCCTTGTTTTATACGAGCCCCGGTCGTAACACGTCACAAGATTGTGAGTCCACCATCCAGTCTAGGAAAAGGATATTGGTGTGACGTCACTATGATATCACAGGCCCGGTATAGACGATCCACAAAATCCTTTATACCATTGTTAATAATTATTTCTGTGCCATTGCATTTTGCAAGATAATTATGTTCAGCTTGGCGATTATCATTCCATGTTTATCTCAACCCATGAGCCCCCACCTTTAAGAGGTTTTACTGGGCGACGGCGAGAAAGCTCTTAAGAGGGCAGGCCTAAAAAAAACGTTTAAAAGGACCCAGTAGCACTTAAAACAATGTTTTTTTTCCTCCATACCTCATATCACTTATCCACATGTGTCAATATTCCCTCCTTTCCGCCCCCCCCCCCCCCTTCAATTATCACCTATTTTTCGTCTTATTACCATCTTTATTGGTGTATTTATCATGCTAATATCTGAAACCCATTCTAGGGTGTGGTGTTTATGACACCGAGCGTATAGATGCGAAAGAATGAGGGAGGAGAGGTTCAGTGTGGCTGTAGGCTTCAGAAAGGGAGGGTGTACATCGCCGGTGGCTCACAACTCATGACTGGAGCTGCCAACCATAATTCGCGATTTTGACCATAAAAACTATATTCCCACTTGTTTTATTGTTGTTACAGGTTACTATATTCATAGTAACGGTAAAATAGGCGCATATGAATAAGTAATAACGATATTTATCGTAAAATTACGATTTTAGGCCGGATAGAGGCCTAATATCTTCGCTCAGTTACATGATGTCCACTATATACAGCTCGCGCTTTATAGGTTAAGAAGTTCGTTCCGTTAGTTTGGCGATTTTGAGACCTTTTCACCTCCTGTCTTTGTCAATATTACCACCTTTCGTGCCATTTAGGTGTCGATTTTTCCTGGCGAGCGACAGCGAGCCTGTAATTTTAGAAGGACCTGGTGAGAATTTTGTTTTCGAAAAATGTACAAATTTATCTTGGAAGGGGTCTCGGGGATATTTGTTAAAGCTTGATGGAGGTCTTACGAGGAAACTCAAATTGTAATTAATATATAATTACATAGACAAAAACAAGCACTGCCCCCTTAACCCTTAATTAGCGGCGAGCAACATAAGTCGAGTTAAAAAAAGCTGGACTATGTGGCGGCGCTCGACATAACTCGAGTGGCAATTTCAGCACGTAATGTGGCTGAGAGAGAGAGACAAGTGGTGGCAGGAGACTAGCGAGCGTATGACTGCTCCAGACCACCGCGGCGAACCTACTGACACAAATCTCAGCTCCCTCCTCCCTCTCTCACTCGCTACATACTCAATTATGTACTGAAAGTACCGAATTACCTGCTTTTTGCACTCGCGTTGCACGGTTATTGCAAGAAAACTATCCATCATACAAGGATCGTTATGGTGTCATTCGAAAGCTCTGTTTATGCCCTTTCAGGGATAGGTACTTGTTTTACGTTCTGGGTCTTATTTAGGCATGAAAATGATCACGTAAACAGCCCTATTTTGGCTAAAAACACCCCGCTGTGCGGTACACATAAATAAACCGCATAGGCCGCTCGTAAGGTGTTAAGGGCTTCCATAACCTAATATAAAGCAAAGCAGAAGGCTCTCTCCCTACTCACCACTCCCTCCGACCGAGTGTCAGCGTGAAATACAACTTGGGAAAAAAAGGCCCCCAGTAGAAAGAAAACACTTCTACTCGGAAATTTATTGTAAGCATCAAATTTTGAAAATCATAATTGCTACTGATATTCAATTTGCCGAGACAGAAAAATCTAACTATGACGACTGATATGAACGGAAGAGAAAGTAAAAGAGAAACAGACAAAATCCTATAGGAGACTGCAATGAAAATGAAAAAGACAAAATTGAAAAAGTAGAGAGAGAGAAACGATTGACAGATGTGAAAGGAAGAGATAACGGGAGCGTGATAACTGAGGGGAGAAAGTTAAATGAACGATAAAAAGAGGAGGAAGGGAAAGACTAATAATGAATGGTAACCTCGGAGTAAAAGGTTCCGAAATAGCATGGGCGAGGCAGCATGGCTGATGTACGATGCCTCCAGTTTTTTAATGACGGTTACTTACACCACCCGAGCATCATGTGTGCCTTCATAGTTCATATATTAGCAACATGTATCACATAATGTCATTGTAAGTGAAGTTACAGTGTGATAAGTACGTAGATTCAAGTTTTATAGGTGCCGACGAGTGGCAAGGCCAACACGCGTCCTGGTTTTAATGGCGACAGGCAGCCATCTTGGCCCAAGACAACATCAGAACGCACGCATGTACACACGGCCAGCTGACTGACAATACTCTGCCATCACTTTCACTTTCATTCTGTGCCTCTCTCACGCACTCTGTTTATTGATTTTATACTTTATCATATGTTTTGTAGTTAGAATATGAGCTTTACATATTGTTTTATGCACTTTTGACTTAGAAATATGGGTTTTCACATTGTTATTTTAGTGGGGAGACAGTGGGAGGTGGTGGTGAAAACAAGCGTGGGGGATGACCACGCCGCACTTGTTGTGTAGCAACGTTACCTCTCTCATCCTTAGCTCGTCTCTTCTGACCCCTACGATGGCCTGGCGGAATTTTGATGAATGCCATAGGGTCTGGGTCATCCTCCTTCTCCTCTTCCCCACTTGGTGGGGAGTTAACTATGTCATGGGGAGCAGTGGGTGAGTGATACCCACTCTCCTCTCTTTGTTCCAACATCGCAAGGCAACGACAGATGGGAACAATGGGCTCCTCCTCTTGCATTTCCTCTATCTCCATCATAGTTTGCCGATACTCCTCCCCTGAATCCTCATCTGACGATCCAGTGTCAATATCAGGCACATCACTTTCCTCAAGTATAGCCAGTGCATCCTCAAGGCTAACACCCCTGCGTGGGTAGCGACGAGGTTAGTCAGGCATGATGTATCACTCGCGAGGTCAACGGGAAAACTATCTTTCCCCTCCTCCCGTGCGTCCCCATCACAGCTGGACTTGGCGGTTGCCACGTATTACCACTCTCCGGCAACATCCTAAGGAACATACCATACAAATCTGAAACCTCTAGCTAACATAGGAAAAGAGTAAATAAGGTCAAAATTGCCGACACAGGTGGTGAGATAAGTGGGTAAACTGGCGTCCTCCACCCAACCGTCCCTACCTGCGCGGCTGAACTTGGGGGTTGCCGAGTACTATCACTGTTCGGCAGCATCAAAAGGTATTTCCCATACAAATTTGAACTATCTAGCTACCATAGGACAAGAGTAAATAAGGTCGACAATGCCTACGCAGGTGATGCGGCGCTGGGGTTAAGTGTTACATACATTGCCAACGCAGCTTCTGCGGCGATGGTGCCCAGTGGTTTAATCCAACTGCTTACACTGTAATTCTTCTCACTCCATTGGGCTCCTCCGTTCATAACCTTATCTCTATTCCACATTGTCATACCCATTGAGTATTTTAAACATTTCTATGAGCTGATCTCGTAGTCTATGTGTATGCAAAGAAAAGAGATTAAGAACTCTCAACCGGTCCTCATATCTCAGTCTTCTAACTGATGGAATAAGCTTTGTAGCCTTAGCTTTGACTCTTTTCAGTCGCTCTACATCTTTCCGTAGTGCTGGATACTGAACTGAACAGCATA
The DNA here is from genome assembly GCA_032716605.1 of Paralithodes platypus. Taxonomy (NCBI): domain Eukaryota; kingdom Metazoa; phylum Arthropoda; class Malacostraca; order Decapoda; family Lithodidae; genus Paralithodes; species Paralithodes platypus. The sequence continues at coordinate 18,756,142 of CM064569.1, forward strand.
CTCAAGGAGAGGCCGTATCAGAGTGCTATAAAATGTCATAACCCTTTCCTGTCTCAATAACTAATGTGCCTAGTAATATTGCTCAAATATTTCTGAGCTATCTTCTCTACTTCAATGAACTGCTTGGAAACGTTTAGGTCACTACTGATCAGAACACCCAAATCCTTTTCCAAGTCAGTCACTTCCAGTGGCATTCCCAATAACGAGTAGCCTGACTAGAGTTGTTTTTGGTCGATTTGCATCACTTTGCACTTTTCCAAGTTTAGAGGCATCTGCCATGTCTCCGACCATTCACCCATCCTGAGCTGTTCATCCCCTTTGGAGTCCTTAACATTCATTTCAATCTTTATGTCTTGGAATGAACGTGAAGTGCATTCACAGAGTGTGAGGTTAGGTTGAATGGTCAGGCAATGGAGAATGTCAGCTCATTATAGTACTTGGGCACTGTGTTGAATAAAGATGGGAGTATGGATGAAGAAGTGCAGGAGAGGGTGAAACAGGGTAATTGGGCTGTAGGAATGCTGAAAGCAGAAATAGGGTGGTCAGCATGGAAGTAAAGAAGTGCTTACACAATAGTGTGGTAATCCCGACATTGACGTACGGGAGTGAAGCATGGACATTGTTGGAGAGACACAAACCAAGAGTGAAAGGGGTGGAAATGAGTACCGGTACTTGATAAATGCGTGCAGAGTTACATGGAGGGATAGAGAGACAAATGGGGAAGTACGAGAGTGATGTGGTGTTGATGTAGATGTGCTGGAAAGTATGAAAAGGAACTTATTGAGATGGTTTGGCCATGTGGAACGTATGGGAAGCGAGAGAATAACAGAGTATAAAAAGAGTGAAGTGGAAGGACAAAGAGGGAGAGGTAAATCGAGAGAGAGGTGGAAGGATGGAGTTAAGAAGTATATGTGTGAAAGCGGTGCTGGATGGGAGGAGGGGCATCAACTGGGGGTAGAGGTACATGGGGTGATTCGTTCGTGGCCACCCCTTCGGGGATCTTTGCGTCCGGCAATAGATAGATAGATAGATTGTCATATATGTTGTGGACCATAATTTGAGAACGCGAAACTAATTTGCGTGCATTTGTTTGTAATGTTTACCTCGACAGTCAGTTAGTAGTTGTCATTTACGTGTTGACTAATACAGTAGTTAAAGAAGAGCTGTGTGCCTGCTGGTGCTGTTGTTGCAGCCTCAGCCTAGCTGTCTCTCTGGCCAATGTTTACTTTCATTGTGTATGTTTGTATTTCCGTTTGTATGTCGTTTTGGCTTTTGTATTTTGTATACTTTGCTGTGTGCTTATCTATCTTTCTGCCTATCTGGTTATCTGTCTATCTCTGCCTTTAACTGTCTGCCTGTTTTTGTATTATACTGCGTGTTAGATTCTCTGGTTGTCCTTGTGATAGTCTATCATTCTGTCTCCTTGCATCTACGTCTGTCTCCTATCTGTTTTGTGAACTGTTTTAGTCTGCTACGGTCTGGTTTATGTTGTTTTGATGTGTTTTTTTATATTGCTCTTCGTCCTATCATTCTGTCAGTACTGGTGTCGGTTATCTGTTGTCTTCTTAGATGTTTGGATAGCAATTTATGTATATGTATATTTGTAAATGGCTGCGTGTTTGCTAACCCCTCGTAAACTCTCTCTCTCTCTCTCTCTCTCTCTCTCTCTCTCTCTCTCTCTCTCTCTCTCTCTCTCTCTCTCTCTCTCTCTCTCTCTCTCTCAACGTGTGGCTGAATATACATAATCATATATTAGTTCATACATCAAACTAACTCGACGTTATCAGAGAAGGATTCAGAAACTTATACAGTATATATATATTTTGTCAACACTTACTATCGTAGAGACATTTGTAACCAGACTTGATACTCGGTCTGTTAAGGGAGCCCACCTCGCTTTTTTTCTCTTTCTCTCCCTCTCTCTTTGGCTTGTATCCATTCGTCCCCATTCAACCTACTGTTTTAAGACGTTTACCCTATTCAGGTGTCAATATTTTCCTGGTGAGCGGTAGCGAGCCAGCATTTATGTATTTTTGTTTTGACAGTAAGCCAGATTTCTCCATACAATGCTGGCTCGATATCGCTCGCCAGGAATAAATCGACACCTGGATGGGGATAAACGTCTTAAAACAGTTGGCTGAATGGGGCCGAATGGAAAGAGAGAAAAGGAGAGACAGATAAAAAAATCCGGTGACCCCCTTAATAAAGCTCCAAGCACAAGATACCTCCCATAGCTTTGATAAATTATTCCTTTGAATTGCATGAAAAACGTCCTAAGCACGCCAGGAAATGCATTCTTTACTATTCCTTGTTTGTTTCTGTAAAAGAGGTCAGCATTTTCACAGTTAGAAAAAAAAGTCATCTGATCTTTGAGGCTTAACTAAATTATATTATCTCATCTACACCCAGCAACACACTTGACAATATTCCTCCATAAAATTGGTGTCACACGAGCGCATTTTCGAGCAATTTTTACGAGCAATTATGGTCTGGAAGCTTAGAAAATTACACTTTACCAGAATTCAGCTTCCTAACATAATCTACCTTCACCCTACTTGCCGATACCCGTGTGAAAATGTCCCGAAATAATACGAGAAAAAGGCTCTCGTGTGACACCGTCTTAATCATATAGTCAACATTTCCACCTTGCATATTCACCCTCTCGAACATTTAAATAGTCCACACGTTCTCTAACACAGAAACCCACTCACACACTGGCTTGTACACGCACACGCGCACACACACACACACACACACACATTTATCAAGTCTGCATGCTCTCAAACACAAAAACCCACTCACACACTAGCTTGCACCCTCACCTATTCACACACACACACAAACAAGTATTCACAATAGCGCACACACTTTGGTATGCAGAAACGTGTCTGCGCACACACACACACACACACACACACACACACACACACACACACACACACACACACACACCTCCCCGTGGCGTAACTGATAGCGCGTCTGGCTCACAACCAGAAGGTCCCGGGTTCGAGACCCAGGCGGGGAAGAGACATTTGGGCAAGTCTTCTAACGGTGTAGCCTCTGTTCACCTAGCAGTATAAATAGGAACCTGGTATAAGTGGACGAAGTTGTGACGTCGCATCTGGGGTTGGTGATTGGTTACAATGCGAGATGGGTATCGTACTGGTCAACCTAAGCTACTGGTCAACCTAAGCCTTCGGGTGAGACTGGTACTGTAGTGAGAATGGTACCGTACAGATTAACCCTAAGCCTTTGTTTCCAAATGTCGCCAATTGGCTAAAATACAGACTACACACACATCCACAGCCATTCCAACGATACATAAACACTTAACATGCATTTCACGCAATACATTCCCAGTTAAGGAGGCGCGATAATAATGAGCTTAGCTCGCATTGCGTGGATTCCCCTTGACGAACAAGTGAGTGAGTGAATAACACACACACGTGTTGCTCCTGACGAAATACACTGCAATCGCCCCCCCCCCCCCCTCTCTCTCTCTCTCTTTTCTGTGTGCGTGCGCACATTTGTGGATGTTACGACTCGTATATTTCTTTTGTGTGTCTGTTGCTTCAGTAGGCCTATAGTTCGTATATTTATTGTTTGTTATGAATGCGCTCAAAGACTAATAATTGTTTAAACAATAATGACAATGATACACTTATGCACTACACCATATAAATCAATCAGTCAATCAATTGGGGCATACATTGTGACACAGTATTGCTGCACTCACCCCCTGACTTCACTCCCGGGAATACTCCTGAGAACATTTAATGTTTCTGCTAGGATCATTGCATTATCTGCAAAATCAAAATCTGTGATCTTGAAATTGCCGATGTCTGGTCTACAGCGACTCTGCCCAACTGTTCGGCCCAGTAACCAGTCCATACAAGTATTGAAATGTGTAGGTGCTGTGACGCACCCCAGTGCTGGGCAACGCAACCTGATTGTACTCCTTGGTACTCCACTGTACCGCCCGTGATCTGGCTGCCGTCAGCCGCTGTGTATATTGAGTGTGACAACTTATAACTGTGTTCTTTGTATCTCTGCAAAGGTCTCGTCATGTGCTAACCAGTGGTGGGTTTTGTTTTAAGCCATGTCGAGACCTTCCATTTAATATGTAGTATCAATAGAGAAGTTGATAGATAGGATAATGGGAATTCAGAGAGAGAGAGTGAGTTGGGCTTCAGAGCAAGAGGGTAGCAACACGCCGCGCTGCCGGCCGGGTGGTTGCCAGACGTATGGACTGGTTGGCAGCCTTGGCCTTATAGCTAGGCGCGATAGGGTTGGTAGTCCATTGTTGCCTGCCTGTGCTGGGCCCATGTTGTCGTACAGCACACTGCCTGGAGGTTGGCTGTGTGTGTTCCTGGACTAGGTTGCCTAGAACCTTTGAGATTCTAACATCCCTTGCTCTCTCCCCACTTCTCACGGTTGCACTCTTTCTCTCTGACGACATTACTCTCATTTCATTCTTCTCTCTATTTAAATGCATAACCTTCCCTTGAGGTCCTAAAGGAGTTTCAGCACTCACCTCTCGTATTACTCTTAGGACAAGCATATATTTACATGTATTAGATTTAAGGGGTTAATGTGAACAGCGATCTTCTTGATGAGGATAGTTGGTGAACGTTCTACATGTTCACGAGTTATATGCCCTGCTCATCATCCCATTTGTGACTAGACTGGTGCCATGTGTAAGAGCCCGACCATGCCCAGGAGTTGTCTGTAGAGGGACGAGGACTTAGCCTTGATTTGCATACCGAGCCAGGAGCGAGTGTAGCACCCGAGACTACAGCTCGCTCGTATTGCCGGTATAGTAGAGTAACGTAATTTATCTGTCCTTGTGTTCTCTACAGTCTTCTCCTGGGTTCTCGCTTTCGGTGCTGGGACTCGTTGTTCCTGTGACTTGGCCTGCTAGCTAGAACACATGGGGATGATGAGTGGGATATATCTTTATTTTACTATGCATTGCAGCTCTCTTTAAGTATATATCTATAACACTTTACAATACACATTACTCACACACAAGACAACACTATTAATACTTTCATGTATCAATTAACTGCACTGTCGTTTTGCTGCTGTGTCCGGAGTTCTGTTGCGTAGGGCGCATACGGACTCGGAGGGGAGACAGAGTGAGAGAAGCGAAGTAGCCTATGCGGTAGTAGGCTACCGGCGCAGTACTGTTGCCTGCAACCTTTTAGTTATTCCAAGTATAGATTCATTATTATAATAAGTGACTACTGTTTATGTTCCTCCCATGTGTATTATTAGGTATCTACTGGATCATGAACATCTTGTATGCTACATGCTAGTGCATGTTAGTAGGGGACAGTTAGTGTAGTGCACGCGCTTTCAAGTAGGCGTGTACATTTGTCATTTAGCATTTCACTGTCATACCTTTAGCCTGCTTCTATTCTACATTATTAGAGGCTTAATATTAACGTAGTTTCTTGAGTATTGCATTTCTTTAGTAATAACGTAACCTATAAATGTCTGAGGGAGTTTAGCCTCATAGCCTACCCCTGTTGTACACTTTCGCCGAGTTAAGGTACCTCGTTACCGTAGACGATAACTCTGTAGGGCGTTGGTGCTTTTGTTGTCTGGAGCATATAGTATTTGGGACTGGAATCGAGCGTGTCGTTGTCACTTAAGCCATTTCTGTCCTACGATCAAGAATCCCGAATATGTATTGCCGATCCAGCCGTAACAAAATGGCGACCTTGCACAAGATTCAGTAGTATCCTATCACATGTTTTTTGGAGAACTATTCTATGCTACCTAGTAGAGCTGGCTAGAATTTTCTTGCATATTGGAGGAATTTTTATTGTGTCATTATTGTATTGGTGGACTTGCAGATTGTTTCGTTAGGTGTCTAGAGTAGAGTCATTCAAGCATCTTTAACATTTTGGGAGTCGAGACTGCAATTAGTAATAAGCACTTTTTTTGTTTATGAACAGCAATTGTATAACCAGCACTATGTCTAATGACTCATCATTTACGGGGGAGGATAACACGGTACAGCCTAGTGACCAGCAAGTACAGCAGATATTTAGGGAGGGGAGTGTTATAAGTGGAGAGAGGGATGCCCGGGCATTTTTGCAGACACCTTTGACCGAACAGCGCCTGCAGGCTATTGATTGTTACGGTCTTCGCTGTTTAGCCACGGTTTTGGGGCGGGACTGTCCTGACAGTTGGCCCAAGAAGAATTTGGTGGCATGTTTGATGGGTGATGGCGATGGGGCGGTGGGTGGAGTGGGGTCTTGGGGGGTTCCCTCCAAGCCTCCATTCCACTCTACCCCTGAGCTGGGCCCTCAGCCAGCGAGTCTTAGCACGATGCAGCAGGAGGGTTCTCAATGGCAAGCTGGCTTACCCGTAAACACGTCTCGGTGTGGATCCCCCATTTTGTGCTCTCCCCCCCCAGGCCTGTCTCCTGAGATGTTATTTCAGCTAGAACTAGCTAAGTTTAAGCTGCAGGAGACTCAGATACAACAGGCTAGTATAGAACGCATAGAGGTTGCTAGAATCCAAGCCAATCAGGATGCAACCAGGTACCAGGCTGAAATGGATGTCGAGAAGTCTAGAGTAGAGACCACGGGGCGTCATCTCGGTGGTGGGCACCGGGTTACAGACTCACTTTCGCATTTAATTAAGTTAGTACCCGCATTTGATGAGACAGCAGTGACTGAGTTTTTTGCTCGTTTCGAAAAGAAGTGTCGTGAGTATGACTGGCCGGAGGTTAAATGGGCAGCATTAGTTTCATCACGTCTAGTGGGTAAGGGGTTGAAAGCCTACGATGCACTGTCACTGGACGAGAGTGTCGTGTATGGACTGGTGAAGGAGGCTGTGCTCCGGGCCTACGAACTGCAACCCGAAACTTATAGATTGAAGTTCCGTGGCGTGAATAAGAAGAGCGACGTCAGTTTTATGGAGCACGCACGGGACTTAACAGATGCATGTAATAACTGGTTTCGGTCCGAGCACGCAGAGTCGGCTGAGGAAATTAAGCAACTTTTCTATCTGGAACAGTTTTACAAATGTACTGGAACCGATCTAACGCTGAACATTAAGGAAAAATGTCCCAAGACAGTAGAGGAGGCTGCCAAGATGGCAGACCTCAGATTATCATTGATTCGTGGTTGCGGTGCCGCTCAGAGGGCTGAGTCAGGGCAGAAGGGGCGCTATACCCCACCCACCAGAGTTTTCGATAATAACAAATCCTATGACACACATAACCACACTAAAAGCATTGCACCTAATAACACCTACAAACACAAGCCTCTCCCGTTTACTAAAGGTCAGGCCCCTTCTTCGCCCGCACAAGGGAAGAAGCCCATTGGGGATGTGAAATGTTACAAATGTCAGAAGCTAGGCCATTATTCACGTGAGTGCCCTAGTAACACTCCCGCTAAGCCGGTGTCATTGGTTCACAGTATCGGTGTGTCTCTGAAGGCTGCAGCAACTGCCCGGGGTAGGTTGTCAGCAGCTGAGGCACACGCGGTAAAGAAGCGTACGGAAGGCTCGACACCTGTCCGGGACACTTTCTGTAGCCATCGGGGACACGGGTTTGTGAGCTGGGGGAGTGAACTACGGAGGGTTGACTTGTTGAGGGATACGGGGGCTTCGCAAACTTTGTTGAGGAACTTCACAGGGAAACCGATAAATGCGGCCAGAGTTGTTGTGGTGCAGGGTATAAATGCTACGAGGTCATACCCACTTGTGAGGTTGGAGTTGAGAGTGGGAGAGGTGTGCAGGGAGCTGGATGTAGGGATCGTTGAGTGTTTGCCAGTTGAGGGCGTCGACCTTCTTCTCGGCAACGACTTTGCGGTGCCCACTTCCGGACTCCACCCTTAGTCGTTGCCGAGAGGGCGGCCGACGTGGATGGTGAGAATCGGGAATGGGTTGGGAGGTGCCAACAGGATGAGATGGCCTGTGTGGTAACCCGATCTCGCTCTGCGGCTCCTGCACAGCCTAGCACTCAACCTCGGGGACAGTGGAGGAAGGATCAGGAGAAGGTTGCTAAGGGCAGGAAAAGGGACATTGATTCTGCTGCACTTCTCGGTGATTCGGTACTTGGACCTATAATAAACACGGGAGTTGACTCTGGCCCAGAGATGGTGTGTAACAAGGCAGAGTTGGGTAAGACTTCGCGTGAGGCAAGAGCTGTAGCGAGAGCCACTAAGGCAGTAGAGCCTACTAGCCGGGGTAATGTCTTATTACAAAACCATCTTGATGCATTGACGCCCGGGGACATTAGTGAGCAGCAGCTGCAAGACGCTAGCCTAGCTCGTTATAGCAATGGTGCCATAGAGTTGGAGGAAGATGGCGAAGAGAAGCCGGGGTCTGTACTTAAATATGTCCTTGAGAGCCGGGAGAGACTTATAGGTTGCATGGCAGCGGCAGGTAATAACTTGGTTAATGCACAGGCGGTCATGAAGCACCAGTATGACGCCAAGGTGAAGCTTCGGGAGTTTTCGGTGGGTCAGGAGGTAATGTTGCTTTTACCTTTGCCTGGACACCCCCTTTCTGCCAAGTTCATTGGGCCGTATGTGGTGGCTAAGAAACTGTCCGACCTTGATTATCTCGTTGCAACACCTGACCGTAGGAAAAAAACATCAGTTATGTCATGTTAACCTCATGAAAGAGTATGTGAGACGCCCCTCAGAGCCTCTCACTGTCCCTGTGCTGGCCTGCAGCGGCCAGGGTGGAGAAGGAGGTGGGGACAGTCATGCTGCTGAGGAGGATAGCTGGGACTGTGTCATTTCCGCGGAACAGTGGGCGGGGAATACTGAACAAGAGGCTAGGCAAGCTGTAAGTCACCTGCCTGAGCACCAGGGTGCTGCTGTCCTAGGCCTGTTCAGGTCATACCCCTCTGTTTTCGCCGAACACCCAGGTCTCACTACTCAGGTAACGCACGACGTGGACGTCGGTGATAATGTGCCCTTCAAGTCAGTGCCCTACCGTGTGCCCCCGGTAAAGTTGCCAGCTTTACGGGAGGAGTTAAAGTACATGGTTGAGAGAGGGATGATCACTGAAGGTTATGTGAAGTGGACATCACCCGTCACGTTGCAGCCAAAACCTGACGGCAAGGTGCGGTTCTGCATAGATTTTCGTAGGCTAAATGGCTTGACCACCACCAACCCTTACCCTTTGCCTCGAGTTGACGACAGCGTGGACAAGATAGGGAATGCAAAGTACCTTACTAAAATTGATCTTGTAAAAGGCTACTGGCAAGTACCCCTGTCGGACCGAGCTAAGCAAGTTTGTGGTTTTGTGGTAGATGGCAAGACCTACCAATGTAACGTAATGCCTTATGGGCTTAAGAACGCACCTGCCACGTTTCAAAACCTGATGAACGATATTTGTGACGAAATCCCTAACTGCACGGTCTACCTTGATGACGTGATAGTATATGATGACGATTTAGAAAATCACCTAAGGCACTTAGAGACCCTGTTTAGGAAGTTGCACGATGCTGGGCTGGTGGTGAACCTGAGGAAGTGCGAGTTTGTAAAGGCTACTGTGCAGTATCTTGGCTTTGTGGTCGGGTTAGGCCGGGTGTGCCCCCCCCTGAGCAAGATACAGGCTATCAATATGTTTCCCAGGCCCACCACTAAGCGCCAGGTCATGCGGTTCCTAGGTATGATAGGCTATTATAGGCGCTTCATCCGGGGATACTCTACTGTCTTAGCACCGTTAACTGATCTACTGTCGAAGTCAGTGAAGTTCTGTTGGGCTGCGGAGTGTCAGAGGGCTTTCGACCTAGTCAAGCACCTGCTGTGTACACATCCGATTTTGAGGGCCCCAGACTTCTCCAGGAGTTTTCAGCTGGCGACTGATGCCAGCGGTGTGGGTGCCGGGGCAGTGTTACTGCAGACTGATTCCGAGGGCTTGGAACACCCAGTGAGCTTCTTTTCTCGCAAGTTTAATTCGGCACAAAGGAATTACTCGACTATAGAGAAGGAGCTTCTGGCTATCGTTTTGTCGCTCAAACATTTCGAAGTTTATGTTCCAGCCTACGGCCCGGTAGTGACGATTTATACGGACCATCATCCCTTGAAATTCCTAAATCAGTTTCACAATCGGAATATGCGGTTGACCAGGTGGTCCCTAATGCTCCAAGAGTATAATCTCAACATTCAGCATATTGCCGGGAGTGAGAACGTGATAGCAGATTGTCTATCAAGGGTTGATGATCCAAGATAGTCGTGCACGGTGTGTGGGTTGAGCAGGAGTAAAATTAGGCTATCATAACGCCGTCCAAAAAGATTATAAAACAATAAAATAAACGAGAAAACTCTTTCTTTTAGTTTTGTAACTCTTTATTGTTGTAGCATGATGCATGCAATATTGTGTTTTATGTATAATTCACACTTCAGTTGTTGTGCACCTTTTGCAATTAGTGGCAGCTAAGGGTAGCAGGTCGGTTGGTTGCCTGTCAGATTTTGATAATGCTTCTAAGGTCGATTATCTAAAATATTGGGGGGGCTGTGACGCACCCCAGTGCTGGGCAACGCAACCTGATTGTACTCCTTGGTACTCCACTGTACCGCCCGTGATCTGGCTGCCGTCAGCCGCTGTGTATATTGAGTGTGACAACTTATAACTGTGTTCTTTGTATCTCTGCAAAGGTCTCGTCATGTGCTAACCAGTGGTGGGTTTTGTTTTAAGCCATGTCGAGACCTTCCATTTAATATGTAGTATCAATAGAGAAGTTGATAGATAGGATAATGGGAATTCAGAGAGAGAGAGTGAGTTGGGCTTCAGAGCAAGAGGGTAGCAACACGCCGCGCTGCCGGCCGGGTGGTTGCCAGACGTATGGACTGGTTGGCAGCCTTGCCCTTATAGCTAGGCGCGATAGGGTTGGTAGTCCATTGTTGCCTGCCTGTGCTGGGCCCATGTTGTCGTACAGCACACTGCCTGGAGGTTGGCTGTGTGTTCCTGGACTAGGTTGCCTAGAACCTTTGAGATTCTAACATCCCTTGCTCTCTCTCCCCACTTCTCACGGTTGCACTCTTTCTCTCTGACGACATTACTTTCATTTCATTCTTCTCTCTATTTAAATGCATAACCTTCCCTTGAGGTCCTAAAGGAGTTTCAGCACTCACCTCTCGTATTACTCTTAGGACAAGCATATATTTACATGTATTAGATTTAAGGGGTTAATGTGAACAGCGATCTTCTTGATGAGGATAGTTGGTGAACGTTCTACATGTTCACGAGTTATATGCCCTGCTCATCATCCCATTTGTGACTAGACTGGTGCCATGTGTAAGAGCCCGACCATGCCCAGGAGTTGTCTGTAGAGGGACGAGGACTTAGCCTTGATTTGCATACCGAGCCAGGAGCGAGTGTAGCACCCGAGACTACAGCTCGCTCGTATTGCCGGTATAGTAGAGTAACGTAATTTATCTGTCCTTGTGTTCTCTACAGTCTTCTCCTGGGTTCTCGCTTTCGGTGCTGGGACTCGTTGTTCCTGTGACTTGGCCTGCTAGCTAGAACACATGGGGATGATGAGTGGGATATATCTTTATTTTACTATGCATTGCAGCTCTCTTTAAGTATATATTTATAACACTTTACAATACACATTACTCACACACAAGACAACACTATTAATACTTTCATGTATCAATTAACTGCACTGTCGTTTTGCTGCTGTGTCCGGAGTTCTGTTGCGTAGGGCGCATACGGACTCGGAGGGGAGACAGAGTGAGAGAAGCGAAGTAGCCTATGCGGTAGTAGGCTACCGGCGCAGTACTGTTGCCTGCAACCTTTTAGTTATTCCAAGTATAGATTCATTATTATAATAAGTGACTACTGTTTATGTTCCTCCCATGTGTATTATTAGGTATCTACTGGATCATGAACATCTTGTATGCTACATGCTAGTGCATGTTAGTAGGGGACAGTTAGTGTAGTGCACGCGCTTTCAAGTAGGCGTGTACATTTGTCATTTAGCATTTCACTGTCATACCTTTAGCCTGCTTCTATTCTACATTATTAGAGGCTTAATATTAACGTAGTTTCTTGAGTATTGCATTTCTTTAGTAATAACGTAACCTATAAATGTCTGAGGGAGTTTAGCCTCATAGCCTACCCCTGTTGTACACTTTCGCCGAGTTAAGGTACCTCGTTACCGTAGACGATAACTCTGTAGGGCGTTGGTGCTTTTGTTGTCTGGAGCATATAGTATTTGGGACTGGAATCGAGCGTGTCGTTGTCACTTAAGCCATTTCTGTCCTACGATCAAGAATCCCGAATATGTATTGCCGATCCAGCCGTAACAGTGCTAGAATACAGGTATCCTGACCAGGGCTCGAACCCACTCACTCCAGGTAAATTTGGGAGAGAAGGGCACCATAACCACTCGACCATGAGCGGATAACAACTCATGGTCAAGTGATTACGGAGCCCAACTCTCCCAGATTTACCTGGAGTGCATGAGTTTGTCCGACATTATCATTAGATGCTAGAATACACCCCGGTATGACACCTGAATTCACAGGGAAGAAAGAGGATGCTCCCCATCATATTTGACAGCCCCAGCTGTTCCTGTACAGAATACAGACACCAGGTCAATAATCGCCGAGGGCATCCTGCACAGCCTTAATAGCTCCCAGAGTGTCTCTTGGTACACAGAGTCAAATGTCTTCTTGAGATCAAAATTAACTGTAAGCAACCCATTTTAAAACTCAAGTCAGCATTCCAAGAGTACCTGGAACACTAAACTCTGGTCAATTGTTGACTTCTTGAGTATAAATCCAGATTGCTCAGGTATCTTCTCTTTTAGCAGGTGAGCTCATATTGGCACCAGTAGTATATGGGCGAAGACCTTGCCTGGGATGTTTCCCGGTTCCTTTTCAAGATAGGGGTGTCCAAATCTCTTTTCCAGTCAAGAGAAATGGTACCTGTCTGCCACTGTTTAACATCTGCAGTCAGGACTGCATGTAAACCATGGACCATGAACTCACCCATTGTATAACTTATTCTACCAAATGGTACACTTCAATAAACAGTGTTCTTTGATATTATATCTATCAACTTAGAACACATAAACGATTAAAATGCTTTTTAAACGTACTATTTCTGTTACAATTAAGCATAGTTTTACAGTATTTTGAAAGTTATTGCAGCCACAACGGTCGAGGTTGTGTTTCACTATTCATTGCCACACTCTTATGTTAAGGTAATGTTTATGTATTCATGACCTGACAGCCAAAATGTATTCAATATTTGAGAAATATTCCGAGTGATTGATTTATTTTTCAGGAGTAGTGTTCATTGTTCATACGTGCGTTGGAAATTTAATGGATTGTTTCTCATCACTCGCCGTGTTCTAATTGTATTATGTATGTTAATGTGTGCATGTTTATTAGCTTTCTTTGTCCGTTATTCAGTTTTATGTTACCATCTACAGTGGACCATATGTGTTTTATATTTTATTTATACATTCTGTGTCTATATTTCAATTTACCTCTTCACCTTTCCTACCTACCTAATTACTTGTCTGCCTGCCTGCCTGCCTGCCTGCCTGTCTGCCTACGTAGATACTTCCCTGCCTACCTCTTGATGCATGGATAAATTGGTGCCACTTGAAGTCCGCTTAGTACAAGAGGAGGTTTGGGTGCGGCTCGGAATATAACGGGGATGTGACTTTGTGTGATGCACTGCTGTGGTAGTAATATGTTATGTGCTGTGGCTACCTGTGTGTGGTGGTAATGCTGTGGATGGTTAGTGGTTGGTAATGTGGTAGTAATATGTTATGTGTTGTGGCTACTTGTGTATGGTGTTAATGTTGTGGCTGGTTGGTGGGTGGTAATGTGGTAGTAATATGTTATGTGCTGTGGTTACCTGTGTGTGGTGTTAATGCTGTTTTTGGTTGGTGGGTGGTAATGTGGTCAACACCATCACCGCCATGAATGCTAAGTCAGGGGGCTTCCACCTCAAGAAACTCGTAGGCGAGTTCTCTCCTGGCTACGCATATGGTACAGTCAAAACCCATCAACCCGGAAATCCCTTAAGGCCTATAGTCTCCCAACTCCACCTATCAAGTAGCCAAAACCCTCAACAACCTACTGACGCCATACACCCCGAGCCAATACAGCATCACCTCTCCCACCGACTTCCTTGAGATGCTGAGAGACGCCCCCCAGATTGAAGACCCCATCATCTCCTCTTTTGATGTAGAGAGTCTGTTTACCAATGTGCTGGTAGACAGAACTATCAACTACGTTATCCAACGCACATACCACTCTCGCCTCCACCCGCTCCTAGACATCCCGAAGAAGGCCCTGAGGACGCTGCTGGAGATCTGTACCAGTAATAGAAGATCATGTCATTTACTGACACGCTTGTAACTATGTGGACTGTGGGCCACTTTCTTATATCGGAATGACAATGACTAAATTAACTAGACGTCTAAACCTCCACCTCCAAAATGGCGCCATTAAAACCCACTATAAAGCTCCCCACCAAACAGACCTCTATAGATCTGACTTAGACCTACACACCCCCATCATAGATCGAGAACAAGACCGCCGCCGCCTTGCCCTCCTAGAGGCAATCTATATCCAAGCTCTTAAACCTTCCCTTAACATAAGAACAGACAATTTCCAAGCCCTCCCTAGCGCCCGTAGAGCGCATTATCTTGCTACCCACCTCCCCGCACCTTCTGCGCCCCCCCTCCGCCCCTAGCGCTCCCGTAGACACCCCCAGACACATATATCACTTAAGGTCATCAACCCGAGCTCCCACCAATCAGAACTCTGCTTTGCCCCCCTCAGCACCTCCCCCCGCCTCTACACCAATCAACTCGCCTTGACCTGACAACTGAGAGCTAACCACAAGAGACCCCCCAATGACTGACTCCTCCCACTCACCTATATAACAACCAGGTATTTTTGTTTTCTATGTGATTGAGGGAGGCAAAAGGCAGAATTGCCTATAGCGAGTGCCTCCCCCATAGTTGAAAGATTGACACGGCCAAAATCAAGGGACGATCGAGCCAAAATGCCTGGACACACAGAGTTTGAAGCAATTTAAGTCATAGGAAGAGGGAAAGACTGATTCTGGGAGAGAGTTCCAGAGCTCAGCTGTTGAGTAGAAGAAAGTTTGAGAGTAACGTTTCACTCTTGGGTTAGAGAGTTGCACAGAGTGGGGGTGGGATTGAGTTGCAAGACGGGTGCCACGTGCCCTACGTAAAGGAGGTGGTATGCACTGGGAAAGCTCTGAGGAACACTGATTATTATAGTAGCGATAGAATAGCGAGAGAGATGCAACATTGCGGCGGAGAGGAAAAGATTGCAGAGAGTTGGTGAGTGGACGGGAGTTAATGATACGAAAGGCCTTCCTTTCAACTTTGTCTAGGAGAGCGGTGTGAGAGGAACCTCCCCACACATGTGAACAATACTCAATACAAGGGCACACTATGCCCCTGTACAGAGCAAGAAGCTGTGTTGGGGAAAAGAACCCCCTAAGGCGGTTGAGCACACCTAGCTTCTGGGAGGCTGCCTTAGCAAGACTGGTAATATGGTCCTTCCAAATGAGAGCAGAAGAAAAAGAGACACCAAGAATATTGAGAGAAGATGAAGGGTTGATTTTTGTATTGTTGAAGAATAAGGGATAGTCTGCTGGGAGATCCTGACGGGTAGATAGATGGAGAAATTAGGTTTTGGAAGCATTACAGGTAACAAGGTTTTCTCTGCCCCAATTGGATATTGTATTTAGATCAGAATTTAAGAGTTCTATGGCTTCATTACGTTTGTCGTTAAGTGATTGCTGGCTGGGGCGTTCTGAAAAACTAATGGAGTAGTGTAAGGTTGAGTCGTCTACGTATGAATGGATGGGAATTAAGGTACAGTT
This sequence comes from Paralithodes platypus, assembly GCA_032716605.1. Lineage (NCBI taxonomy): Eukaryota > Metazoa > Arthropoda > Malacostraca > Decapoda > Lithodidae > Paralithodes > Paralithodes platypus. Next base: position 18,772,009 of record CM064569.1, read on the forward strand.
AAGGAGATCATTTATAAAAATTAGAAAGAGAATAGGAGATAGGACAGAGCCCTGAGGAACACCAGAGTTTATAGGGTGAAGAAGTGAACAATGGCCATCCACAACCGCGGCTATGGAACGGCCGGAAAGGAAATTAGAGACAAAGGCACAAATGGAGGGATAGAAACCGAAGGATGGTAGTTTAGAAATTAAAGATTTGTGCCAGACTTTATCGAAAGCTTTCGATATGTCTAGTGCAATAGAAAAATTCTCACCGAAGTCCCGAAAGGAGGATGACCAAGAGTTAGTAAGATATGAAAGAAGATCACCAGTAGAGCGACCCTTAAGGAAGCCATACTGGTGATCTGAGAGCAGATTATGAGAAGAGAAATGCTTAAGAAATTTGGAGAAGGTATACCTTCTCTTGCATCACTTATCTGCTGAGAATAGAATTAGAACATTCCGAAACGTCCAGGCCTAACATAGGACAGTTACTATAACTCATCTCCGAAGAACAGGGGAACTCTGTCCGAAATGTTGAAAAGTTAAATATTTAGATAATTAATTGTGAAACTGCTATTTAATTTAGCCTCATTTAACCTAGTTTAACCTTTCTTTTTCAAATGTTTCTATATTCCCACTTACTCCCTCTTGGGCATAGGTTGAGAGCCTGTACATTCAACCGTTTAACACCGTGTAGCCCGTGAGGTCTCGTTCTAGTCTTGGGAGCGAGACATGTGAAGCTGCAACCAGCCTTTGCCATCTTGCCTTCGCATATATACGAAGCTGCTTTGCCTTCGTGCTTCACTGTTGATCTTTTCTCTCCTTTTATTTGGGCTCCTCTGTCCATGAACTTATCTCTGTCACCTGTCCTACCACTCAAATACGACCACCCAATCCTCCCAGCCTGCGGCGCTTGTGATACTTTGGCGCTGCTGACTGGGGGGCTCTTCGGCAGTACTTTTTTTATTTGCCCCGTAATGAATTTGCTTCCGTGGCCGGAATCCACGGAGAGTGCTGAACGCAATATAGAGTTAATCCTCTCGGGCATGGAAGCATACAGTATATCCCATTCTCTTTCTCTCAGTCTAACTCACAAATTCTTGGTTTATTCACGCTCGTTTTACTGCTGTTGCAATAAGGAGAAAGCATTCAAACGGTACCGGTACCGCTGCCTTCAAACTCAAGAATCCCGTACTATATATGTCTCTGCCCGGCATCAAGCCAAATCTGTTTTTCAACTCGCCAAAAACACTTTCATCAATAACAAATGCTCTGAACTTTCCAACTCTAGTTCTTCCCAAGCGATATGCCATAAACTTCACCAACAATTTCACTTCCTCGTCTATTCTTTCTCTTTTTCACTCTGACAGTTCCACCCACCGTCACCTCTTTCTCTGACTAAGCTGAACACTTCGCTCAAACTTTCCCTAAAAACTCCACCTTAGATGATGCTAGGTGCTCTTCCTCGCTCTCCACCCCCCTAAATACTGAGAAAGCATACAGACCGGATGGTGTTCCTTCTGTTGTAATTAAATGCTGTTCTTCTGTGCTGACTCCCTGCCTAGGCAAACTCTTTCAGCTCTGTCTATCCTTTAATGTCTTTCCTTCTTGCTGGAAGTTTGCTCTTATTCAACCTGTCCCAAAAGAAGGTGGACCGGCCCAATTTAGCCCTACACTTGTAGTATCGTTGCACGGCATCTAGTGGTCGTACAGACATGATTCAGGCGTCATTGGAAAGGTCTATTCCTTTTATTTCAGGGATATATCATTGAAATATGTTCTAGCTCATTTTTATACATGAAAATGTGCAAGTAATGAATGTCACTTATAGTCCCAAACCCCTATACAGGTACAGTGCGGGCCAAGCAATTGTCATATGACAAGTGCCGCAGTGATTGTGTTAAATAAAGGGTCTGAGACCCTGGTGATGAAAATATTTTTTGGATTTTATCTTCTTTAAACAAATATTGATAAACTTTGATGTTTTGTTTCCAAATTTATTCATATGAATTGCAAAGAAATTATAAATTGAAAGGTAGGAATATCCACAAAAATAATGGCTTTATAACCATGACAAGACAGAGCCGCTTTATTGAATGAAAATCAATCAATACGCCGTGACAGCGCTTGGCCGCACTCACCCGCTGACGCTACCCAAGGGGATATTGCCGGGAAAGCCTCCAGGCATCTGTCTAATCCATATGTATTCCATCGCATGATTTACCAACTTCCTTCAGCCATAAGCTGCGTGGTCTTGAAGGTATAGATTATTGACAATGAAAGCAATACACATGGAGCTTCATTTTGATATAATAACGTCAGTAAATATCATGTGAAAGTAGAAGCAAGTATTTGTTATATGAAACACTGAAATGAACTTGACAGGCAAATGCATAAGGGAGGCAGGAATGTCCTTGGGAGTATATCATACAGTGTCTGTTTGCAAAACAAGGTAGATATACAGAATGTATTACATGTTCATTCTCATGATATAATGTATTAAAATATAAAACTCAATACAAAAACAGGTACACCAAACACATGAGAAAGACTAACAATTGTGAAAGAGCCTATCAAAGCGATTCAACAATTTGAAATACACAAACACACACACACACACACACAAAGAGAAAACAAACAGACGAACAAAACATTAATAGGATCAACATAAACATAAACACCACCGGCAATAACACTCCCAATATAAACATAAACACCACCGGCAATAACACTCCCAACATAAACATAAACACCACCGGCAATAACACTCCCAATATAAACATAAGGCATAGTGAAAAACAACAGTGGCAACAAAGGCATCGGCACCAACAACACTCCCACAAAACAATAACAACACAGACGGTAATAAACGCAACGACAACCATGGTGTAGACTACAATAACGGGGGATGTAACAACAAATAAATAAAATCTGCAGCTATGTTAGCAATTGATGTGGTAGTTGGTTGGTGAGGTAGTTGATTGGTGTGGTGGTTAGTTGGTGTGGTAGTTGGTCAGTGTCGTGGTTGATTGGTGTGGTGGTTGATTGGTGTGGTGTTTGATTGGTGTGGTAGTTGATCGGCGTGGTAGTTGATCGGTGTGGTGGTTGATTGGTGTGGTGGTTGATTAGTGTATTGTGTGATTGGTGTAATAGTTGATAGGTGTGGTAGTTGATCGGTAGGCTGGTACGGGGGTTGTTTGGTGTTGTAGTTTATTGGTGTGGTAATTTATTGGCGTATTAGTTGATTGGTGTGGTCATGAGATGGTGTGGTAGATTTTTTTCTTTGATAGTCTAGGTAAAGACATACTGTATAGCCCTGTAGTTGAGAGGTTCCCAGGAGTCTCTATACGGTCCCTGGAGGTGGTAATGTGGTGCTGGAGTCAAGGACTCTTACATAACTGTTGTGTTGCAGTTGGGAATAACCCTTTCTGTTTCCACAGTCACCTTTGGGTGACCTGAGCTCACACATCCATGTCTGTCTGGCATGTATACGTGTATCTAAGCCTTTTAAAATAATGTATTCATTTTTCCCAGTGAAGTTTAAGCAGATCCACTGCTGGAGGGTGTTCCTTGCCTGGTTAACTCCAAGAGTGGTCTTTTGCATTTGTGGTGGCTAGGTTTGTATTAAGAACGTAGAGGAGTTAATTATTTACTATAACCGGTTTGTATGTACAGTATGTATGCATGTAAGCAAGGTTAAGGATGAATTGATAAGTTTACGTTCATCAATGTTAAGTGTGGGCTTGATTCGACTAGAACACATCTAGTCTGGCCAAAATTGTTTGGTTAAGGCTTGGGTATTATATATTATATTGTGATATATTAGATAATTTGAACTAAATTAGGATTGGTTAAATAGTACTATTGGTGTTGCCACATGTAAGAAAACTGTTCCATCTATGTTGTATGAACATTACTCTCCACCCCCTTCCCTCCTCCAAGCATTCGGACACGGCGCTCCCCTGAAAAATTAATACTCACGGACCTTAATAGTTTGGCCCCCCCAGAGGACGAAACATGCATGGCGACCAAACTCACACTGCCGTCATTTAGTCCTCAGGCTTTCATTCCTGTTTTTATTCTACTTTGTTTCATTCCTAGTATGTCTTCTTTTAGTTCTGATTTTACTGTTTGTACTTTTACCCCTGCATTTCTTTAGGTGTATTTAATAATTTGATATAATTCGAAGTTTTTGTTTTATCATTCCTTCCTTAATTGTGTGTGTCTTACTTCACTCCTGCTGCTTTGTATCTTATTATTTCGGCTTTTCATGAAATCAGGAAACGTCTTGATAGCCTAATGCATAGTGCGTGGAATTTCGATGTGAGAATCCTAGGTTCGAGTCCTCGGAGTGCCACATGTATTTGTTCATTAATTGTGTTTAGATGTGAAGTTGGTTGGTGTAAAAAACCTATGAATACAACTTTTTGTTAATGCTCAATTGAATTCATTATTTATTGCTGCTTTAATTATGTGTTGTGATATCTTTTTTTTTCTCTCTCTCTCTCTCTCTCTCACTCTCGCTCTCGCTCTCTCTCTCTCTCTCTGCCTATGCCATCTTCATTAATTCACAACTTGTGGTGCAGTTAAGAGCTGTTAATCAATCGGTGTATTTTTGGCCAGTTTTTATATTAATTAAAACCTTCACCGATACATCAAATAATAAGTAAGCGAACAGAGGCAGCATAGTCGTGCCAGGAGTTATATAGCCAGCACCGGGAAAATATATTATAATATTGTTTGCTAGAACATCATTATTGTTTTAACTGTTTAGGAAATCTGAAGAAAGTTGAATACGGAAGTAATTATTTGGGTAAGAATGCGCTTACAGTCACGTGAAACTACAATGGATGTTTAATATGTTTAATACTTAGTCACACTATTGTTTTCCAATATTATTTTTTCAAAAGTTCTGTTATAGAAACGTCTGTCTACTGTACTGTAATAGGCTCTGCCTATTATCTATACATTTCCTGTATATTAAATCGCATGGAAGTATGTACACAGGCAAAATAAAGTTATTATTATTATTATAGAAATGCTAAGAAGCCCAAAATACATCAGGAAAAGTGTTATGTCCAAGAGAGGCAAATAGCCACCAGCACCATCACTCCGACACCAAATTCAAACACCATCAACGGAACCACAGGCAGTTCACCTTCCAAAGGGGTGGAGCTTAAAGAAGAAAACACCAAACCAGCACTACAAGTGCACAAGATCCAGCCCAATCCCACTACAAAGGCAGTTTCTATTCTCAATACCCCCAAGAACCACCCTAGCAAAAAGATGAACAAGGAGCATGAGGAACAACTATTTGGCAGGCTTACACCCTCACATAAACTCCGGCTCCCCTCTTTAGGTACTTTCCCTCAGGTTTCCTTGAGAGATACAAAAGTTACCATCATCATCAAATCTTGCTGGCTGCACCCCCATTCAGATTTCCTTGCAAGGCCCACCTCACTTCGGTTCTCTGATGAGATACCCTCGTTCAGGTTCCCTTGCGAGGGTCGTCTACATAATAGCAATCTTAGCTGTGGGTCAGAATTCGGGTTTCCCTGTTCTGCTTTAAATTCGTTTACTGATTTACTGCTTTCAGAGTCCCTCTTTGTATAATATATAACATTGCCAAACCTGATAATACTAGCTGGTAATAACAAATAAAGGATTCTTTGATATTCAAAGTTCTTGACGTCTCCTTTAACCCTCTCAAGTCTGAGTAAGTTTTTTAAGTTTTAATGGACAGGCGACACGGTCTGGGGCTGCTAACGTTTTTTCGTTGTTCCCGTTCACCCAGCTATGATTTTTTGCCAGAAACCCCCACATATGGAATAGTAGACCAGATATATCGAGTCTTAAATGGACGCGATCATGTCTTTCGGGTGTTTTTACAGAATTTCATAAAGGGCTTAAGGATGCAATCGCGTCCACACGTACGCCCGGGTAAAAATACCTCAGGACGTGATCGCTTCCATATGTGCGTTGGAGGGTTAATATCCTCCTTTTGTCTTTGATTCTGATGTTTCATTGACTTACAACATCCGTCGAACATCAACTCTTATTGTCATTATTCTCGGCCTAATGTATATCATGTGTCCTTCACATAAATATTAACTCAGGTTCTAACAATTTTCTAATTGTCTAAATTTCATAAAAAACAACCTTTTGCTTAACCCTCAATTCGCGGAGACCGTCATATGAGGGGAGAGAGAAAATTGGCCTATGCTACGGCACCCATCATATGATGAGTGCCATTTTGAGGCTATTATGAGCGATGAGAAAGAGACAGGCGTTGGAGGGACGATAGGCCGCATTGAACCGCTCACCACGGGGCGTAGACTGAAATGCTACACAGACCTCCCTCACTCACACACTCTCCCTCACACGCGACAAACCACAAAATTGTCAATAATTTATCTGAATTGCCCTTCAGTTGCACGATCGTTGCAAGATAACCAAATGCTTATGCATAAGAAAGAGCATGGAATGAAGGTCATTTTTGGTAAATATAGCCGCCTGGCGCTACAGTGATATACACCCCCCAACCTCCGCTCTTTGAGAGTCATATATCTTTTTTATTTAGAGTGCTTGCTTTCATATAACTATGTAACCTTGGCTTTAATATCAAGTTCACTCACATAGAACCTAATTTTTTTTTTATATATCATACCTCTGTATTGTAACCACCATATATCTACGTTGAATAAGCCTTGTATGCTGAAGCTCATGTTGATGTTCTAATCTTAATCTTGCAGCTCAGTTAAGGACTCTTGCTCATTTGGATAAATATTGAGACCTTGGGACAATTGGTGCCTAGGCATAGTTTACTGGTGGTACGTGGTACTCTGAGTTCTGAGACGGGTTAGTCAGGTTAACTAACATGGTAAAAATTACAAGGTTAGCTCTGTTAGAGATAATGTAGAGCCAATTAAAACTTCATCCATTTATACATAAACTCACATTCTTATCCATGGATATGAACTTAAATCCTTGATATCAAAACTTACTTACACATGGTAGAACCTGCAATAAAAATATCCTACGCTACTAACAGAGAATGAATCGCCGCGTTAGCCATAAATCTTGGTATCAAAACATTCACACTGATAGCCAGACAGTCAAGCGATGACATGAAATAGGAGGACTTCGTAAACATGCCATAAGTGCCTATCCACCAGCAATAACCGAAAGCCCGATCGTGGCCATGGCCTTCCTCAGGGACTCAGGGCTGTTCGGCCAGGCAGCTTAGGGAACAACAACTACAACAACCGAAATTATTACACCGTAAGATTTTTTACAACATACTGAGGATTTTGCCTGATCATGTCCAACAGCCTACATCGTTCTATCCTAAATTACCTTGAGCAGTTAGTCAAACAACCCACCAGTAGCCCAGATCGCTACGGAGATCAGCCCAACATTCTTGGCTAATTTCTAACCTCTAACTCTTCAGATTATACTGTAAATCATTTCTCTCCTTTGTGCTCCTCCGACCATAAACTTATCTCTGTCACCTATCCTATCTCTCCGGTACGGCCCCCCTGATCCTCGCAGCCGGCGGCGCTTGTGGAACTTTGACACTGCCAACTGGGAGGCTCTTCGGCAGTACTTCTTTGATTTCCCATGGAATGACTTCTGCTTCCGTGGCTGGGGGCCCTCGGAGAGTGCTGAACGCATTACCTATGTAATCGTCTTGGGCATGGAACCATACATTCCATTTTCTTTCTCTCAATAATCGTAAATTATATTATTATTTGTGTTATCTTTTATTTTTATTTATTTTTTCAAATATCTTGCTTATTGCAGGTAATACTGATATCAGCCGATGTTTTTGAATGGCTCTCGTATCTCCTGATTTGTATATTGGGGTAACTTTAGCGATCTTCGGTATATCAGGGTATATACCCGTTACAATGGACGAAATGCACAAGTGCAGCAGTACTGGGGACAACATTGTAAATACCTCTTTTATTATTTCATTGGGATATTGTCATAATCTGGTGATGAATTATTTAACTGGCAGATCACCTCCTTCAACTCGTCTTCTGTGACAGGGATAGTAATTAATGTGTGTGTATTATTTCTGTTATAATGTATGTTTCTGTTTTTGTTTGTATGTCTGCTTGACCTTTCTCCTTCCCTCCCCTTAGGCCAACATATCCATGGTTCAGACCCTCGGCAGTATATAATGAAAGAGGGGAAACTGGGTCATGCCGGGGGCCATTTAATACAGTGACTACTGTATATTAATATGTTACCATTGTCCCTTTATACTCGACTGGATGCAGAATTTGGCCATCTAATGGGATTGACATTATTTGGTTTATACATTTTGGCATTCTTAAAAATGTGAGTACCTTACACACACGCATACGATATCGCATTTGCAAGCAATTATATGAGCGGTCCATATAGTATTATATATAACATTATATTTATGGAGGTACCCCATGGATCGCCTATAGAAGGCCACTACATCTTCCTGGGTGACAGATTGTACACTCATCTCTGTTACTTGCTGGAGGTGATGTTCCCTTCAAGCCTTCATGCTATTACCTTCCTCACCGGCTGCCCTCTCATTATCCACAAGTTGATGAATTAGATTTAACCTTTGTTTTAAGACACATTTTACATTTAAGAAACAATATTGTATAGGGTTAAGAAAAGGACTATAAAGATGGAGCTTCCGGACAGGGCAGTGCTCAACATAGTTCAGGTTGCTGTGTACTTTAGCATTATATCCAGGATTAGGATCACCCCTACCTCATCTTGTATAATTAAAATCGGTTCCGAAATTTAGTGCTTCATTAACAGTTTCATACTAACATATGGAATTTATAACCTACTTTTGAATAATAGAGTGGTATTATGCCTGTAATGTACAATTAAGTCATTCAATTTCAAATGTAGCATTGTCAAATTTGGTGTAAATTCTATTTGCAAATGTCGAAATGTACACACCAATATATCCATTTGGTGGGTTAGAATTGCCGAATTTGATAGCTGCGTGACTATCCTGACTTCACTCTGTCGAAGTTAGGCTTCGAAATGGCAAAATTTGTGGGATTTGCCGTATCAACTGCATTGCGTCGAAACAAATGAATAATTTTAATTTCAAAATTGTATTTTGCCTCTTTTTTTTTGAGCAGATTGTCGAAACCCAATGGACATTCGAATACATATGATTAACATTCAAACTAACAACTATAGTGTCATTTCATACTGAGAAATGGCAATTTCGACCTGCAAAATGGTATATACTGTATATACCTGTATATATAATGTGTGTGTGTGTGTGTATAATAAAACACAAAAGGCGTACAATTTGGCAGTATATCACTTGGCCACCACCAGCTGAGTTCCTACCTAGATAAACCTTTTCGGGAATATGAAAACAACAATGCAGTGTTCACAACATGTGAAAAATGTAGTAGCATTTATATTGTATATTGCATGTGTTTATCTTATTTCCAATAACAATGTATTATGATTACTTGAATGTTTGTAAATAATTGTATAGTTCCAATGTTTATTAACTGCCAAAATCAATCTGGTGTTTGTAATCTATAAACATATGGCTGGCAGAGGTAGCCATATATTTAGGAATACAACTTAGTACACAGTAATACATAATGTGTTGAACAACGTGAATGCCGGAAATCCTTTGTGAAAAGAGAGAGAGAGAGAGAAACACATCTACTAGTGTTCATACAAAGGTAAAATACCAAATGTAACCAAAGTACATGCCTTTCTTTACAAAAGTTCATTGAGGGGAAAAAGTAGTGCAATAAAAAGATAAAACAAATTATAACAAAATACGGTGCGGGAAGGGTTAGAGCGACAGAACATAAAACAATAAGTATTGTGTAGAGTAAATATAAAACACGGAAGAATGAACGCCATAGCCAGGCTGTTGTGATGGCATAGTGCATGTGTGGTGTTCTATGGTGTATGTGTGGTGCTGTATGGTGTATATGTGGTGTTGTATGGTGCATACAAAGGAAATCAAGCAACAACAGGTATAGTGACCCTTCTAGGCTGTTTGTCCTCCAAAACACTGAGGATCAAGTGTCCAAACAGTGGTTTAGAGTGGGTAAGGGAACATTGGAAAGGGAACTACTGCCCTGCCACTAACGTGGCAGGACTAGGAAGTTAGTAGGGGACATATGGGTTAGTAACTGAGGGGAGGATAAAATAAAGTTATTCATTTACAAATGCAGTCAGACGCGGGTTTGATGCGAGATATTTGTCTAGGCGGAATTTTAAATGAATCAACGGTGCTGCAGTCTATAACGTCTCGGGGAAGCCCATTCCACAAGTTGACAACTCGATTGAAGAAGAAATTCTTAGATTCGTATGAGTTAAAAGATTTACCAATAATTTTGCAACCGTTTCCCCGCGTGTAATTAGATTGGTCGATAGTGAAGTACTTACTACAGTTCATATTGTCGATGCCTTTGATGATTTTGAACACTTGAATTAAGTCACCTCTTAATCTGCGCTGGGTTAAAGGAAATAGATTTAATTCTCTAAGACGCTCTTCGTATGGTTTGTTCTTTAGGCTAGGTATCATTTTGGTAACTCTACGTTGAACTCGTTCTAGCTTGTTTATGTCTTTTTGGTAATACGGGCACCAGCATTGAACGCAGTATTCCAGAAAAGGGCGGACTAAGGAATTGTATAGGGTTAGTATTACGTCATTGGATTTATGCTCAAATGATCTGCCTATAAAGCCAATTATTTTGTTTGCCTTCTTAACAACTTCTGAACATTGTTGACTCGGTTTTAGGTTACTCGATATTGTTACTCCCAGATCGGTTTCTCTGTTTACATTCTTAAGCTGAGTGCCATTCATCGAATAGTTTGCTTTCTCATTTAGGTATCCGATATGTAGTACTTTACATTTATCCGCATTGAAACTCATTTGCCAAATTTGGGCCCAATGTGATAATTTATCTAGATTGTGTTGCATATCGTCAACTTGATCTTTTGAGAGTACGCTATTTGCAATTTTTGTATCGTCAGCAAATTTTGAGATTGTACAGGTGAGACCCTCATCTATGTCGTTGATGTAAATTAGAAAGAGAATTGGTCCTAGTACCGATCCCGGGGTTACCCCGCTACTTACATTGGTCCATTTAGATGCCTTACCGTTTATGACTACTCTTTGCTTTCTGTCGCTGAGCCAATTTTCTATCCATTTCAACACACCGTCTTGTATTCCCCATGCGCTTTTAGTTTTAGCAGTAAACGTTTGTGGGGAACTTTGTCAAAGGCCTTTTGAAAATCAAGGTATATAATATCTACAGCTTTACTCTCATCGTAGAGGTTGAGGATATCGTGGAAGAAGTCTAAGAGGTTTGTTAAACAGGAACGTTTTTTACGAAAGCCGTGTTGAGTATCTTTAAGTATGTTATTTTCCTCTAAGTGATTTACGAGTCTGTCTCTTATGACCGTTTCTAGCATTTTACATACAACTGAGGTTAAGATAATTGGACGATAGTTACTTGGTAGGGATTTGCTGCCTTTTTTGAATATCGGTGTTACGTTGGCTATCTTCCACTGATCAGGCATAGTTCCAGACTGCAAGGATTTATTGAATAGTAATGTCAGTGGTTTGGAGAGCTCATCCTTAGCTTCCTTTAGAACTCTAGGCGAGATTGTATCAGGTCCAGGCGTTTTATTTACCTTGAGTTTATCTAAGCAATTCAATACTTCTCTCTCTGTAACGGTGATATTGCTTAGAACATCTGAATTATCAATCTGAATCGGCGATGGTGTAGGGATATCACTGAGGTCTTCTGTTGTAAAAACTGATGCAAAGAAGGTATTGAGGGCATTACTCATTTGTACTTCGTCTTTGGTGTATTCTCCATTTTCATCGACTAACGGTCCAACAGTTGAAGTAACTACTTTTTTCTTTCTGATATAACTATAGAATTCTTTCGGGTTTGTTTTACTTTGATTCGCAATATGTAACTATAGGGTCTTTTTACTTTGCTTAATTAACTTTTTGGCTTTGCGTCGTAGCTCTACAAATTTCACCCGTTCTTCGTCATTTTGTGAGGATTTGAATCTATCCTTAGCACATTTTTTAGCAAGCAGGCAGTTTGAAATATCTTTATTCCACCATTTGGGCTTATTATTATGGCCTGGACGCCGTATTTTCGATGGTATGCAGTCTTGCACTGCTTTTAGGTAAGTGGTTTCGAATAACTTCCAAGATGTATTTATGTCGTTATTGTTAATTAAAAAGCTCCAGTCAGTTTCTTTAAACATAGCTCTAAGTTTATGAAAGTTTGCTTTCTTGAAATTAGGGACTTTTTCGATGCTACTATTTGGTTCGTTACTAGTAAAGTTTAAAGTGAAAGTTATCGTACGATGGTCGCTGTTACTGAATTCATCACCAACATTCAAATTCTCTATTAACTCTTCTTTTGTTGCAAGTACAATGTCAAGAACGTTATTACCACGGGTCGGTGTTCGAACAAATTGATAAAGCGAACTCTCTTGCAAGTTCGTATACAAGTCATGTCCGGAGTGCGAAGTAAGAGTATCGCCCCACTTGGTCACAGGTAAATTAAAGTCGCCAAAAAATACGGTATCTTGTGAGTTACTTACATCTGCAATTTGTTCATAAATTTCTCGGTCAGTTTGCACTGATTGAGCTGGAGGTCTGTATATTAATGCAAGTATTATTTTTGTACCTTTATTATTCTTTATTAGCACAAAAGATGTGTCGACGTTCACAATTTGAGGTTTTGACACGAGGGTCGGGTTAAGACTTTCTTTGATATAAAATAAAACGCCACCTCCATTTTTATTTATTCGGCTTTTCTCAAACATTACATAACCGGGAAGTGAATACTCTGCTAAAAAGTCTCTATTTACTGTATTGAGCCAAGATTCTGTTATACCAATCACATCATGATTTTCAGTAAACACTAGTTCCTCTAAATCTGAAAATTTATTGCGTATGCTACGAGCGTTTGCATAGAAAACCTTTAAAGTTGCGGTTTTAGAACTCGCAGAACGTTCTTTAATCAAATTTTTGGTTCTGATCGGATCTACATTTACATTCATGGCTGACATCGGTCCTCGGTCGTTATCCCTGGCGGTTTTGAATTTGGGTCGTGTTGGTGGAGCTTTATCCAAATTCGCGGTTCTTGACAGATTAGCATTTAATTCCTTCGCAGGTTGCCGCCCTCGCTGTCTTCGGTCCTCCTTCCTGGTTGTCCTGTGCTGAGTCGATTTCTTCTCCGAAAATCCTTCACCGCATCGTTGAGAAGACGCCCAAAACGTGCTGCTCCCACCTGGTTCAGATGAACTCCATCGTCCAAAACAAATAGTCATCGTAGTAGAAATTGTCCCAGGTGTCGATGAATCCCACGTTTTCCTTCCTGCAGAGGTTTGCTAGACAACGATTTGTGCTGGTGGCTATGTTGTAAAATCGGCTCTCTACACCAAGCCGGGGACGATTCCTGAGACGATGATCCTTGATGACTTCTCCTTAAACGACTTGATCAGCTGCTGGTACTTTAAAAGCAAATCTTCCGACCGGGTTCGCTGTACATCGTTGGATCCAACGTGGATGACGTACATTGTATTAGCAGGGGCCAGCTTAGATACTTCGTCAACTGCAGCAACTACGTCGTCCACACCACCACCAGGGATACAAAAATGCTTCCTGGTCTTAGGTGCTCTGGCGCAAAACTCTGTGAGCTGACCACGTATCATCGAGTCTCCCACGAGCCGGACTTCTTCTATTTCCGCTTCGTCATCTGAGTCTGCGAGTATCTGGAAGCGGTTTTGACACTCGGTAATCGGTATGGGTTTCCTGGTCTTGGGGCAAACGTTGTTCCTCACGACACGGAAGTTGTCTTGAGGGGGAAGAGAGTTACTATTTGTTTCTTGAGTATCGGAACCATCAGATGAAATGGCTACTGCAGGCGTTGAATTGTTGGCAGTTGACGTTGGGGCGTTGGTGGCTGCTGGAGTTGCGGTGACAATTGAAGTTTGTGGTACTCCAACGTTGAGTGTTACAACTCTTGGAGTGATTCCAGCTTCATGGTGAGGACGTTGATCTTGTTGTAGGCTTCATCTAATTTCACTGTCAAATTATCTTGTTGCTGGCAGAGACGGAAGACTTGAAGATTGACAGTAACAAACATGGACTCACCAAACCTACCGGCGCAGTTCGTACAAGTGCGAGGCAGGGTAACAGTCAGTTTCTTCAGATCACTTCACTCACTTTAAAACACTTAACTCACTTTAAAACACTTAACTCACTTTAAAACACTTCACTCACTTTAGAAACACTTCAATCACTTCAACCGAAAACAAATATGTTGAAATACACAACAATAGGTTATCAGGGGTGATAGCCTAACCGAAAACAAAAACATTGAGATACGCAGAATTAGGCTTCCAGGGGCGATAGCCTAACCAAAAGTTTAAACAAAATTGAAATACGCACCAATAGGCTACCAGCGTTGAATAGCCTAACCGAAAATAATAAAATTAAAATACGCAGAAATAGGCTACCAGGTGTGATAACCTAACCTTAAACATATATATATATATAACAGAATATGTAACTAAATATAGAATTCACCAAATAGAGATTATATAAAATTAAAGTGTGACCGCACACAAGGGGTTAATATACTGTATCAACAGATGGCCCTGGTGTCACTGTAGCCTAGTAAAGCAGTAGCCTACTCTTTTTAGATAAAACAAAACAAAATGTATCAGTCAAAGGTTACTACAAGATCGTGCAAGCAACAACTAAAATTACAGATATATATAGCTACAGTAGGATACTAAATACAATATCTACTAGAGTTAATAAGAACAACAGAGTGGCTGGCTATAGGCTAGGCTAGGTTTGGATTAGGTTAAAAGCTTGGCAGGTTGGGTTAGGCTAGGTTAGTTTGTACAAATACCACCCTTAGCTTAAAGTAAAATAACTCTGAGGAGAAAAAGTCAAGAATATATCTAGGGGGAAAAGATAAATGAATGCACTTAAATTTACTACAAAATTGGCTGGAATTTAATATGTATAATCCCCCAAAAAGTTTGTTTACAAAATGGCGTCGGCGTTCGTTCCTGTAGGCAGGTTAGTTAGTACACAATATTGTTTATTAGCAAATTAATATGCAAAGCTTTACTTACATACAAGGCAGTTAAATTGATACTTACTACAGTAGGTAATGGGTAAAATTAGGGGCTACGATTTTATATCAACTAAGACCGTTTGTTTCAAACAAAACAAAACAAAACAACAGATTGCGCTAGTGGCGCCCTGTCCGAGCAGGAATCTTGTGATAAACACAAAGTTTATCAGTCAATACACAGCGAAATATCGTGCAGTGTTACTTACTAAGCTACAGGATGGTTAAACGTGCTCTTAACCACCTTTCATGCACAAGAATGAAGAGGATGAGTAGTTAATACTCAAATTATGATCGATATCGTGAGAGCGTTGACAGAGCGTCTGCAGCGTCTGGCGGTAGCGAGGGAGTGTATGTGTGGTGTTGTATGGTGTAGGCTATGTGTGGTGTTGTATGGTGTATGTGTGGTGTTGTATGGTGTATGTGTGGTCTTGAGTGGTGTGTTGTATGTGTGATGGTGTATGTGTGGTGTTGTACGGTGTATGTGTGGTGTTGTATGGTGTATGTGTGGTCTTGTATGGTGTATGTGTGGTCTTGTATGGTGTATGTGTGGTATGTGTGGTCTTGTATGGTGTATGTGTGGTGTTGTATGTGTGGTGTTATATGGTGTATGTGTGGTGTTGTATGGTGTATGTGTGGTGTTGAGTGGTGTGTTGTATGGTGTATGTGTGGTGTTGTACGGTGTATGTGTGGTGTTGTGCGGTGTATGTGTGGTGTTGTATGGTGTATGTGTGGTGTTGTATGGTGTATGTGTGGTGTTGTGCGGTGTATGTGTGGTGTTGTATGGGGTATATGTGGTCTTGTATGGTGTATGTGTGGTGTTGTATGGTGTATGTGTGGTGTTGTATGGTGTATGTGTGGTCTTGTATGGTGTATGTGTGGTGTTGTATGGTGTATGTGTGGTGTTGAATGGTGTATGTGTGGTGTTATATAGTGTATGTGTGGTGTTGAATGGTGTATGTGGTGTTGTATGGTGTATGTGGTGTTGTATGGTGTATGTGGTGTTGTATGGTGTATGTGGTGTTGTATGGTGTATGTGGTGTTGTATGGTGTATGTGTGATGTTGAATGGTGTATGTGTGGTGTTATATGGTGTATGTATGGTGTTGTATGGTGTATGTATGGTGTTGAATGGTGTATGTTTGGTGTTGAATGGTGTATGTGTGGTGTTGTAGTGTGTATGTATGGTGTTGTATGGTGTGTGTGTGGTGTTGTATGGTGTATGTGTGGTGTTGTATGGTGTATGTGTGGTGTACCATATAGTGTATGTGTGGTGGTGTGTGGTGTTGTATGGTGTATGTGTGGTGTTGTATGGTGTACGTGTTGTTGTTGTTGTTGTTTTTCCCCAAGCTGCCTGGCCGAACACCCCCAAGGCCCCGAGCAAGGCCAAGGCCATAACCGAGCGCCCCCACAGAACCCTCCCTGCCGACCACAATAAAGCCTGGGTGACCGAAGCCACTCCATGGCGGGGAGCTTAGGAGGGTGCGGAAACGCCCGGGAAACCAAAGCCCCACCCAGGGCCCTGTGCCCCTCAGCAATTATGAAGAGAAAGTTGAGGGGCAAAGGAAAGATGTGACGCTTTGGCTTCCAATCTTGGTAGATTAGGAGGTCAATCCACGCAAGAGACGCCGTCACTTGAGATCTAGAAAATATATAAGTAAAAGGAACAGTCAGAGTAAGCTATGGGTATGGCACAGATCGCTCAGTTCTCACTCTGATAGACCAGCCCATCACCATGGTGTACGTGTGGTGTTGTATGGTGTATGTGTGGTGTTGTATGGTGTAGTATGGTGTTGTATGGTGTATGTGTGGTGTTGAATGGTGTATGTGTGGTGTTGTATGGTGTAGGTGTGGTGTTGTATGGTGAATGTGTGGTGTACCATATGGTGTATGTGTGGTGGTGTATGTGTGGTGTTGTATGGTGCATGTGTGGTGTTGTATGGTGTATGTGTGGTGTACCATATGGTGTATTATGGTGGTGTATGTGTGGTGTTGTATGGTGCATGTGTGGTGTTGTATGGTATATGTGTGGTGTTGTATGGTGCATGTCTGGTGTACCATATGGTGTATGTGTGGTGGTGTATGTGTGGTGTTGTATGGTGCATGTGTGGTGTTGTATGGTATATGTGTGGTCTTGTATGGTGTATGTGTGGTGTACCATATGGTGTATGTGTGGTGGTGTATGTGTGGTGTTGTATGGTGCATGTGTGGTGTACCATATGGTGTATGTGTGGTGGTGTATGTGTGGTGTTGTATGGTGTATGTGTGGTGTACCATATGGTGTATGTGTGGTGGTGTATGTGTGGTGTTGTATGGTGCATGTGTGGTGTTGTATGGTGCATGTGTGGTGTTGTATGGTATATGTGTGGTCTTGTATGGTGTATGTGTGGTGTACCATATGGTGTATGTGTGGTGGTGTATGTGTGGTGTTGTATGGTGCATGTATGGTATTGTATGGTATATGTGTGGTCTTGTATGGTGTATGTGTGGTGTACCATATGGTGTATGTGTGGTGGTGTATGTGTGGTGTTGTATGGTGCATGTGTGGTGTTGTATGATATATGTGTGGTCTTGTATGGTGTACGTGTGGTGTACCATATGGTGTATGTGTGGTGATGTATGTGTGGTGCTATATGGGGCATAAGTGGTATGGTTTGGATTTGGTATTTATTAGAATGTCTGTTTTGGGATTCGTATTCTAATTTTCTTTCTGCACATTCTGCAAATTATGTTGACTATATTTTGTCTCGTTGCGATGCTATACATTCATTGTATGTATTGTTATTTCTCACTCTAACTCTCACTCTCACTTTCTCAGTCTCACTCTATCACATTCTGATACATACTTTCTCTCTCTTTCTTAATATTGATATGTCAAAGGAGAAATATTACAGCCTTCCACATACCTGCATCAGTAAACATAATATATTTACCACTTGTTCAATATGTCGACAGTCAAGGGTCAAAGGAAAAAGGTCAATAGATATAACAGGTCAGATTTTAGGTCTCCCTTCATTTTTCAATTAGTTATTTATTATCGGTTTCTTCCTCTCTTCTCTCCCCTTCTCTCTCCCTCTCTCCCAAAGGATTAAGCTGCATGTCGAGACTAGCACATTCATCACTGGCTGTCTCTGACGTGTTGTGCAGTTTCTGTACCATTTTAGACTGTCTGCCTTTGTTTGTTTGCCAGTCAACTGGCTATCCGTTCGCTTTATCGTTAGTATTAAAAGGATTGCACTGCTTAGAAACTCTCCATAAATTATAGCCAAATGGTGATCACAAAGTATCAAAGAAAAGGCAAGCCTACAGAACAGTCTGCAGCAACAAAAGCCTCCATCAGTATAATATGTCCTCTACTATCAACAAGTAGGGGTACACTGGGACCAATATTTAAGAAAGACAACTGAGCCAGCCATTTCAGGCCAACCACCAAATGTTGTCTTCCTCGTACGTTTCAAACGTGTTATTAACATTCACCTAAAGCTAACACGAGGAAAGTATAAATTACTTTATCTTAAAACATGTTTTGTCTGTCTAAGTTATCTTTCAGGAACTTATCATATTCAATATTTTGTTTTCCAAACAGTTGGGTTAAAGTACGAACACAAATCAACGGGTTAATAATTTTCACATGCAAAAGGGTTAAACTACGGACCTAAATCAACTTTTTAACAATGTTCTTAAACAGTATTGTTAAAATACGTATCTATATAACCGCTTTAACAATAGGGTTAAACTACGGATCTATATCAACGCTTTAGAATATCATCTAATTAATATGGCAAAAGTACGAACCTGAATAATTAACGTTTTACTAAATTTAAAATAGAGTTGGGTGAAAAAACGGACCTAAATCAACGTTTTAACCATTACTGTACCGATGTCGTCTTTATTATTTGATTTTAGCTACATTTAGAAGATTTGATTAAGCTTAGGAAGGACATATGGCAGCTAAAAGGAATAGTTGAGATAATCTGTTGTCTTATGATGGGTACACGTCCTTCCTAAGCTGAATAAAATCGTCAAAATAATTTTCAGAATCTAATGCAAAGGACGTCACCAATACTCTACGGGGACACCGTTTTTTTTTCTTTTTTTTTATCTTTCTCTCCTTTTCTCTCTTTCCCAAGCTAGTATCCATTCGACACCATTCAGCCAACTGTTTTATGACGTTTATCCCCATCATGGTGTCGATTTCTTCCTGGCGAGCGATAGCGAGCCAGCATTGTATGGAAAATCCGCCTTCGCCGGAGACATTTTTCTATCATAATAATCGATTTTAGGAGTATAGTTGGTTGTTGGAAGGAACATAATAATTTATATTGGTTCAGGAGTGATTTATCGAGAGGACTTCCCTAGTGGTTAAGGCCCCATTAATTGCTCTTTCTATTCACATATGCATAGCCTACGTTAGTTGCAGTTGGGATGTGTGTACACTCACGCGTACTAAAATCTGCTCAGGGGTGGGGCCTTCTTTCCCCTACCCAACCCTGGGCAGGTGGAAGGGGGGAGTCGTGTCCAAGTCTAGCCCCACCTTCCACCCACAAACTATCCCCAACTCCGCTACCTTCTCCTCTGGCTGCTATTGTAGTTAGTGATCAGCAACGTATGTTCTCATGTCTTGTAAATTATAGCTAAACCATCATTGCACACTCTTACAATGACTTACATTTAAAATGTATTTGGAATTCAATATATTAGGAATTCAATACAATATATATTGTCATTCTAAAAATTAGTTTACATACAACGTCGGCTTGAATTTCGGTTGTTGGGGTCTTCTGCCTGCCTCTCTCTCTCTCTCTCTCTCTCTCTCTCTCTCTCTCTCTCTCTCTCTCTCTCTCTCTCTCTACGAGTTCAGCTCATTGAAGTTTTTAAAATATGTTTTACCTTCCCACCGTGAAACCCTACACTTGGATGAACGAAATAAGACGAGATAAATGGTTAGCTATTAAAACTTCGGAGATTTCAAGTTCTCTTTCATTAATTGATACTCAATTTCAATATATTGGTTAATAATAGGCTGGATGACACCCACCCCACACGCTTAGAATACGGCTGTGACTCTCACTGTCTCTCATAGCATACACTTTATCCAATACCAAGATGTAACAGGTCTGAATGGGGTATATATATCCCTTCATCTGTGTGTGTGATGAATGTTGCCTACATTTGATAAACAATAGAAGAGAGTTGATGGTAGAACTGTCTATTAAACCTTAATCTTTAGTTGGGCGTTTGTAGCGATGAGAAGCTGGGATTGCAGACAGAGACAGAGGAGGGGAAAGTGAGAAGGCTAGAACTGCTACTCGGGGGCTCGATATTCAACCTTACTATAAGTTAACACCGGCTTTTACTGTAATTAACATCGAGTTCTAGGCATAATTGATTGCAAAATGAGTTTATAGAACACGTAGAATGAAACATAGACCGTTTATAGTATGCACTGTATTGCATAAATGGAACAATCTGAATGACATGATAAACAAAACAATCAGTAACAGTCGCAACACTATTCCAGCTAATATTTGCCGTTTGTCCTTTCCGTATTTGGTAAATAGGCCCGACTGCCGTAAGTTACTTGAAAACATATGATAAGATGGTAGAGGGCATGTTGTTGTTGTTGTTGTTGTTGTTCCCCAGGCTGTCTGGCCGAACAGCCCCAAGGTCTCAAGCAAGGCCAAGGCCATAAACGAGCGCCCCCACAAAATCCTCCCTGCTTACCACCAACAAAGCCCGGGTGACCGAAGCCACTCCAAGGCGGGGAGCTGAGGAGGGTGTGGAAACGCCCGGAAAACCAAAGCCCCACCCAAGGCCCTGTGCCCCTCAGCAATTATGAAGGGAAAGTTGAGGGGTAAGGGAAAAATGTGACGCTTTGGCTCCGAATCTGCCAACTTCTAGGTTGGCAGTAGAGAGGTCAATCCACGGAAAAGACGCCGCCACTTGAGATCTAGAAGATATATATGTAATAGGAACAGTCAGAGTAAGCTATGGGTATGGCAGAGATCGCTCAGTTCTCACTCGGATAGACCAGCCCATCACCACATGACTAGAACCCAATCCTCTCAGCATCAGCTAGGAAAGGCCCTAGAAAGCCGCCTCTGGCGGCATGTTGTTGTTGTTGTTGTTGTTGCTGTTCCCCAAGCTGCCTGGCCGAACAGCCCCAAGGCCCCGAGCAAGGCCAAGGCCACAACCGAGCGCCCCCCACAGAACCCTCCCCGCTGACCACAATAAACCTGGGTGACCGAAGCCTCTCCATGGCGGGGAGCTGAGGAGGGTGAGGAAACACCCGGAAATCCAAAGCCCCACCCAGGGCCCTGTGCCCGTCAGCAATTATGAAGAGAAAGTTGAGGGGCAAAGGAAAAATGTGACGCTTTGGCTTCCAATCTTGGTAGATTGGGAGGTCAATCCACGGAAGAGACGCCGTCACTTGAGATCTAGAAAATATACAAGTAAAAGGCACAGTCAGAGTAAGCTATCGGTATGGCAGAGATCGCTCAGTTCTCACTCTGATAGACCAGCCAATCACCACATGACTAGAACCCAATCCTCTCAGCAACAGCTAGGAAAGGCCCTAGAAAGCCGCCTTTGACGGGGGGATAGCTCCCTTATTTCAACCCCTTTCGAGGTTGGGCACCCGCTCATTCATGGTAGAGGGCATGTTGATGTGTATGGCAATGATAGTGAATATATCATCCTAAATACTGTATGAAATTGGATTTAATTATGGTATCATCATATTCAAATCACAGTAAACCTTGGTCGAGAGAGAGAGAGAGAGAGAGAGAGAGAGAGAGAGAGAGAGGCAGGCAGGCAGAAGACCCCAACAACCGAAATTCAAGCCGACGTTGTATGTAAACTAATTTTTAGAATAACAATATATATTGTATTGAATTCCTTATACATTTTAAATGCAGGTCATTGTAAGAGTGTGCAATGATGGTTTAGCTATAATTTACAATACATGAGAACATACGTTGCTGATCACTAACTAGCAGCCAGAGGAGGAAGGTAGGGGAGTTGGGGGTGGAAGGTGGGGGTAGACTTGGACACGACTCCCCCCTTCCACCTGCCCAGGGTTGGGTAGGGGAAGGAAGGCCCCATCCCTGAGCAGCTTTTAGTACGCGTGAGTGTACAACTGTACATGCTTAGATTGATATGCAGGATTCGAAGTTGCGTAATAAATCGTAGGCAGTGTCCACCATCCTTTAACTGTCTTCGTGGTGCGATGCATAAGGTGTTGATTTTCGGTGTGAGCATCCTGGGTTCGAATCCACGGACTGCCACATGTGTTTGTAAATTTCATAAATCGATTTTAGGAGTATAGTTGGTTGTTGGAAGGAACATAATAATTTATATTGGTTCAGGAGTGATTTATCGAGAGGACTTCCCTAGTGGTTAAGGCCCCATTAATTGCTCTTTCCATTCACATATGCATAGCCTACGTGAGTTGCAGTTGGGATGTGTGTACATGCTTAGATTGATATGCAGAATTCGAAGTTGCATAATAAATCGTAGGCAGTGTCCACCATCCTTTAACTGGCTTCGTGGTGTGATGCATAAGGTGTTGATTTTCGGTGTTAGCATCCTGGGTTCGAATCCACGGACTGCCACATGTGTTTGTAAATTTCATAAATCGATTTGTGGAGTATAGTTGGTTAGTATAGTTGGTTGTTGGAAGGAACATAATAATTGCTATTGGTTCAGGAGTGATTTTTCGAGAGGACTTCCCTAGTGGTTAAGGCCCCATTAATTGCTCTTTCCATTCACATATGCATAGCCTATGTGAGTTGCAGTTGGGATGTGTGTACATGCTTAGATTGATATGCAGGATTCGAAGTTGCATAATAAATCGTAGGCAGTGTCCACCATCCTTTAACTGTCTTCGTGGTGCGATGCATAAGGTGTTGATTTTCAGTGTGAGCATCCTGGGTTCGAATCCACGGACTGCCACATGTGTTTGTAAATTTCATAAATCGATTTTAGGAGTATAGTTGGTTGTTGGAAGGAACATAATAAAATGTACAAATTTAGCTTGCTATCAAAACAAAAATATATATATATGCTGGCTCGCTACCGCTCGCCAGGAAAATATTGACACCTGGATGGGGGTAAACGTCTGAAAACAGTAGGCTAAATGGGGCCGAATGGATACAAGCCAAAGAAAGAGGTAGAGAAAGAGAAAAATGCGAGGTGGGCTCCCTTAATGTGTTACACAATATCTTACTCATCTAATTAGCTTGGTTGAAAATATTGCAAGGTCATCATAAATATTTGGTATTATCATTATTAGTGTTGTGAGCACATCGCAAACTATGTTAATGAAAATTGACCCTGCCTTTTTGAAGTACTGCGATATTATCTTTCATTATAATTGTGCTAGGATTTGTCAAGCTTCACCATATTTGAAAATTGAAAAACACAAAGGTCCTACAGCCCATGCAGTACCAGGGACGTCCTCTTCATACTATTGTGGCAATTATTAGACGATTCTATTAAGCTTAGGAAGGACCTCTAGCAATAATAAGGCTTCAAACTATCTCAACCAACTCTTTTAACTACCACATATCCTTCCTAAGCTGCATAATACCTTCTAAATATAGCTAGAATAAAATAATACACACGTCGCTGGTACTCAAAGGGATACTATTCATAATTGCTAATAATTATCGAACACCAAGACCGCACTTCAGTGTCAACATATTATTCACCAGCACCTGAACATATCCCTGCATACATTAGTCAGACCTCATTCTGTATGCCGGCAGGAGGACCAGGAGGAAGAGAAGGAGGATAGAGGTAGAAGAGGGGAAGGGGGAAGGGATAAGGAGCAAGAAGAGTAGGAGGACCAGGAGGAAGAGAAGGAGGATAGAGGTAGAAGAGGGGAAGGGGGAAGGGATAAGGAGCAAGAAGAGTAGGAGGACCAGGAGGAAGAGAAGGAGGATAGAGGTAGAAGAGGGGAAGGGGGAAGGGATAAGGAGCAAGAAGAGTAGGAGGACCAGGAGGAAGAGAAGGAGGATAGAGGTAGAAGAGGGGAAGGGGGAAGGGATAAGGAGCAAGAAGAGTAGGAGGAGGAAGAAAACAAGTAGGGAAGGAGACGAAGGAGGATTAAGAAGTTGAAACATAGAAGACAAATGAAAATAAATACTTAAGCATTGCATTAGAGGAGGATGACCGTTGGATGAGAAGGAAACATGATTATGAGTGAACAAAGGCAAGTTAGACCAATATTTAAATAAAATAACAGTGCTCTGATAATGTCTGTTTGAAATAATGTTCTGAGTAGTAATACGCCTAAGGAATATAACCGTGCCTGTACGGTACTTGTTAAAGGGGTTTATGACTGATGATACTTGTCGGTAAAAATATCTAGGCAATTTAACAAAATATACTTTCAGTTTTGTTAATTACAAATACAAATTTCCAAACACTTGCATTTTTGTCTTGTAGGATAGTAGACCGTCGGGTTTTGTTATCATTCACAAAAGCTCAAGTATTTGTATTGAATCATACCATAGCAATTTCGTACATGTATCCTGTGCCATGATATTACACTCTGTATCTACTTTCATCATAGTAGCTTCAATCCCTTCTCAATTCCACCATCACATTTCACCTTCGTCATCGTAATCCCTTTCCCTCGCCGCCTCCCCTCGTTGTCTCCCTTCTGTCTCCATCATTTATTAATATGTCCTCCCCTCTCTCACACTACCTCACTGTTTCCTTTTCTCTGTCTCTTTTCTTCTCGGGTTACAGATCTCCAAGCTGTTAGATATTTTGCTCCTTGACTACCTCACTAACCTGTACATAAATCCTTATAAACCCAAGTCAAGCATAACTAACCTAACCTAACTTAATAATTCATGAGCTATTGCAACCTTAATAATTGGTCTGTTGTGATTGTTTAGGTTCTCTGTTAACTCCTTTCCACTTTATGTATGGTGAAAATGGACGAAAAGATAAAGTTCAGATGGCCATGGTCCTTTGTTTGACCACTTTTATGACTCCGTAAGATATGAGAGCAATTTACAACTTGACTTAACTTAACCCTCAACTCGTGGTGACCGTCATATGATGGGAGAGAGAATATTGGCCACCCCTGTCATATGACGGGTGCCATTTTAAGGCCATTATGAGCTATGAGAGAGAAACCGAGCATTGGGGAGACGATAGGCGGCCTCTGATCGCTCGCCATCACTCCGTGGCCAGCTCTAAGGACTACTGTATCTCATCGCCAGCTCCCTTCAGCTCTCGACAAGGATCGGCAAAAAATCCTCATTTTAGGATATTTTCGCCTCCGGATACACGATCGTTGCAAGAGAACCAGTGGTCATACAAGGATGGCTCAGTTGTCATTGCAAACCTCTTTTATCGCCATTTCACGGATATATATATAATTGTATTATGCTCTGGTTGTTACTTATGTATGAAAAAGAGCATGGAATGAAGCTTATTTTCAATAAATATACCCACCAGGCGCTACCATGATACAACCCCTCCCGCCGCTCTTAGGGAGTTAACTGTTCCTATGTTAGGGTAATGTATGTCCGACAAACTCTATTATCTAGCGGATTTCTTGATGTGTGAGGTCTTGGTAGCAAAGTGGTCAGATGGCCTGATACCTTGCCTTCACCGTCCTTTTCACTACTTAATTCGAGAGACTTGCAACACTGTATATTTTGTTATATGCATTTGTAATGGGTGTGATTGCATGTAGAGAGATAACTTGTGAGGAAGAGAGAACAAGAGAAGCAAGGGAGTGCCCTGAGGCGCACACAATAACATGAACACACACACAGTCAGACAGACACAGCAAAATAGAGAGAGAGAGAGAGAGAGAGAGAGAGAGAGAGAGAGTGAGTGAGAGAGATCCAGCGTAGAGACAAAATACCGGTATGCAGATAAAATATGAAAGGGTTAAGCCAGTCTTTCAAATTCTAGGTTGAATGTTTGTACAGCTACTCAGCTGTTAAATAATTACAAACAAAATATTAATAGGAAAACTCTTTCTAACCCCAGTATACGTATGGACTAGTCTATATCTTTAAATACTTATGTTTAGGTTGGCTCTTATACAACAATTTCGGGCATGATGTATTTTACTATTTACAACACGGTATGTACTGCATATTCAATAGAAAATGTGTCTAAATGAACTCTGGTGAATATTTAGTATAATTCCCATCGCTTAAGTAGTACCCTGACCAACAACAAAAATATATAGATAAAGTTTAAAATATGTGTTTTATAATAACTAAAATTAAATGTAGACTTGACAATATGACCAAAGATCATAAATTTCTAGGAGAACTCATCAACATTTGTGGAATTTAATTTTGAGTTTTTTTTCATAAGGTCCACCTTTGAGAACGTAATGAAATATTTATAACGTGAAGCCGAGTTATGAGGTGGTGACGGTGAAGGAATGTAACTGTCTACTGCCTCTCGTCCAATAAAGTACCCAAGGTTATTGTGCCTTGGTGGGGCGATGGTGGCTGGCTGAAGCTTGGTATTCTCATCGTGGATTAGTTTTACCTTGTAGTAGGTATGCGCATGTTATTTTCAATATACAAAGGCATCTCTTCGTGTAATTTGGCTCTTAAATGGCGATTTTTCAAAAGTGTAAAGAGTATATGTGGGAGCAAAAGTGTTAATCAACATGTAGGTTACATTACTGATTGCTGATTCCTAATCTATATACAATCGTTTTGAGCTAGCTATAATATAATGGAAACCATGTCACATTACTGAAAGGGTTAAATATTACCACAGTTATTTTTTTCTGCCTCGATAATCAAATTATGTTAATAATTGTTAGTTTAACTAGTTTACAGGTAGTAAGTATTTTTGTACAATTTAGCACTCATTATATTCTTATTTGTGTTCTATGTATATGAAGGAGACATAAGGCAGTCTGCCTGTAACGAATGCCTCCCTTAAAGCCGAAGGAGTGACAGAGAGCCAAATTCAAGGGACGGTGGGGTAAAAATGCCTGGATACACAAAGTTTAAAGCAGTGTAAGTCATTGGATGAAGGAACGATTGATTGAGGGAGAGTGTTCCAGAGTTCACTTGTTGAGAAGAAGAAAGACAAAACATTTGATAATTCTTAGGTTGGCAAGCTGGACAGAATTGGATTTGAACTGTGTTGTAAAGCGGGTGCTTCGCACTCTCTGCAACGGATGGGTTAAGAAGGATTTATGGTAGTAATAATGATTAAGTGAGATAGTTCGAAGCCTGTTTATTGCTAGAGGCCCTTTTTCAACTTAATATAATCGTCAAATAGTAGCCAGAGTAAAGTTAAAAGGATGGCTCCGTCCTGCAGCCGCATATCCTATACTTTGTGTATGAACCGTTTGACAGAAGGCTGAATATGGGTCATACAGAACACTCAAACTATCTTGCCAGGGCCCATTAATGTCATTTATAATCATTACTGTTTCTTCCTGGACGGTGTCGGTTGAATGAGCTCAACAAGTTTATGTGCCGGATTATTCAAGTCACTTATCAGTTGACTCGATCCCAAAATCCCATCTCTGAACTGGCTTATTGATGAAGAAATGGACTTGTCAATGGAGAACATTTATAAGGAGGGAAGGTGTGTACCTTTTTTATATAACACAATTGGAATGCCTTTTCTCCCTTTTGTTTAGAATGATTAAGTATACATTTTTGTTTAGCCCATAACAATCCTTCACTGTTTTTGTTTTTTTAATTAATTCGGTATAATAAAATGTTTACTGCAAAAGTAAGCCATAATGATACATTCATATTCGTAATATGAATATGACTCATATATTTCGATTTTGAGAAGAAATTAGACGCCCATACTTCTCGTCCAAACCAAAGAGGCAACCACTATTCAATAAAAAGGGTCTTGTGTGTGGGATCCCTAGTGCTCGTTTTACTTATCTTTCATTCTATTAACACTTTTTGTTTCAATCTGCTTGATTCATATCGATCAAAAATGAACTATTGTGAAATGAGCTTACAAATCTTAGATAGGATCATCAAACTCTCTAGCAGCAAAGTAACAGGTGAATCATGTTTAATGTATGACTAATAATTATGATATCAATATCTTTAACTTCCTCGAAGCCAAAATATTTTAAATTAACGAAAGGTTCTGTACGCACTCGACTTCAATGTTTATTGAAGACCTTTAATGTTGTTTATAAAGGGTGAAGCAGGAATTAACATGAAGGGAATTGGTGAGCTGCGCATATCCTAATAGAAGTACCAACATACTGTAGATTCCATCATCAAGCCTTGTTGATTATTGACATTATTCTACACAAGATCACAGCCACGTTAAGTTAACCCTTACAGTACCGGCGACGTCCTTTTCATTATATTCTGGCAATGATTAGACAATTTTAATAAGCTTAAAAAGGACCTAACAATAATAAGGTTTCACACTATCTCATACAATCCTATTAACTACCACATATCCTTCTTGAGCTGCATAATATCGCCTAAATATAGCTCAACAATAACATAATACACGTCGCTGGTACTCAAAGGGTTATATACTAGTATGATACTATGTTTCCATGTTGTCTTGTGTTAAATTACCATGTACCTCGGAGATTATCAGGCGAGACTGTATTGGTGGCAACCCCCGGAAAGTGCCAGTTATAGTCATTATTGGGTAATATTGACCTCACCACTTGTTCCCGTAATTCTGACGGATAGCAACAACAGATGGCGTTAGCGTCTAGTAGGCCTTAGGGCAAGCTCTAGGCCAGGCATTGAAGCGTAAACAGTTTGGTTCCTGACCACTTATTGCCTACTGGTACACGAAATACAAACCTGCATTATCGGTCCCTTGCAAACAAGGACAATCGTGTTTGCCATTGTTATATTTGACTTTCTAATGTAATTTCATTTATATCGATGTTGGAGTAGAAGGAAGGGCTATGTATTCAATGATAAACAATTGTTATCTGGTATTTATTGATAGATAGTTTATAAGTTTACCAGGAATGCCTAAATATGTTGAAGCCGAACTAGTGATCAGCTTGCAAAACAACAAGAAACAGCTATTGGATTTATGAATGAAAAATCAATGTTTTTTGGGGTCATAGTCAATCTGTAATCTTTCATTCTTACTAGCATTGTCTGAAAGCATGTTTGCTGTGATATATGTAATATTGATTGATAATTTCTTGTAAATCAGCTAGTAAATAGTGATTTCTCCTGGCTCCGGCAACAAATCAACTTGTTCCGTTGTCTTTTCGGTATCATCCAACGATTGATTCTTTAACTAACTTGAATAAGCAAGCCATAACCAACACTATCATAGCCTACGCTATTTTCTATTGGGATATTATCCCTGTGTTTATCCTTTTATTCAGACAGTAATAGTAAGAAATCATGAAAGAAAGGATTGGTGATGTAATTTCCCTGACTACCGATTTTTTTATCCAGTTGTGCCATTCATAGGGATATTGAAGAACCTAATCAATCTAGTTCGGGATAAAGTAGAATAGTTGTTCTCTCTGATGATGTATGAATCAATTTTATCTGTAGTCGTTGCCTTTGTCCAGTGGAAGAAATTTATATTAACTCTCAAAGAGCGGGGTGTCATGTGTAAATCACCGTAGCACCAGGCAGCTATATTTACCGAAAATTACCTTCATTCCATGCTCTTTTTTAAGCATAAGCAAGAGCCAGAGCGTAATACAACTATATATTCGTGAAAGGACGATTACAGCGCTTTCCAATGACACCTGAATTATCCTTGTAAGACATCTTGCAACGATTGTGCAATCGAAGGGCAAAATCGGTAAATAATTGGTGTGTGAGAGAGACCATGAGTGAGAGTTGTGTGTGGTTGACTTCAGTGTAAGCCATGGGGCCATGGCGAGCGGTTGAAGTCTGCCTATCGTCCCTCCAACGCCCGGTCTATCTCTCATCGCTTAAAATAGCCTCAAAATGGCGCCCGTCATATGATGGGTGTGGCAGGATAGCCCAATTTTCTCTCTCCCGTCATATGACGGTCGCCCTGAATTGAGGGTTAATCAAACAACAGAATAAAATAATAAAGACTGATGAGTATGTTGTTTCTATTTCGTGAGTGAGGGAGACAAAAAGGCAGAACTGTCTGTAGCGAGTGCCTCCCCCATAGTTGAAAGAGTGACAGGGACAAAATCAAGGGACGTTCGAGCCAAAATGCCTGGATACACGGAGTTTGAAGTAATTTAAGTCATAGGAGGAGAGAAAGACTGATTCTGGGAGAGAGTTCCAGAGCTCAGCGGTTGAATAGAAGAAAGTCTGAGGGTAACGTTTCACTCTTGGGTTGCCGAGTTGCACAAAGTAGGGGTGGGATTGTATTGCAAGTCGAGTACCACATGCCCTACGTAGAGAAAGTGGTATATATCGGGAGATCTCTGAGGAGCACTGATTATTGTAGTAGCGATAGAATAGCGAGAGAGATGCAACATTGCGGTGAAGAGAGCGAGTTTGCAGAGAGTTGGTGAGTGGGCGGGAATTAATGATACGAAAGGCCTTCCTTTCTACTTTGTCTAAGAGTGCAGTGTGAACGGATCTTCCCCACACATGTAAACAATAATCAATATAAGGAGTCACTGTGCCCGTATACTGAACAAGAAGCTGTGCAGGGGTAAAGAACCCCTTGAGGCGGTTGAGCACACCCAGCTTCTGGGAGGCTGCTTTAGCAAGACTGGTAATATGGTCCTTCCAAGTGAGAGCAGTAGAAAAAGAGACACCAAGAATACTGAGAGAAGATGAAGGATTGATTTTTGTATTGTTGAAGAATAAGGGATAGTCCGCTGGGAGTTCCGGACAGGTAGATAGATGGAGAAATTGGGTTTTTGAAGCATTAAAGGAAACAAGGTTTTCTCTGCCCAAATTGGAAATAGTAGTTAGATCAGAAGATAAGTGTTGTATGGCTTCATTACGTTTGTCTTCGAGGGATTGCTGGCTGGGGCGTTCTGGAAAACTAATTGAGTAGTGTAAGGTAGAGTCGTCTGTGTATGAATGGATGGGACTGGAGGTACAGTTGAGAAGATAATTTATGAAAATTAGAAAGAGAATTGGAGATAGGACAGAGCCCTGAAGAACACCGGAGTTGATAGGATGAGGAAGTTAGCGATGGCCGTCCTCACCCGCAGCTATGGAATGACCGGAAAGGAAATTAGAGACA
This sequence comes from Paralithodes platypus, assembly GCA_032716605.1. NCBI lineage: Eukaryota > Metazoa > Arthropoda > Malacostraca > Decapoda > Lithodidae > Paralithodes > Paralithodes platypus. The sequence continues at coordinate 18,803,327 of CM064569.1, forward strand.
AAGGCAGAGATAGAGGGATAGAAACCGAAGGAGGGTAGTTTAGAAATTAAAGATTTGTGCCAGACTCTATCGAAGGCCTTCGATATGTCTAACGCAATAGAAAAGGTCTCGCCAAAGTCCCGATAGGAGGATGAACAAGAGTTAGTAAGATATGAAAGAAGATCACCAGTAGAGCGACTCTTGAGGAAGCCATACTGGCAATCTGAGAGTAGATTATGAGAAGAGAAATGCTTAAGAAATTTGAAAGCAAGAATAGTTTCAAAAACTTTAGAGATACAAGAGATCAGAGCAATTGGACGATAGTTGGAGGGTTGAGAGTGGTCAACCCTTCTTTGGGACAGGTTGTATGAGAGCAAACTTCCAGCATGAGGGGAAGACGTTAAAGGAGAGACAGAGACGAAAGAGTTTGCCTAGGCAGGGAGTCAGCACGGAAGCACAGTTTTTTTAGTACAGAAGGAGGAACAACGTCCGGACAGTATTCCTTCTTAGTATTAAGCCCAGAGAGGGTAGAAAGTACATCTTTAGAAGATATTAGGATATTAGGCAGAAGTAGGGCAGAGGGGGGTGGAGAGTGAGGAATAGAACCGGAATCGTCTAAGATGGAGTTTCTAGCAAATGATTGAGCGAAGATTTTATCTTTGTCAGAGGAAGAGGTGATGGTTGTGCTATCAGAGTGAAAAAGAGGAGGGAAAGATGAGGAAGAAAAATTGTTGGAGAGGTTTTTGGCTAGATGCCAGAAAGTTTGGGAAGAGCTAGAGTTGGATAGTTCAGTGCATTTATCATTGATGAAAGAGTGCTTGGCAAGTCTAAGAACAGATTTGGCTTCATTCCAGGCAGAAACATAGGAAGAATTAGATTCTTGAGTTTTAAGGCTTCAGTACCGTTGGAATGCTTCCTCCTTGTTGCGGACAGCAGAAGAACAAGCGTGAGTAAACCAAGATTTGTTTTGCATTAGACAGGGAGAAAGAAAATGAAATGTACACTTCCATGCCTGAGAGAATTACCTCTGTAATGCGTTCAGCACTCTCTGAGGGTCCTCGGCCATGGAAGCAGAAGTCATTCCATTGGAAATCAAAGCAGTACTGCTGAAGAGCTTCTCAGTCGGCAGCGCCAAAGTGCCACAAGAGCCGCCGGCTGGGAGGATTGGGTGGCCGTACTGGAGAGATAGGACAGATAACAGAGATAAGTTTATGGTCGGAGGAGCCCAAAGGAGAGAAACGATTGACAGTATAAGAAGAAGGGTTAGAAGTCAGATATAAGTCAAGAATGTTGGGCCGATCTCCGAAGCGATCAGGAATACGGGTGGGGTGCTGGACCAGCTGCTCTAGGTCATTTAGGATAAAAAAGACGAAGGCTTGTTCACCAGGTTGGTTAGTAGTAAGAGAGGAGAGCCATTGGCGGTGGTGAACGTTGAAATCTCCTAAGATGGAGATTTCCGAGAAGAGAGAGATGGATAGAATGTGTTCCACTTTAGAGTTTAGATAGTCAAAGAATTTGGGAGAGTTGGTAGAGTTTGGTTTTTGAAACTAGGATAGAGAAAGTAGGGGGTTACAGAGAAGGAGCTGCTGGCAGTTGCCTCAGACACCTGGGTTTCAGTGTGGAACAGAAGATCAGGGTTGGAGGAGGAGAGATGGTGTTCAACAGAGTGAAAATTGCAAAAGTTGATAGTAAGAGTGACAGGCCATGGTCCAGAGCATTTAGAGGGGTCGTCAGGGGAAGGTCGGGCGGGTGTGGGTGCATTTATGGTCCAACCCCCATGGGGACTCCAAGGTTTGGTGAGCGTTCATCACCATAATTATTTTTTTGTGGAAGGAGGAAGTGTGATGTGCATGTTAAGTGTAGTGAAGTAGATAGGAGGAGGGGGTGTTTGTGAGAGCTGACTGGACTACTCTCAGTGTAAGGGGAGGTGTGGTGGAGTGGTCTTGCCACTGGCCTGGTAATCCAAAGGTCCCGGGTTCAAATCCCGATGTATCAATGGGAAGATATTATTGGGATGGAATTTGTGCTGTACCTAGTATCAGTGCATTACCACAAGCCCACCGAAACGTCAATAAAATACCCTCATTGTTCCCTGATTAAATAGCACTGTATGAATATTCCCATATTCAAAATATGCTATAGGGGTGCAATGCCTGGTGAGTTATCTGCTCAACAGGTGGCGTTGTGTGTGTGTAAGTGTGAGAGTCCGAGTGTAGGGGGTGAGACAGTGAAGCACGGGAACGAGGTGGCTTCAGAGATGGGGTCGTTTCGGGCCATGAGTGAGCACCGTGCCTCATGTGAAGGCAAGATGGCAGGTGCTCGTTGTACTCTACGTGCTTCACATGTCTCACTCCCTAGACTGGAACAAGACCTCACGGGCTTCACTGTTCATTGTAAAAAGCGGTGAATGTTAAGGCTCTCAGCCTATGCCCGAGAGGAAGTAAGTTGGAATATAGAAAAAAAAAAAAAAAAAAAAAAAAAAAGTGAGGCACAAAGGGAATCAGTAAGAGAGGCCAAGCAAACGAAACAGGAGTTCCAGCTACTCCTTATTAAATGCCTACAGCCTCTCCTGGGTATAGGCCCTGTTCGATTGGTGCCTACAATCTACCCCCTTTTAGTCTCCTTGTACGACACGCAATAGAATGCGTGGGACATATTCTTTTTTACCTCCATCATTTAAGATGAAGGCCCCCTTACCCCCTGGGGGTGTCCTTTATATATATATATATATATATATATGTGAAATCGACTGGTTGCATTGAAAGCGCAGCCTACATAGGGATAACAGGACCAGGGTTATTACAAACATCTTGCAGGCAAAAGGTTACTTTATTGACAACGTTTCGGACATCTCGGCGTCCATCCTCAGGTCTAAAAAGCAGAAGTGAACACAATATTTACAAACATGTAGGAAATGTAATAATGTGGGCAAAGAAAGCTTAAATAGTAAAAATTCTCCTCGTTCATTCTCATTCTTTACAAGTGAAACTTGATTTTAACTCTAACCTACACGGCCTATCATATTTGCTCAAATTATTTCAAACTTCATGATGAAATTAAGTACCATCGTGAACTGCTTTTCAATAATGGATTCCCTTATAGATTTACAGATACGTACTGTACGTCGGTAAGGCCCTGAGTAAGATTATGAATGGAAACAAAGCTTCAGTAATTACTGCTTCAAGATATATTGTTTATTTTCCCATCATATTCTCTGGTTCGAAGAGTTTTACTCTACGAAAAAGGCTCACTTCACTCCTTCGTGAATTTTATCCATAAATTAACTTTGGAGTTATTTTTGGATCTGGACGCAATATAGGCAATTTTTCTTTAAATATAAAGACATAATTCCTGGGGACCTGGCTTTTTCTGTTATTTATCAATGCATGTGTGATAGTTTTATGGCTACATATATCGATAAAACAAAGAGGCACCGGAGAACCAGCATTTCGGAACATATAGGTTTATCAGTAAGAACTGGTTTGCCATTATCAAAACCTGTTCACTCAGCTATTCGAGACCATGTTTTTAATCATGACCACCCTATAAATAGAGACAAATTCGCAGTTTTAGACACATGGGACTGTAGTTCTCGAAATGGGGCTTTAATCCTGGTTGCGATTAAGGAAGACGTCTGGGGTTTCCCGAGCAGGCCAACCTCTAGGTTTATATTCCCAGTATACCTGGGGTATAAACAATTGGGGGTCTCGGGGGCTCCGGTCACGTTCTTCCTGGCTTTAAACCCCCCCCCCCCCCCCCCCCCGGGCTAGCCTTCTAAATGACAGCACTCCGATCTGGGCGATCTGGCCAAAAAACTTTGTAATAGGCCTAGGCCTATCTTTGTTATTTTAACTGCTAGAGGATTCACACACTTCTAAAAATGTACCACTATTACGTATCTGTAGACAGGCGTTGAGTAGAGCTCTCTAGGTCAACTGATTCAGTTGTGATGACGATTTCAGTGGAGAGAGTTTTGATGCGGTTTTAGCAATATCGGAGACTTACAGACACTAATTTTAGTTCTAGCAGACAATAACAACAAACCTCCGACTTCTTCTTCTTGTTTATGAAGCTGCGCGTCGCTCCAAACTGTTTTGTTTACAAAAGTTTCAGCGCACGGCTTTCAAACCACGCTTAATAGGCTTTCAAGCTTATGTATTTTAAAAGGACACCCGTGCTCCTGCCCTTCGCAAGGGGTGTCATTTTAAAATGATACCCTGGCAGGAAGGGTTAAGGTGGGCTTAAGGCGACACTCACCCCCCCAGCACAAAATTTCAAGATATTTTTTCTGTGTCTAAAATGCTTCTTTCAACGTAGGAGAATAGCATAGGATGGCATAAACACTCATATGACATCCCTGCTTGTAAACGCTCATGTTAACACATATTGGCTGTGCCTTCATCGTGTATTTTTTTGTTTTTCGATAGAGTGAAAAACTTGAGTGTCAGGGGGTATTTTATTAAAAAAAAATCACGATCGGCGCGACATCACGCACGACTTAGATTTTTTGACCTCGATATCTCATGACGTATTGGAAATTTTAAGAAAAACGAAATTACACACTCTTCGTATGGTATTCGAGTATTTACATGTAACTGCAGGTGTCTCTAGGACAAATAATAAGACTGCAGGAAGTTGTGACATCATCATGACATCACAAAGTCGGCATTGATAATTTGATTATACCCTGAAAGTATCGAGGTGAAAGATATAATATTTGTTCTCTTATTATTTGTTTAGTGTCAGAAGGTGTGTAGTCCCCTTAATAATCCTTATGGGTTGATAGCCTCTAAATTCCTATTTTAACTAACTAAGTTTTAGACAAAGGGGCACGGGTTCTCGCAGAGAGGCTCCAGTCCTGACGCTATTCTTGACTAACAGTGTGATGGCTTAATAATCCAATAGGGTTGATAGTCTCTGAAGTCCTATTTTAACTAAGTTTTAGATAGTAGCGCCAATGACTTAGACCTACTTACTCTACAAAACATTCATCAAGCTTTGGTATGCCCTAGCATAGGTGATAATGAAACCTCTGTCCCCCTTCTTTGCTTTTAAAATATTGACCCTTTTACTTATAATAACTTTGAGTAACGTTAACTACCTAAATTTACTTTATCTATATTTTAATCATAAATATATAATATGACCTTTGCTATTTCCATTGTCTCCGTATTAGCTCTTTCTGGTCCTACATTATAGTTGATTATTCTGAGTGTTATGCGTTGTTGTAATTCAACTTGCTTTTAATGTTTGCTTCTCATAAGTTCCTTGTTTAGGATACTCAGAATACAATCCTGCCCGACAGGAACACAACTAGCTTATTAATAATATTTCTAGATTACCCAATCACACGCCCAAACACAATAAACACACAGATTATGTACACTAGTTTTTATTCATTAAGCATTAGATACATGGACATGGCACATCCGGATCTTAACTATAGAGTATAAGTCCAATGGCAAATAACTGGTGACTTAGAAAGAGTTAACTAAATTTTACTCCTTCAGGATCAAATGCGTCACTTACAAAGCATCAAATATGAAATATATACATTATACAAGATAACACATAAAATATGATGACAACATGTATATACAGTATGTGGCAAGTGTACAAAGAGAGGAATAACGTGAACAAATGTAGGCAACTGAGATCGTATCCTCAGGTGCACGCAGATAAACGTGGCTGGAAATAACAAAGGGGTCACTCGACAAGGTAGGTGGTCAAATGCTGCCGTGCACGAGGTTAAGGTCAAAATTACTGCGGTCAGCGTGAATAAATATATGTTTTAATGCAACGTTAAATCAGGATGACAAGGTATGGATTTCACTTTAATCCTGGTGGTATGATAATTAAATTTGTAATTTAACTATAATAGAATACTGGTGAATAATATCGCACACGATATACGAAAAATAATAATAACCGTAAATGAGCTAGAATCACAGTAAATGAGGAACTCAAATTCACAAAACGTATAGTGAATAAATATAGCCTCTAGCTATACAGTAGGTTTGAATAACCTAATATAACAAACTACTGGAAATATAATCAAGACACAGAACGAAGTAGTGACTATTGATAGCCGAAATGAGGGCTGATGAATTATAATATAAAATAAAGATGCAGAACGAAGTAGCGACTTAGAATAGCCAAAATGAGGGCTGATGAATTATAATATAAAATAAAGACGCAGAACGAAGTAGCGACTTGGAATAGCCAGAATGAGGGCTGATGAATTGTAATATAAAGTAAAGACGCAGACCGAAGTAACGACTTAGAATAGCCAGAATAAAGGCTGATTGAATGTAAAATAAGATAAAGACACAGAACGACGTAGTGACTTATAATAGCCGAAAATATAGGCTGATTAAACACAGAAACTTATAATATAAATTCCAAAATAGACTGAAATAATATGGTTAACCGTATTACGTGATTGATTGAATCATTCACAAGAATTAGGACGGGGTAATTTCGCCGAAAATCGCGTATTTTGACGAATAGAAACTGCCACAAATGGAATTTTTAAATTTTTAATTTTGTATCTATACACTCAGCCTTTCTGCTATAGATGCCCAAAAAATGAAAACAAATATATAATGTTTTGGTCATGCTGCCGAATTTTTGAAAAAAGTCACTCTCGCGGCGAAATTACCCCACCTGGCGGGGTAATTTCACCGCGACCTATTTTACGCATCATCTAGCAAGTAAACTAGATAACATTATATGAGTAATGGCCAGACAAAACAGTAGCGTGCAGGAAAAAGCAATGGAAACATTCATAAACCCAAACTGACACTAAACATGCCAATAGAAAAACGTTGCATGGACAACACACAACTGAACAGGGCGGGCAGAGATGCAGGTGTTGCACACGTGTAGGCCTAGGCGCCACTGTGTCTAGTGTGGGTGTGGACGTGTCTAGTGCGGGTGTGGTGCTGTGGACATGTAGTGCGGGTGTGGATGTGTCTAGGGCGGTTGTGGCCGTATTTATTAGGCCTACGGGTGTGGAAGTATTTAGTGCGGTGTGGACGTGTCTCATGTGGGTGCGGCGTGTAGGTAGCTAGTACAAAGTACCAGGCAGCAGCTGACGGCTACTGCCAACACTGTGTCACACGCAAACATACAAACAAACAAACACACATACAAACACCCCCACACACACCCGACCATACCGTCAGACGCGCCGCTAGCCCCGGCTCCAGGCCCCGCGAAACTGCAACAATACCTAAGCCAAACTAGATCTACAACCTAAGCCAAACTAGCTATACAACCTAAGCCAGACTTGCTCTACAACCTAAACCAAAACTGCTCTACAACCTAAGCCAAACTGCAGCCGAATCCATAAAATAGTTTCGGAGATATCGGCGTTTGAATGCAAATTATTAGCGCCGCGGCGAAATTAACCCGTCTTACCCTAGATTAGAAATCTTGATCTTAAGTTTTTATAAACTCAATGAAAGGGGTTCTTACTTTTAATCTCGGAGAAACTATACTCTACTTGATTTCATGAGAAATGGACGTAGCACTGTCCGGAATGTGTTATTAAGTCTAAAAGAAAAATTATGCTCTCTTTGTACACTTCCCTACGAACTTGGACACTCAAACAATAATAACAAAAATTAATAAAATCTGAGTGTTCACAAAGTATTACGTACAGTATAGGATATAATTATATCGTAGGTAAAAATTATATATAACGTTGACTTGGACTTCATGAATTAAATCCTGAATACTATACATATATCTAATTCACCTGCACAGGTGGGGGTTATGTTCTTACACCGCGAGAGAGAATTTGAGCAAGGAGAGTCCAGAATAGGTCTCTATGATAATGTTAAATTGAACACAAACATATTCTATATAACCTTCACAATACTTCCCAAAATTCAGTAACACAGAGACACTTAGGGTGGGGGTGCTGAAGAGAAGTGAGATCCATGAGAGGGAATCTGGTCGATGTAGGACTCTTAGTTCCTCCTTCTGTTTGGCACCAGAGGGAACTGCCGCTCTCACACACAACTAGGAAGGTAACTTCTAGCTCTTCTAACACAACTCCGGGTCGCCACACTCGTTGAACTTTTTATAGGGAAATTGGCTAGCCCTATTGGGAAGTAACTCCGACACTGGTATATACCCACTGATCGCCCTTAAAGCTAGTGGAAGGTATTGCCTCGTGTATGCCTATCGATCATAAATTTCGGGTAAGTAATATACAGATTATAAATTGAGTCTTGATTAATTCATTTCGGAATAGTAGGGGCACGTGGATTTCGATCTTTTAATTATTGTGATGTTAATAATTGCCTTAAAAATATAATTGACATTTGAATACATGGATATTGTTATTCTTTATTTATTAAAATTAAAATCATATTTTAGAAAGCTTGCATGGTTGCAGGATAATTGTTTTGCATTGATTTGTATTTCCCTCTCTTTTCAATGTTGTATGCAAAGCTTTCGTTACTCTCTGTTGATCTATTTTTGTTGATACAGGTGATCTTCCGCACTGTAGAGGTGGTTCTTTTGGTCATGTCTGTTGAAATAGAACATCGGATGTTGATGAGGAATTAGCATAAACTCCTCTTCATAATAATCTAAATCCGGTTCCTGTGTTGGATACGCCTTTGTCCCGTATCTCTGACCTTGTGATTGGCCTGGAATAGGCCCAGGTGATTGGTCCGGAAGTAGGTCATGCTTGATGAAGGGCCCTGTAGTTCCCGTGGGTCTCTGTAGAGGGCGTTGATTTATAGCTGTAGACTGTGTTGTTTCGTGACACCATAGAGGACGTTGGTTAATGATGGTAGACTGCGTAGTTTCTTTTTCTGCTCGTGAGTGTGCCCTTCGCTTCGTTCTTTTTCTTTCCTTGATGTTGGCTAGTCTGGCTCTTGTTTGTTGTGGCTCCCCGTGGTTTGTGAGGACATCTGATGGGGCTGCTAACTTGGCTTCTTGCAACCTCGCCATCTCACTGAGAGTTCCTGCTATTTTGGCTTTGTTTGCCAACATTATTTAATTGTCTACATGTTTGTAAATATTGTGTTCACTTCTGCTTTTTAGACCTGATGATGGATGCAGAGATGTCCAAAAAGTTGTCAATAAAGTAGACTTCTGCCTGCAAGATGTTTGTCATAACCCTGGTTCTGTTATTCACATATATATATATATATATATATATATATATATATATATATATATATAGAGCTAAGGCCATATAGTTTGCATGCATTATTGCATGGAATGCAATTTATGTAATACTTAATTCTATCTATCTATCTATCTATATGCTCAGGCCCAATCCCTATTTTGGGGGTAGCCGACTGAAGACAGAGCAAGAACAGGGAAAACACAAAAACAACATAAAACAACGAATAAACACAGATAAAAAACACAAATAGACACACATCTAGGTCACCCAGGAGAAGACCCAGAGACCAGGGCCACAAAGGTCGCTCCAGCACTCCCCCCGGCCCCCGACCACCAGGAGAGGTTCCGATCTCGGCAGGCAGACATGCAGCGGAGCCAAAGCCACAAGCCCTCGCACCACACTTCCAGGCGCACCCTTCATATTAATCGTCTCCCCGGGCCAGGCGCCTGATGGACTATTATCTAGTCCAACTTGTGCCCGACCCCTTACTCCAAATGACCACGTGTTCACTCAACTATTCACAAGCATTCTCCATTCACTCCTGTCCACCACCACTTACCCTGCCTGATCTATAGTCATTCCTCTATCATCCAAAGCTTTTCTTACACAGTCTCTCCATCTCAATGGGGTCTTCCTGCCCTTCTATCTCCCCTTGTACCTGACTCACATATTCTCTTTGTAAGCCTTTCATCTCCCATTCGTTCAACATGACCATACCAGCTCAGCACCCTTCTGTCCACTCTGGCTGACAAATGTTCCTGCTGCCTCACTCTCCTATGTATCTCTTCATTCCTCAATCCGTCTCTACAAGTAACTCCACACATACTCCTCAAGCAGCTCATCTCCATCACATCCAGCTTTCTTTTCTTCTTTTTCTTCACAGCCCATGTCTCAGCCCTATACATCACTGTTGGCACAACAATTCCTTGATACAGTGCACTTTTTACTTTCACTCCGAGATTTCTCGTCTTCCACATACTTCCCATTGCTCCGAAAACCTTCCTGCCTTCACACACTCTTTGTTTTACCTCCATTTCCATACCTCCACTCCTGCTTATCGTTCCTCATAGATATTTAAAACACTCTACTTGTTCCAATATTTCCCCATCCATTAGCAAGCAATTAATCTATTTAATTTAATTTATTTCTCTGACATGAACTAAAAAAATGGTTTTATGTTATGTTATAGGTCTTGCCATTACATCAAATTTGTAATTACTGAACAGCAAGGTGGAGTGCACAAACGTGGATGAATGAAAAAGATGTGCAATCCCGTAGATTTTCGCCATTATTAGTATTTAGGAGTGTCAGTACAATCGTGGGGCATTATAGTATAATCAAAAGGCCCAGTGGTTATTCCTTATCAAATACTCCTTGAAATCTGCGCACCTGGCTTGTCTGCAGTGTTACCACAGTTAAGGGAAAGTCCGCTTAATGATTAAAGAGGGAACGTCTTTATGAGTGAATTAATGTTGGTAAAAACACTTGTAAATTATTAAAAAATAAAATAGATATATAACAGCAAGAGGAAAACATCAAGTATACATAATATACACTATCACAAATACTTATATATGATGCAAGCTGCATAACTCCAAGCAACATAACAAGAATGACAATGTAATTTTGAATATTTATTATTAATTACATGTTATGTAGATATTAATTAGTATAGTTGCACTAAAACTGGACATTTACACGAAATACGTCCTTAGGTTATACTTATGACGTCTAGGGATATTTTGTCCCAGCCTGTTTGATGTTGGCAACTCCCGAATCTCACAGTAACAATGGTGGGGGTTGGATGAGGTTTGCTTGTGAACCTCCTCCTAATTACGACAATTTCACGATGATCTGGCCTTTACAGCAGCCTTTACTTATGTCTATTGGACTGTCATGTTTACAGAGTCTCTGGATAACGTTGAAATTATTATTAATAGCGTTATTAGTATAAGGTAGGGATTATTACGAATTGATGGGGACCCTCTTTTGCGATCGAGCTGCCATCTCTTGAACGCGCAGATCACTATTTTCAGATTTGTGAAGTCACGCTTTTGGTTCTATCCTTTTCTACTCTATGGTCGTCACCCCTCCCCAGCTTGACTCCCCCACCAGCCACCCTTGCCGGCGGACCCTGAAAATCGATAGTTTATGTTAATGTAGTGTAATTTTCACGGTTCTATGTGTTTTTCGCGGTTCCATGTGTGCGTGCGTGTGACCTGAATGACTGGGATGATATGAACTGACTTTAGGTTAAGGATGAGATATGATAAGATTTGGTTCCTTCCTCTACAACCGTGGGTAGTATGGTAGTGAAGTGACCCGCCTCCAACCATCCTGCCGTATCCCTCAAGGTAACCTGTTGTAGTTTATTGTTGCCGTGTGTATCTCGTATGTGTATAATATTATTATCGTACAATAGTTCATTATGTACTGGTGTATAATAGCACTATAATTAACATGCTAGATAATCACCTAATGCGTGAGGAAAATACGCGGGGAAGAGTGTAGGAACCCTCATAATCGTTTACTGTTGTTTTACACATACTAATTAGTTTCCGTCGGATATAATTTACATACACTGACTTTGTTTACTTTTTGTTACTGGCATTGATATGTTGTTCCCTCCTCACCTCCACCTTCCTCCCTCACCTCCACACCTTCACCTTCCTCCCTCACCTCCACCTTCCCTCCCTCACCTCCACCTTCCTCCCTCACCACCACTTTCCCTCTTCACCTCCACCTTCCCTCCTCACCTCCACCTTCTTTCCTCACCTCCACCTTCCTTCCTCACCTCCACCTCCCCTCCTCACCTCCACCTTCCCGCCTCACCTCCACCTTCCCTCTTCACCTCCATCTTCCTTCCTCACCTCCACCTTCCCTCTTCACCTCCATCTTCCTTCCTCACCTCCACCTTCCCGCCTCACCTCCACCTTCCCTCCTCACCTCCACCTTCCCTCTTCACCTCCATCTTCCTTCCTCACCTCCACCTTCCCTTCTCACCTCCACCTTCCCTCCTCACCTCCAACTTCCTTCCTCACCTCCTAAGATGTACCGGTACTTAACAATAATTACAACTTAGGAACTGTGGTCAGTCACATCTGGTATGAAATACACAGCTCGCATACCATGTATTCAAGTATTGCAAAATTGTCTACTGTATGTTAGACTAAATTATGTATTACTCTATCAGCTACTTTTCAAACACTACGTTAAAAACACTAAATCACAACTGTAAATAGATTTGTAAATACCATATGTAAGAAGAATAACCACTATTGGTGGAAATAAACTTTATTAATTATTATTACTTCCCTCATCTCACGTTCCATTCCTCCTTCCTCCCATATCCCATCCCTCCCTCCTTGTATCTCCTCACTCACTGTATGTTTCTTCCCCCATCCTCCCATGTCCCCTTCCTCCCTCCTCCCACGTTCTCTCCCTCCTTTTCATTTTCCCTCTCATCCTCGTTGCTTCCCTTTCTCCTCCCACGCTTTCTCCACCTAAACATATTAATAAATCAATATAATATCTATCTATCTATCTATTGTCAGACGCCTTAGATCCCTTTATGAGGGTGGCCATACACAAAATATCCCCAAGTGGACCTGTCCCCTATGAGAATGACAACCCGAGCCAGTTTACTGATGGACTTACAGGATTGGTCACTAAATATAGGGTCCGTTCGACTCCGAGGTCTTCCATGAATCCTTTTAGCATTATTTTTCTAGTGGTGTGCGGCTAGTCCATCCAATAACTTGTTTCACTCTTAGGTAAGCAGTACGGATATTTATAAGGTTTACTCCCCTAGACAGGTTGTAGTCACCAGTCCTGCACCTGCAACAGCACCAGAGCTCCCGCCAACTACCATGGCAGCTCGCCACCACCTGTAGGTGCAGGGGAGGTGGAGGTTGGGGGATGGTGATCTTCTGAGGAGAATGGAAGAAGCTACAGTTGGGAGTCCATCTGGGGGCCCATGTGCCTATTGGTCCCCCAATCCATCGCGCCCTTCTGTCAGTGTACACCACCATCTTCGGGAGTCACTACCTTCACCTCCTGGCAACAACATCGCCTGACTCCCCATCATCTCCTCACCACCAGGGAGATTTGTCTGACCATCGACGAGGGGATCAAGAACAACATCATCTCCTTCTTCACCACCATCATCGCCCTCCTTCACCAAAAACAGCGGCCTCTCCACCACGTGGCAGTGCTGCTCAAGATGCAAAAACAAACAAAAACAATAGCTGGGTGGACAGCCCACCATCTTTCATCTCTCCAACTCTTCATACTCACCACTTTACCTTCAACTTCAACCTCTATTTTCTACACTTGTGAGCCTCACCTCACATTCTGATTCCTGATTCCTGAGGTTGGCGACCAAGGCTGATGAGTCCCATCCACCCTGATGTTGTTAGGATAACATGATTATAGACAAGCATTAACCCGTACAGCCCCAGCGACGCGCCTGACGCGTCGGCGATGTATGTAACGCACAGCCCCAGAGACGCGCCTGGCGCGTCACCCTAATTGCGCCGACCGTAACCTCAGGTGTAGCCACTCAAGAGGGCTCAGATTTGTATGGGAACTGTGTACGTATCCCACGCAACCGTGCCGATGGTTGAAAACTCTCAAAGTCCACGTGCGTGCGCGCGAGCGCGCAAAAACCTGTTTTTTTGGGATAATTGCCTTCAATTTTTTACTCTTATAAAGTCCGTTTTCGGGGGTTCTGTAGGACCATTTTTTAAGCTTTTTGAGCGGTTTTTCGTGGTTTTTCCTTCATTCCTAACCCATTCGCTATTGTTTCTGGAATAAAACCATTTTTTGAAAACCGGCCGGGTTCTGCTGCACAAACATTACAAAACTAGCCGGGGCTCCACGGGTTAACAGTTTAAACACAAACAATAGAACATTTTTAAAAGGAAAGTATGAGGGAGATTCTTTATCTCTATTTTCTCTCTCTCTCTCTCTCTCTCTCTCTGTCTCTCTCTCTCTCTGTTATTGTCCCTCCACTGCAGTCACCCTACTATAACCTTGTTATCGTCAACTCTCTCCTTCCTCTTCCCTTTTACCTTCTCCCCGTTGTTGTTCCATCCTTGTATTCTAACATCTTTTCCATTTTATCTTAATCTCCCGAATGCTTACCTCTGTGTTAACCCTATTTAGTCCGGGATGGATCTTTTTGGTTCTCCCCTGTTTCGTTCCATTAATTTTGAAATTTTCAGATGTTTAACCCCATTAAATTTAGAGATAATAAGATGCTCTGAAAAATAAAAAATAAATTTGAATTTGCTTTAACCAATTCATGTTTCAATTTTAACTTGGCCAGGGATAGCAAGCCTGTAATTTGCAAGAAGTCAGCCTTCGGCTGGGCCTTTCTTTCCCATCGAAAAATGTACAAATTTAGCTCAAAGGGGGTCGGAGTGGGCATTGTATTGTGTTTTAATGTGAAGAAAGGCTGGAAATTCGGTTTGTGTTAGCCTTGGGGTCAAACTAAAATAAATGGCTCGTGAATGTCAAAAACAAGTACATTCCTTAATAATAATAATACCAATGATCTGTATGACTCACAAAACGTCGGATCGTACTATTATACAGTAGTGTATATAGGTTGTTTGTCAACCTTCACCTTGTTTTAACCCTTTCAGCACGATGACGTCATTGTCATATTCCGTTTACCATAAACGTCTTCCTTAGCTTGTAATTTATCTCTAAGAGTCAAATGGGTTAATACGATCTCTATAAGCCCTTTGAATAACATAGGCCCTTCATAAACTGCATACAATCGTCTAATTTCAACCAGCATCTAAAGAAAAACGGCGTCATCATGTTGAAGAGGCTAACAGTCATTTTTGGAATTGATGTGTGTTGTCTGGTTTAGGGGATAAACAAAAAGTAGGAGAAAGAAATTGTGTTGGAAGGGAGGCAGTTCTCTAAAAAATATAAAAATAGTAAACATATCTATAAACAATAATAATAAATACGTGACATTTATACAAGTTCTTCCTCCTCCTCCTCCATTTCTTCCCATCATCCCATGTCATCGATTCCTCCTTCTTCTGCTCTCGTTATCCCTCCTTCTCTTTACTCCTTCCTCCCTCCCTTCTCCTCTTCCTCCTTCCCCCCCCCCTGGTTTTTTAACATAGCTAGACTATCTGTGTGTGAGGAAGAGGAACCAATATAAGGAGGAACATTTCACTCTTATAATAATTATGTCTCTTTCATCTTCATCCTCTCTCATTCTGTCCATCCTTCCATCTTTTCTTGATTCTTCTTCTTTCCCTCCACTGTTATCAATTTCTTTTCATCATTCCATCTCACCCTTTCCTCCTCCTCCTCCACCATATCTTCCTTCCCCACCTCCTCATTTTCTAATTACCTTCTCCTCCTTCCTCCTTCTCATCCTCCCTCCTTCTACGCCTTCTCATCCTCCTCCTCCCTCTTTCTACTCCTTCATCCTTCTCGTCCTCCTCCTCCCTCATTCCTCATTCTCGTCCTCCTCCTCCTCCTTTCTCCCCTAGTCGGTGCGGTGGACATAGGTAGAATGTCTGTGTTGGAAGGAGAGGAACCAATAAAGGAAGGAGCACCATTTGTCCTCTTGTCTTTCTTTTATCTTCGGTCTTGTTTTTCTTTTGTTTTCTCTTTTTTTTGTTCTTTTTATTAGTTGGAGACTTCGTTTTCCACACCAGTTGTGTATTATTTTATTTTGTCTTTATTCCTTCACTTGTTTTATCTAACAGTGTAGTGTTTCTTTTTCTGTGTGTGTGTGTGTTTATTATTGTGTGTGTGTGTGTGTGTGTGTGTGTGTATTGGCTATATTCAATATTTGTTTATGGTATTATTGTGTTTAAGACTCCGCGATATATATATATCAATTATATTTAATCTGCTTAACAATGTGGACTATGTAGATAATAATGTTATTAGGCATGCACAATATTCATCGTGCGTTTTAACATTCGCGATATAACCAAAATAAAACAGAGGATCTGAAAGAAAATGTGAACACACGAGAGACTTAATTATGAGAGAGTAATAAATGGACTAAAAAACAAAGAACCATAAAAATAGAGAATGAACATGCACAACCAATCAATGGAAGGGGTACAGAGGTATAATATATTCAGTAGGAAACTATAAGAAAGTGACCGAGAGCAAAAGAGGAAGGGACGAAGTTTTCACATTGTCTAACATGAATACATTTGTGTGTGTGTGTGTGTGAGAGAGAGAGAGAGAGAGAGAGAGAGAGAGAGATAGAGATAGAGAGGCGGGGAGAGAGAGATAACTTGGAGAGAGTGTCAGAGATATTAGAGCCGCGGCGGTAGAATGGAGAGCACGCTCACGTGTGAATCTGCTTGACCTGGGTTTGATCCCAGCCAAGGCGGACTATTTAGTGGGTGTGGTAGTACGTCCTAGCGTGTCTCACATGCTCGCACCCAGGCAGGGGACACCTCGACGACGTATACAGACTAATAAACACACGAAATAAAGCCATTCCAATAGCTTCCTCTATATACAACACCCCTGCTCTGCTATCTACACTTTCCCAACCGTATGGTCCTAGTGTACTGTCTGATGGCATAATGGGATTCGAAATGTAAGAGATAACTTTACCATGATTTACCTGTTGGTCCAGTTGGGTTTCTGACGGGGAGAGGCGAGTTAGGAGAGGGAGCTTAACCCTTAACTGGCGGTGCGCAACATATGTCGAGTGAAAGACATTTGGACTATGTGGCGGCTCACAACATAAGTCGTGTGCCATTTTCAGCACGTAATGTTGCTGAGAGAGAGAGATAAGTGTTGGCAGGAGAGTAGCGAGCGTATGACTGCTCCAGACCACCGCGGTGGACCAACTGACATGAAGCCCACCCTCCTCCACCCTCTCACACTCGCTACACAGTGAATTGTGTAGGGAAAGTACCGAATTACATGGTTTTTGCACTCGTGTTGCACGATTGTTGCAAGAAAACTAGCGGTCGTACAAGGATCGTTGGGGTGTCATTGGAAAGCTCTGTTTATGCCCTTTCAGGGATAGATACTTGTTTTACGCTCTGGGTCTTATTTAGGCATGAAAATGATCACGTAAACAACCCTATTTTGGGTAAAAACACCCCGCTGGTGGCTACATATTATTTACCGCCTAGGCCGCTCGTTAGGTGTTAAGAATGGATGGATTGGAGGGATGGAGAGATGGTTGTATGAAGATACTTAATTACATAGACTTACATAGATACACTAACTATACAGATTTTCCGATCCCTGCGAGCTGGGCAGGACTTAAGCCTAGTAGAGATAGCTACCCTAAGAAAAAGTGGAAGGAAAGTAATATGCTTGCATCAATCTGGTTATTGGTGAATCCTACTAATAGGGGGATATACGTATTCTATATATATAACTACAATAAAATAAAAAGGCAACTTATACAATAGGTACAGTACAACACTTTAAGTTATACAAAAAGTGGAAATAGGTTCACACAGTAATGATATGAATAATACACACATCAATTAATGTACATAATTCACAACTAATAATATAGGTTTCTTGATTTAGTGATAGTATACACCCATGCTCTATAAACAAAGGGAACATGTGTGTGGTTTAAGTATACAATTATTTAATGATATGGGTTCTTAGTTTATATATAACTTCTGTTTTATATACGTTGAAGTACATAATTTAGGTTTATTTATATAAATGAAAATGGTAAAACATGTGTATTAATTAATTGAGTTTAAGAATCGCGTTTTAGAGAGTCACTCTTTCTTATTATCACAAAGTCACGTTTTCTCTACTCGTTCGACTATAGTTTTCTTAATCAATTTACACATACAGATAGTGAATATTTAACTAAATGGGAATCACTAAAAGAAGGTGTGCACGATCGGGTGTTTAGTGTCTTGGAATTTATTCTCTACTATTAAATACTCAAGATTTCGTCAATGCGGGAATGCTTGGTCATAACATTAGGATGCATAAATAGAGAAACACAAGGATTGAATATATGTTTAATACACAGCTTAATAAGAAGGAACTCCAACAGTTTGAGACGCGTAGACTTCAGCTTATAGTTGTAATTTGCGGATTCTCTCTACTTTCCTTCGTAGATGCTAGGTCTCAGACTACTAACTACATGTGCGCGGTTTCTGACCACATGCGATTGAAAGGGTAGAGCTCATTCTCTGCATATGTAGCTCTAGTCTATGACCTAGAGAGTGAACATCAATCCTCTCAGTTACGATAGGATGCACTTTATCAGTCATAGGATCTGATTTACCAGTATCAAACTTAGCTGATTGACCAAAGCACTTGGTGTATTCAGTCTTTAGACCTGAAGAGCTAATCTCTTACCTTGCGAATATGCCATACATTTTTTTTTTTTTTTATTAAGGTGACAGTTACAAAGTGGTGTACAATCTATCTTATTCTAGTTACATTGTAGTTTATCTTATTGTACCAGTACCTCCCTACAATCAACCTAGTTGTTCCCCAATTCGTCCCTCCGCCACGACCATTTCAAAGTCCAAGTCTCTCACTCTTGTCCTCTGTAGCGGGGAGGACCTTGTACCCCTGAGACATAGGAGTGCAGACCTGAGAAGAGAGAAAGAGAGCCGGCATCTCATCCAAGTTATGACTTGGCTTCTATGCTGGCGCTTTTTCTCCGATATTTGTTCAGCTAATCTGGCATAGAAGACACTTGCAGAAGGTCCCATACCTCCCGACGATGAGAAGACCAGAGGAGTAAAGCTTCCTTGATCCCTGTTCAAAATTCTTTCTTCATGAGCGCGTTTTTTCTCACTTTCGTTTCTCAAGTATGCCGCCTTGTGTCCTCGCTCACGAATGTTTGTGCTCTTGTGTTGAAGATTCTGATGTCGAAAAAAGCCCGTTGTCCCCTCGTCCAAAAACCTCGAGCACTTACGTCCACTCTTGCTTCATTTGAAGTATTTGCAGTATTGTGGGCCAAGCGCTGTCCGTCCATAGGCAGAAGTTCCGGTTCGATTCTGACATCATGGCACACCTCGTCCAGCATTTGTGCAGTGATGTCTCGTACTTCATCATGCCGGATACAGATGAATCCTCCTTTCTTACAAGTCATACAGTGGTCTGAGTTGTTTTTTTCACCACATGCACATTTCAGCGGCAGGTTCGAAACTGGCCACCCATACCTCAAGGCTACGGCATCATTGAATTCTTGTTTATTTAAGCTGAAGCCTTTCTCCTTTATTGGTAATGATGTGAGCCAATTTGAAGCCCCCGTGTCTTGTGCCATCTCAACTCTCATTTTCAGTTCTTCCCTACATCTGGTCTTAATTTGTTCTAGGCTATGTTTCTGTCTCTCTTCTCTGCTCTTTGTAATTTCCTGTCTTGCATTTCGTTGTTCCTCTTCGTCCACCTCATCATTTTCATTTTGCTCCCGTATTTTTTCTGTCAGAGACGTAGTAAGTTTAAGGGAATTTTAGTTCTCATGTAGTGCTGCCTCCACTGGGTTTATGATCCCCATACCTCCGAACCTTTGGCGGAAGAGCTAATAGATCTCTTAGCTCTTGCGTGACGCCTTCCATCTCTGTTAGGGCCGGTATGAATGTTCCTCTGATTGCTTCTTCAAGCGGTTGGAGCATCTGTCTAATGCCAGGCACTGTTCTCATAAGAAAGGTCCATCTGTGCTTAACACCATATGTGAAGGCAGTATATGCAGCATGTGGTTCAGATTTCGCAATGTCTGCCAGGGTTTTCACTTCCTTTACCCACTCTGCTACCTTTTTTCGCACATAGTCTCTCTTGCATTCTTCTGTGCCTATTACTGCTCCCAAATGGCGTTGACCCTCCTTTGTAATCTTCACTCCTGTCCCATCAAAAGTCCGCACCGCTTCTTCATACTTGTTTTCTTTCACTATTAGTACAGATTTACTAGCATTCGGATGGTACCCAATGACTTCGCCTACCGATTGTACTCTACGCCACCATTCTTTGAGATCCCCTATTTTTCCTGCACCTGTGAGGTCATCTGCATACGGCACTTGTTTCACTCGGGTTACCTCATGTTTTATTTTCTGCTGCAGAATTGATAGTGCCAGTGCGTACATTGCCATTGCCACTGGATCTCCTTGCGTTGTTCCTTCATTTGATTTGAGAATTTTCATTTCTTCCTTCTTTGTGCTTCCAACTATATACAGGTTAGCTGGCTCCTTATAAGTATTTTCTATGTACTTTGCGATGCTTGGGCATTTGATCTTGATGTTGTGAATAGCTGCCTCCCTATTAATGGTGTTAAAGGCATTTGTTGCATCCACTAGCAGTACCGCTTCACAATCTTCCTCATGATACACCTTCCCCATTGCATATATTGCTGCTTCTCCTCCGGCTTGCTGTACTGCACATACTTGTAAGTTGCCCACTACACTTAGTAATATTAGTCTTACTAGCAGGGGTACCCAGCATTGCCCGCGTTTAAATTCTACTACCATAATCACCATCATCAATCACTACTACCACACTCATAACTATACTACTACTACCATAATCACCGGCCTCGACCTCCGTGTGCCTCATTAAATGGCGACCTCGATTTCGGCCGCTAAATGACCTCCTATTTTGGATCTGACCTCATCCGTACCCGCATTTTGGGGGGCTGCGAATAACTTTCGTTCCATACACCTTTTCGATCGGAGGCCTCCTCCTGCCCCAAACGGCCATTTTTTTGTTAATTTTTTGTTCAATTTCGGCCTCGAAATGACCTCCGATCGTGGCCTCGCCCCCTCTATGACCTGACCCAGGGCAATTGACACCCACATGCAAAGTTTCAGCTCCCCAGGTCCAAAACTACGGCCGCCTATTGAGAACACACAGACAAACAGACACACGAACTGATTTAATAATATAGATGACCTGATTTACTAGTATCGAACTTAGCCTTCCTAGTCTCGTACCTAGGTGTGTGTCAGTCTTCAGACCTGTAGGTGCTAGTATTGAAACTAGCCGAACTGCTACTCCCAGGTTGAGTGGCATTGTCTGCCCTAGTTCTGCGTATTTTGGTTTCTCCTCGGTGCGGGCGAGAAGGGCGCGATCTGGTGTTGTTGTTGTCTAAGGCAGCTTCCAGTGGTACTGGTATTTGAAGTATGTCCGCGTGAGGGTATCTGCGCTCATAATGGACTCGCAGGTAATCTCTCTCTGTGTTTTTTAGATCCTTGTAGCATTTGTACTGATGGTGGTCTGTACGGCCGGCCGCAATTAATTTTGTAGTCATAACAGAAAGAATATCAAAGATGAAGGCTATCTTACAGTTTGTGATGTATGGAGGAGTATATTTTATTTTATTTTGTATTACTAATAATATTTAATTACAATTATTATTTTTGTTTATATTATCATTATTATTATTATCATTATTATTAATAATAATAATATTATGTATTCATATATTTATGTATTTTATTACATATTTATCTTGTGAGTATCCCATTGACTGTGGGAGACTTTCCGGAATGCCATGGCAATTTACAGCAATTTACAGGCTTTTAAAGACTCTTAAAGCCTGTAGAATCGAGTGTGAGGGATCGGGAGCGCGATAGGCCACCCATCCTTTCTCCAGCCAGCCGACCGGGGCACTCAGGAGTATGAGCCATACTCTCGCTAGACATACAGCGCTGCCAAAGGCAAATGTAGCGCGACATTAGCGATAATTGCTCAGTATTAGCGAATGTCTATGGTAGTGTTGCGAGTGAAGCCAGCAAGCTACAAAGCTCGTTTTGGTGTAATTTTGAAGCTATTTTCTTCTAGTTTTTGGCTGAATACATTTTATTTCATTCAGACAATCATATCAAATAAACAGACCGTGAATGTCAAGGAAATTAACATTATTTTACTAAGCTGTAGTTCTAGTTATCTGAACATTGTAACTCTACTGTATATTACTTCTATAATCACAATTATTGTATTGTTTTATATCAAGGGTTTCAACTATCATAATAATATTAAATTGGCCAGTCGTGATTTTGTCACCTTTGGGAAGGTCGGAATTTGTGTTGTAAGATTAAAATAGTTTTGGTCAATATGAGAGAATTTAGCACAATATTTACAGAGAAGTTGTATATTAGTTGTATATTAGTTGTATTCATAATATAACTTCAAATAGTTTCATTGAGCTCCCCCCCCCCCCCTATCTTCCTCCTTACACCATTTATCTCCCTCCCTTCCTCGTTGCCTCTATTCATCCACCTCTCCATCCCTCCTCTCATCCTCCCCATCCTCTCCTTACTCCACCTGTACCATCAGGTAAGCCATGGTAAAAGCCGTCCCTGACACTCTCTAAGTCCTCGACACCAGGATCTGTCAAAGTGCTTGCAGACTGGTTCACACTTTGCTTTACCGAGTTGTTGGAAAGTGTCGTGTGTGTGTGTGTGCGTGTGCATGTGTGTGTGTGTGTGAATTGATTGCGTGTGTGTATGTTTCTTGTAAAGTCCATATATATTGTAGTATGAGAGTGTGGATTTATCATTCTTTGGACGCCATTTTGGTGCCTCTGTCAATCAAGGAGGCTTTTGTTTTTTATAATGTAGAAAGTATAACCAAAGACCAAACTATACACCGTTTACCAGTTTTGCTGAATGTATTTTATAGGCATGGATTTATTTGAGTGTAAGGAGAGGAAAATACCACCAGTGGCGCCAAGATGGTTTCCCCCCGGGGTGAAGGGGGCCTTCATCTTATAATGGAGGAAAACATAATATGCCCCATGCATCGTACTGCGTGTGTGTCGTACAAGGCGACTAATAGGGGGAATAGGGGTACATTGTAGGTACCAATCGAACAGAGTGTTATGTCGTGTTATAATATTTATAACTCGTGATATATTCTTTACTAAAATCCAAATTTGGACTTATAGACCGTAAATATTCCCAACAGGAACACACCGAACACGTTCTTAATGTCACAATTAGTATTCAACCAGGTACTACAGAACTCAGTAAGTACACACATGTAATTTATACACATAAGTTTATTCAATGGCATGGGAAATGGTATCTTAATTATTTGATCTATGCTTAGGAAATACTCCAGCTCTTTCAGCGCGTTGCATAATCAATTCAATGCTCAAATAACTAATATATTCCCGTAAATCAGGATGAAGAAGTACCCGGATAATTATGAGAACTATCAGGCAATATATGGAGTATATGTGATCAACAGTTAACAAATAAAACTGAGCATGAACATATTGTGGTAATAATTTGTGTAAGAAATATGCAATTAAATCTTAAACCTGTAACCTATAGCATCATCCTTTAATAATAATAAAGATGTGGATCGAGTGTCTAACGTGGACTATTCTTCAGTAAACGAAATAATATAACACTCTCTAAGTAATAGAGTATGAAAGGATTGAGATTAAAAGACAATTACACGGGTGGTTGGTTCGAGTAATGTACACGGAGTGGGGGCGCGCGCGTGGGCTAGGTAAACTATCACGGCTAGTGCGACCTTTGACCAGGTAGCTTCTCAGGTCATATAAGTTACTGCGTTCACGGAAAATAAAATTCTTGTTTGTGTGACTACAAACTTAGTATCTGAGGTAATGCAGCGAATTTAATGGCAACGTACTAATGAATTATTTTTACAATTCAATATCTACTTAGTTGGAATTACGTAATTTATGATCTGAACTATATAATACTCAATCAATTATATGTAATAATAATATCTCGGGACGAGGAATTATGATTTAATATTAACTATACGATTATGAATGAACTATAGAAGAATCTCTATTTATCATAATTAAAGACAAAGTCTGATTAACAAAACTAACGTAGTTAACAGATGTCTTAGAAACGCTTGAATAAGGTTAGCGTAAAGGATAATTAAACAACTTGTTAATTATAAAGATGGGGGCGTACACGACAAAGTTGTACTAAATGAAATACTCACAATAGTATGAACAAGATATCTGAACGGGTTAGCAGAGTCTTATGAAGAATTCACCTTGCGGTGTATTCGAATGATGCATAATTAGATAACTTAATCTATGCAAGACTAGAATCCCTAGACGAGAAGAATCAGAATTATCTACATCAGTAATCAAATGAACATTAATATTAGTTCATATAATAATGACACTAACGCTTAAGTAAACGAGCGTAAAATTACGATCTCGGGAAGCAAATATATATAACTAATTAATTATAAATTATAAATTGGATAAATCTTCTCAACGAGGGGGAACTGAGATCATTTAATGTGAAATTGAGTGTAGGTTCTAGGTAACAGGATTTTAATAGGAAGGGAATAAGTACACGAAATACACTTCGACCTCAACTTGTAACATACATAAAAGAATAACATAAACAAGGAAAATCTGTGAGTACGTGGCTAGGTGAATTGATTAACACGAGTATGTAACATATGCACACAACGTTATAAAGGTTATGAAGCAAAAGGAACACTAGATCTTAAGCACAGATCTACACATGAATTAGAATAAGATTAAAAAAGGATTAACACATACAGAATGAATAAGGATCTTCAACACAGATCTATATAGAATCGTAGCACTATAATAATCACAGATCTTACCTATACCTTGACAACAATAATCACAACATAAGATATGCAGAGATGCTTAGGGTAAATTGGGAGGGTAGAGAGCAAGTCTGGCCGACGTGGAACGTAGGGCAGGGGAGCAGCACTTCAGGTTGAACGGCATCTCACAGTCAGGACTTCAGGGTCCAGACTTCAGCACCCTCTCAGGCAGGGGGAAGGGCTCGGCAAAACTTCTACTGCTGTCATATGTCCCGTTCTTTGCAGAGTTAGGGGCACTACCTCAGTGAATGTTTGCATACATTCTCACTCATTCTTTGAGGTTATGGTGGACTTGATGCTTGCCACTCACTTACATGAGTTCAACGCAATAGGGATATTGTGAATATTTTGTGATCGAGTTGTGAGGTTTAATACTTATCGTAGACATACATAATAGCAGTTTATATTGGTACATGTATAATAGATAGTTTATTTATTACTTAGGTACTAGTTACTTAGCCTAATAATTGAGCAATCTTACTTATATGGATTATTCCATAATCTAAACTCCTAGCCAAACTTTATTGTAGCTCGCCTATTAGTTGTTCTTCGGAGAGGGTTATGATATCTCCAGGTTCGTCATAACTCACCCTCCTGCCTAAGTCCATTTATATCTGTAGACTTCTGGCAGTTGATGTGTTACTTGCATAAACATCGTTTCATTGTACTGCAGATCCGGGAACTGAGGAAATGCTGTCTGTTGATTGGCGGGCACGGTTTGAAACCACGACTGTGATTGGTTCCCCGAATTTCCCTTTTCTTGGGTAACTGGGTTAGATGTTTGGGTGGGGTCCTGTCCCACAGAAAATGAGAAACTCCTGAAGGAAGGGACCGCTCGGGTAAATGTTTAGTTACTCTTTGTCCCTGCTTTCTTTGCTTCTTCTGTTTGACTTGCAGACTAGCAATTCTGCAACTGTCCTTCACCAATACTGTCACTTCAAGGGCTATACCCAGGAGAACCTGTAGGCATTTGATAAGGAGACGCTGGAATTCCTGTTTCATTTGCTTGGCCTCTCTTACTGATACCCTTTGTGCCTCACTTACACAGAGAGTAGTCCAGCCAGCTCTCACAAACACCTCCTCATCCTATCTACTGCACTACACTTAACATGCACACCACACTTCCTCCTTCCACAAAAAAACATAAAATATTTATATATATATATATATATAATGATGATAAACAATTACCAAGCCACGAGTCTCCAGAGAGAGAGAGGGGGGGGGGGGGACTATAAACACTCCCACACCCGCCCGACCTTCCCCTGACGACCTCTCTAAATGCTCTGGACCACGTCCTGTCACTCTTACTATCAACGTTTGCAATATTTGCTGCCTTTCCTCTAATATTTACTCTGTTGAACACCATCTCTCCTCCTCTAAACTTAATCTTCTTTTTCTCACTGAAACCCAGGTGTCTGAGGCAACTGCCAGCAGCCTCTTCTCTGTAACCTCTTACTTTCTCTATACTAGTTTCAAAGCCAAAGGCAGATCTTGTGCATACGTGCACAACAAACTCACTTTCTCTCGTGTTCCCGATTTCGACTCCTCTGAATTATCAACATTATGGCTCAAACTATCCTGTCATTCTCATATTAAATTTTTCTGTGCTCTCTATCTTTCCCCTAACTCTACCGACTTTCCCAAATGCTTTTGACTAACTAACCTCTAAAGTGGAACACGTTCTATCCATCTCTCCCTTCTCAAAAAATCTCCATCTTAGAGATTTCAACGTTCACCACCGCCAATGGCTCTCCTCTCTTACTACTGACTAACCTGGTGAACAAGCCTTCGTCTTTTCTATCCTAAATGACCTAGAGCAGCAAGTCCAGCAACCCACCCGTATCCCGGATCGCTTCAGAGATCGGCCCAACATTTTTTACTTATTTCTGACTTCTAACCCTTCTTCTTATCCTGTCAATCTTTTCTCTTTTTTGGGCTCCTCCAACCATAAACTTATCTCCATTACCTCTCTTATCTCTCCAGTACGGCCACCCGATCCTCCCAGCCGGTGGCGCTTGTGGCACTTTGGCGCTGCCGACTGGGAGGCTCTTCAACAGTATTTATTTGATTTTCCATGGAATAACTATTGCTTCCGTGGCCGGGGACCTCGAAGAGTGCTGAACGCATTACCGAGGTAATCCGCTCAGGCATAGAAGCATACATTCCATTTTCTTTCTCTCGGTCTAATGCAAACAAATCTTGGTTTACTCACACTTGTTCTACTGCTATCCGCAACAAGGAGTACAAAGGAGTACAAAGGAAATCAAGCAACAACAGGTATAGTGACTCTTCTAGGCTGCTTGTCCTCCAAAACACTGAGGATTAAGTGTCCAAACAGTGGTTTAGAGTGGGTAAGGGAACATTGGAAAGGGAAATACTGCCCTGGAACTAATGTCCATGGCAGGATTAGGAAGTTAGTAGGGGACAGATAGGTTAGTAACTGAGGGGGGGGATAAAATAAAGTTATTCATTTACAAACGCAGACAGTCGCGGGTTTGATGCGAGATATTTGTCTAGGCGAAGTTTAAATATATCAATGGTGCTGCAGTCTTTCTGCCTCAAACATCAGGGGTATCAGGAAAACCCTCTTTATATAACATACACATCCAACTTCACGACATTGCCCTACATCGCTATCCTCTATCCATAAAACACTACTCTTCCCACTACATATCATACATGTAATAATATACATATTTACCTAATAAATCATGGCAGTACAATTGTTAAGAGCAAACCTGGTGGTCCCTCGGATATCCACCCCCGGCAGAGTTGGGTCATCGACACAGGGCCCTCCCGGTCGTCATCATGTGACTGTGTCAAGAGCATTGCAACGTCCCAAAGCTGCTCGTGGTGCAGCTTTTTCTTTAGCAATATAAGGGGACTTCACTCTAACATCAATTCTGTACACCAATTTCTTCAAGCAGAATCCCCTACTCTCCTTGTTTTGACAGAGACTCAAGTAACATCCACATCTGACACATCTAGATTTAATTTTCCAGGTTATCAACTGCTCCAAAATTTCAGACCTAAAGGAGGTGTATGTTGCTTCGCAAAATCTGAAATTGCCCTGGAGGAGGTTACTAGTTTCAATTGTCCCTATTTTGATTATTCTATATACAAATTAATTTCTGCTGGTAAATTTAAATACATATGTTGCATCTACCGTTCCCCAAATACTCCTCCAGAGCAAAGTCTTTTTGATTCTCTGTCCTCACAACTCAGTGTCCTCAACTTAAATGCTTTTTCTGAAATCACTGTGTTGGGTGATTTTAATGTCCATAATGTTGAATGGCTCACTCATTCAGCCAGGACTGATGATGCTAGTCTTGAATGTGAGCTATTTGCAGACTCATTTAATCTCACTCAACTAGTCAACCAACCCATCCGTGTACCAGATAATCCTGATCATAATTCCCACCTACTGGACTTATTTTTAACAACCAATTAGAAAATTATGATGTTACAGTGAGGTCCCCGCTTGGATCTTCTGATCACTGTCTGATACAGGCCACCTGTCTATCACCTACCACACCTTCCCACTCTGAACCTGTTTTGATGACTAAATGGCATTACGATAGGGCAGACTGGGAGGGTCTTCAAGATTGATTTATGTATATTCCCTGGACCTCTTTCTTTTCTAATGATGCACACTCCACCTTGAGCCACATACAAGATTTTATAAAAATTGGAATGGAAACTTTTATTCCTCATCAAAAGTACAGTAAAAGATCTAATTCACCTAAATGGTTCGACTATAATTGTGCTAGAGTAACTGAACAAAAAGCAATAGCCTATAATGCATACACAAGATCAAATACACATGAAGCCTTTAATTACTTTAGAAACATCAGAAATCATGCCAAAGTTGTATTAAATCTAACTAAATCAAACTTTCTCCACAAGCAGGCAAATAAACTTCTAAATAATCCAAATGATAACAAAATATTTTGGTCTACTCTTAACTCATTCAAATCCAACTTCACTACTGCTTCATCCATTCCACCATTAAAATCTCCGACTGGCAATCTTGTAAGTGATCCATGAGGTAACCCTAACATTCTTGCGGATATTTTTTCCTAACTCAACCTTAGAAGAAATAAATCAAGATGTCCCTGTACTTAATTTTGATTCGCCTGAAATTCCCTTACTTAAGATCCACACCAGACATGTCAAAACTATTTTGCAGAATCTCTCAGTAGATAAAGCTCCTGGTCCAGATGAAATTCCTCCAATAGTACTTAAAAATTGCTCCTTGGTGCTCGTATTGTCCTGTATTGGCAAAATCTTTCCGTCTGTGTACTCATACCTCATGCTTCCCAGTATCCTGGAAAGAAGCAAACATCCATCCAGTTCCTAAAAAAGGTGCCTCTTCAGATCCATCAAACTACAGACCAATAGCTATAACTTCCACTCTTGGTAAAGTCTTTGAAATTATATTAAATGATCACATAATTAAGCATCTTGAGAATAATAAATTAATCAGTGATAGGCAATATGGTTTTAGACGATGTCGATCAACTGCAGACATTCTTTGCCTTCTTACGCATCAAATCCGCCAAGCTACAGACCAACATGGTGAAACACATACAATAGCACTGGATATATCAAAGGCATTTGATAGAGTCTGGCATCAATCCTTATTAATTTTGACGAAGATGTCACACTACGGCCTTGCATCATTAGTTCCACTAATTTCTTCTTATCTTCATAACAGAAAAATATGTGTAATGGTAGATGGCTTTTTTTCTCAATTTCACTCAATAAATGCTGGTGTTCCCCAGGGATCAGTTTTGGCCCCAACTCTGTTCCTCATTCATATCAATGATCTCATATCTACCACTCATAATCCAATACATTCCTACGCAGATGACTCAACACTCCACAGTTCCTTCACATTTACCAATTCTTTCACCCATCCCGATCTTATAAATTCAAAAATAAACACTGCAATTTCTCTGAACCAAGACCTTTCTAGAATTAATGAATGGGGACAAAAGAATCTAGTTTCCTTTAATGCACAGAAAACCAAGTACATTCAATTTTCTAACCGACAGAATCTCACTGACTCCCATATATATTTTTAATGATGTAAATATTCCCACTTCCCCTAGTATTGACATTCTCGGTGTAACATTAACTACTAATTTGAGCTGGACACATTATGTTAGAAGCATTGCTAAGAATGCCTCTAAAAAACTGGGATTCCAGTACAGAGTTTGAGAATTCTTCACTGACGAGCAGTCAGTTGGCCGTAATATATAAAAGTCATGTGCGTTCTCAGATGGATTACTGTTCACCTCTGTGGAGTGGAAGTGGAGTGGTTGCATTGAGGCAGTTGGACAAAATTCAAAATAAAGCTATTAGATTAATCAATAACCCTGCAATCACACAGGACCTTCCTACATTATCCATACGAAGAAACGTTGCATACCTTGCATAATTCTACAGATATTTTCACAGCAATTGTTCCGCCTCTCCACATCTTTCCCCATAGAACTAGGGCAGCTAAGAGCGCCCATGAATTTACACTTTCTCCTCCACAATGCAGAACTTCTGCTTATCAAAATTCATTTATCCCCAGAACTACTACTCTGGAATTCACTTCCCTCGAGCTGCTTTCCACAAACTTACAATCTACAACAGTTTAAATCCAGTTGTTACAAACATTTTATGAATGGAGGATACCTTTAGGCACATGGACCTTTTTGTTTTATCTGTGTTTTTAATTCCTCCGTTCATTGTCTCTTTAAAAAAAAAAATCTATAACGTCTCGTCTCGGGGAAGCCCATTCCACAAGTTAACGACTCGATTGAAGAAGAAATTCTTAGATTCGTGTGAGTTAAAAGATTTACCAATAATTGTGCAACCATTTCCCCGTGTGTAATTATATTGGTTGATAGTGAAGTACTTACTACAGTTCATATTGTCGATGCCTTTGATGATTTTGAACACTTGAATTAAGTCGCCTCTTAGTCTTCGCTGGGTTAAAGGAAATAGATTCAATTCTCTAAGACGCTCCTCGTATGGTTTGTTCTTTAGGCTAGGTATAATTTTGGTAACTCTATGTTGAATTCGTTCTAGCTTGTCTATATCTTTTTGGTAATAGGGGCACCAGGATTGAACGCAGTATTCCAGAAGAGGGCGAACTAAGGAATTGTAAAGGGTTAAGATAACTTCTTTACATTTATGCTCAAATGACCTGCCTATAAAGCCAATTATTTTGTTTGCCTTCTTAACAACTTCTGAACATTGTTGACTCGATTTTAGGTTACTCGATATTGTTACTCCCAGATCAGTTTCTCTGTGTACATTCTTAAGCTGAGTGCCATTCATCCAATAGTTTGCTTTTTAATTTTGGTATCCAATATGTTGTACTTTACATTTCTCTGCATTGAAACTCATTTGCCAAATTTGGGCCCAACATGACAACTTATCTAGATTGTGTTGCATATCGTCAACTTGTTCTATTGAGAGTACGCTATTTCCAATGTTTGTATCGTCAGCAAATTTCGAGATTGTACAGGTGAGACCCTCATCTATGCGTTGATGTAAATTAGAAAGAGAATTGGTCCTAGTACCGATCCCTGGGGTACCCCACTACATACATTGATCCATTTAGATGCCTTACCGTTTATGACTACTCTTTGCTTTCTGTCGCTGAGCCAATTTTCTATCTATTTCAACACACCGTCTTGTATTCCATGCGCTTTTAGTTTTAGCAGTAAACGTTTGTGGGCAACTTTGTCAAAGGCATTTTGAAAATCAAGGTTTATAATATCTACAGCTTTACTCTCCTCGTAGAGGTTGAGGATATCGTGGAAGAAGTCTAAGAGGTTTATTAAACAGGAACGTTTTTTACGAAAGCCGTGTTGAGTATCTTTAAGTATGTTATTTTCCTCTAAGTGATTTACGAGTCTGTCTCTTATGAGTGTTTCTAGCATTTTACATACAACTGAGTTTAAGCTAATTGGACGATAGTTACTTTGTAGGGATTTGCTGCCTTTTTTTAATATCAGTGTTACGTTGGCTAGCTTCCACTGATCAGGCATAGTTCCAGACTGCAAGGATTTATTGAATAGCAATGTCAGTGATTTGTAGAGCTCATCTTTAGCTTCCTTTAGAACTCTAGGTGAGATTGTATCAGGTCCAGGCGTTTTATTTACCTTGAGTTTATCTAAACAATTCAATAGTTCTCTCTCTGTAACGGTGATATTGCTTAGAACATCTGATTTATCAATCTGAATCAGCGATAGTGTAGGGATATAACCGATGTCTTCTGTTGTAAAAACTGATGCAAAGAAGGTATTGAGGGCATTACTCATTTGTACTTCGTCTTTGGTGTATTCTCCATTTTCATCGACTAACGGTCCAACAGTTGAAGTAACTACTTTTTTCTTTCTGATATAACTATAGAATTCTTTCGGGTTTGTTTTACTTTGATTCGCAACATGTAACTCCAGGGTATCTTTACTTTGCTTAATTAACTTTTTGGCTTTGGGTCGTACCTCTACAAATTTCACCCGTTCTTCGTCATTTTGTGAGGATTTTAATCTATCATTAGCAAACTTTTTAGCAAGTAGACAGTTTGAAATATCTTTATTCCACCATTTGGGCTTATTATTATTGCCTGTACGCCGTATTGTTGATGGTATGCAGTCTTTCACTGCTTTTAGGTAAGTGATTTCGAATACTTCCCAAGATGTATTTATGTCGTTATTGTTAATTAGAAAGCTCCAGTCAGTTTCTTTAAACATTGCTCTAAGTTTAGGAAAGTTTGCTTTATTGAAATGAGGGACTTTCTCGATGCTGCTATTTGGTTCGTTATTAGTAAAATTTAAGCTGAAATTTATCGTACGATGGTCGCTGTTACTAAATTCATCACCGACATTCAAATTCTCTATCAATTCTTCTTTGGTTGAAAGTACAAGACAAAGGACGTTATTTCCACGGGTTGGAGATCTAACAAATTGATATAGCGAACTCTCTTGCAAGTTTGCATACAGGTCTTCTCCAGAGTGTGAAGTAATACTATCTCCCCACTTGGTCACAGGTAAATTGAAGTCACCAAAAAGTACGGTATCTTGCGAGTTACTTACGTCTGCATTTGCTCATGGATTTATCGGTCAGTTTGTACTGATTGAGCTGGAGGTCTGTATATTAATGCAAGTATTATTTTTGTACCTTTATTATTCTTTATTTGCACAAAGGATGCGTCGACGCTCACAATTTGAGGTTTTGACATGAGGGTCGGGTTAAGACTTTCTTTGATATAAAGTAAAATACCACCTCCATTTTTATTTATTCGGCTTTTCTCAAACATTAAATAGCCGGGAAGTGAATACTCTGCTAAAAAGCCTCTGTTTTCCGTATTGAACCAAGATTTTGTTATGCCAATAACATCATAATTTTCTGTAAACACTAGTTCCTCTAAATCTGAACATTTATTGCGTATGCTACGAGCGTTTGCATAGAAAACCTTTAATGTTGTGGATTTAGAATTCAGGGAACGTTCTTTTACAAAGTTCTTGGTTCTGGTCGTATCTACATTTATGTACCTGTCTCTCAACGGTCCTCGCTGTCCTCGATCCTCGTCCCTGGTTGTCCTTGGTCCTCACTGTCCTCGATCATCGTCCCTGGGGGTCCTCGGTCCTCGCTGTCCTCGCTCATCGTCTCTGGTGGTCCTCGGTCCAATGTTTTCTTCCCTGCAGAGTTCAGCCAGTCGACGATTTACGCTAGTGGCCATGTTGAAGAATCTGTTCTTCACACCGATCCTAGGAACAATCCCTGATATGATGACTCTACGTGACTTTTCCATATACGTCTGAATCAGCTTCCGGTACTTGAGCATGATGTCCTCCGATCGAGTCCGCTGCACGTCATTAGATCCAACATGAATGACTTACATTGTGCGTGTGGGGGCTGACTTTGAAACTTTGTTAACTGCAGCTGCAACAACGTCCACACCGCCACCAGGGATACAGAAGCGCTTCATGGTCCTGGGTGCCCTGGCGTAGAACTCGGTAAGTTGTCCACGAACCATGGAATCTCCTATGAGCCAAATTTCTTCTATTTCTTCTTCTTCGTCTAAGTCCGCAAGAATCTGGTAACGGTTCTGTACATGGTTTCGGTGATGATCTTCCTTGCGATGGGGCAAACGTTGTTTTTCACAACGCGAACGTTGTCCTGAGGGAGAGCAAAATCATTACTTGAATTTTCCTGACGTGGTGTTGAAGCTGGTACCGCTATATCAGGCGTAGGGCTGTTGGAAGATTCTGCGGTGGTAGAAATTGCTTCATTTGATGATACTCCTACGTTAAGCATTGCAAATTCTTGGAGTGTTTCCAGCTTTTTGGTGAGGGCATTAATCCTGACGTTAGCTTCATTCAGTTTAGCTGCCAAATCTTCTCAGAGCTGGCAGAATCGCTAGACATGAACCTCGGGGCAGGCAAACATAGTAGAGCCAAACCTACCGGAACAGGTCGTGCAGGCGCGAGACATGGTGACAATAATAAAACTTCAAATCACTTCACTAACTTCAAGTCACTTTTAATCACTTGCCTCACTTCAGATTACTTTATTCACTTCACACACATCAGATCACTTTATTCACTTCACTCACTTTAAATCACTTCACTTCACTTCTAATACAATTAAAGCCTAAACATTTTACATTTACATCAAGTCAATAATACACCTGGAATGAAAAGAAAAATAACGCCACAAGATTTGCTAGAAAGTACAAAAGTAAATGTGAATGCGAGGTTAAATTAACCTAGTGAGAAACTGGAAAAAAACAATATTAGTTAGTATATACAGTGGTCGACACAACAAAGTAATGGAATTGGTAATATCCCTGACAAGAGTGTAATAGGCCTATTAATATGATGGCAAGTATCTGAAATGCGCTTAAATAGGCTATACAAAAGTATCACAGTAACTAAATTATTCTAACCCAATATTAAAACTATCTTAACAAATGTCAGTGTGTGCGATTTATATAATCAACCAATATAAAAAGTTCAACTAGGTACAGAAATGGCTAGACTTTGATATATAAAGTACAAGAAGAGGGTTAATTTGTTTATGCGTACAGAGGTGGCGGTGGTGTCGGCGGCGGGTACAATGTCATGCAAGATAACTACTGGGTGATTTACTAAGCACTTAATTAACTACAGTGAGGGCAAAAATTAGTACAACAAGGGCTAGAACAATATAATATGGAACAAACAAATGGTTTGTTTACAATCGTGCTTCGATTGGATTGTCACTACCCGGTACAAATGTAAACAATGGCAGTCTCGATAAACAAAAGTTTATCAGTCAAAATACAAAGCAGAATAACATGCAAAGCAACTACTGGGCGGTTTAACTAGCTCTTAGCTACAGCTTGTGCAAACAAATAAAGGAATGAGCAATGTAATACTCAAAATATGGTCAAATTTCAAGCGGCGGTCAAAGTCCTGTTGACGCTTCCAGTTGAGCCAGCTACCAAAGCCTTACAACTCAAGAATCTCATTCTTCCTATGTGTCTGCTCGGAATCAAGCCAAATCTGTTCCTAGACTTGCCAAACACTCTTTCATCAATAATTAATGCACTGAACTATCCAACTCTAGCTCTTCCCAAGCTTTCTGGCATCTAGCCAAAAACCTCTCTAACAATATTTCTTCCTTGTCTTTCCCTCCCCTTTGCCACTCTGATGCCACAACCATCACTTTTTCTTCTGACAAAGCTGAACTCTTCACTCAAACTTTTGCTAGAAACTCCACCTTGGATGACTCTGGTGCTATTCCTCCCTCTCCACCCCACTCTCTCCTACTTATGCCTAATATCCTAATTTCTTCTAAAGATGTACTTTTAACCCTCTCTGGGCTTAATACTAAGAAGGCATACGGTCTGGACGGTGTTCCTCCAGTTGTACTAAAAAACTGTGCTTCCGTGCGGACTCCCTGCCTAGGCAAACTCTTTCATCTGTCTCTCCCCTAACACCTTCCCTTCTTGCTGGAAGTATGCTCTCATTCAACCTGTCCCAAAGAAGGGTGAGCACTCTAAGCTCTCCAACTATCGCTTAATTGTTCTTATCTCTTGTATCTCTAAAGTTTTTTAAACTATTCCTGCTTCCAAATTTCTTAAGCATTTCTCTTATAATCTACTCTCAGATCGACAGTATAGCTTCCTTCTCCCATTGCCGCCGAGAGACGTTCCGGAACGCCATGGCAATTTTCAGCAATTTACAGGCTTATAAAGCCTCTTAAAGCCTGTAGAATCGAGTGTGAGGGAGCAGGAGCGCGACAGGCCACACGTCCTTCCTCCAGCCAGCCGGCCACAGCACTGAGAACTCTGAGTCATGCTCTCGCGAGATATACAGCACTGCCAAAGGCAAATGTAGTGCGACATTAGCGATAATTACTTATTTTAGTGAATTTCTATTGTAGCGCTGTGGGTGAACCCTGCAAGCTACGAACCTCGTTGTAGTGTAATTTTGAAGCTATTTTCTTCTAGTTTTTGGCTGCATACATTTAATTCCATTCAGAAACTTGCCCAATCAATCAGGTGTGCCTGAATGAGCCATAATATGGCGTATATATACAGAAATATGCCCGCAGTCAAAGTGTTAAGGGTCACTTTACTGGTGATCTTTTTTCATATCTTACAAAGTCTTGGTCATCCTCCTTTCGGTAGTTTGGTAAGACCTTTTATAAAGCACTAGACATATCGAAGGCCTTCGATAGAGTCTGGCACAAATCTTTAATTTCTATACTATACCTCTTTCGGTTTCTATACCTCCATCTGTGCCTGTGTCTCTAATTTCAACTCTGGTGTTCCTCAGGGCTCTGTCCTATATGCCATTCTCTTTCTAATTTTCATAGATGATCTTCTCAACTGTACCTCCAATCCCATCCATTCATACGCAGACGACTCTACCTTACATTACTCAATTAGTTTTCCTGAACGCCCCAACCAGCAATCCCTACAAAACAAACGTAATGAAGCCATGCAACACTTATCTTCTGATCTAACTACTATTTCCAAAAAACCTTGTTGCCTTTAATGCTTCCAAAACCCAATTTCTTCATCATAATACCGGTCCAGACCTCCCAGACGACTATCCCTTACACTTCAACAATATAAACATCAATCCTTCATCTTCTCTCAATTTTATCGTGTCTCTTTTTCTTCTGCTCTCACTTGGAAGGACCATATTACCAGTCTTGCTAAGGCAGCTTCCCAGAAGCTGGGTGTGCTCAACTGCCCCAAGGAGTTCTTAACCCCTCCAAAAGGGGTAAAGAAGTTCTTTACCCCTGTAAAGTACTACATATCGGATACCTAAATGAGAAAGCAAACTATTCGATGAATGGCACTCAGCTTAACAATGTAAACAGAGAAACCGATCTGGGAGTAACAATATCGAGTAACCTAAAACCGAGTCAACAATGTTCAGAAGTTGTTAAGAAGGCAAACAAAATAATTGGCTTTATAGGCAGATCATTTGAGCATAAATCCAAAGACGTTATCCTAACCCTTTACAATTCCTTAGTCCGCCCTCCTCTGGAATACTGCGTTCAATGCTGGTGCCCTTATTACCAAAAAGACATAAACAAGCTAGAACGAGTTCAACGTAGAGTTACCAAAATGATACCTAGCCTAAAGAACAAACCATACGAAGAGCGTCTTAGAGAATTAAATCTATTTCCTTTAACCCAGCACAGATTAAGAGGTGACTTAATTCAAGTGTTCAAAATCATCAAAGGCATCGACAATATGAACTGTAGTAAGTACTTCACTATCGACCAATCTAATTATACGCGGGGAAACCATTGCAAAATTATTGGTAAATCTTTTAACTCACACGAATCTAAGAATTTCTTCTTTAATCGAGTTGTCAACTTGTGGAATGGGCTTCCCCGAGACGTTATAGACTGCAGCACCGTTGATTCATTTAAATTCCGCCTAGACAAATATCTCGCATCAAACCCGCGACTGACT
Organism: Paralithodes platypus; assembly: GCA_032716605.1. Taxonomy (NCBI): domain Eukaryota; kingdom Metazoa; phylum Arthropoda; class Malacostraca; order Decapoda; family Lithodidae; genus Paralithodes; species Paralithodes platypus. Next base: position 18,841,024 of record CM064569.1, read on the forward strand.
GCATTTGTAAATGAATAACTTTATTTTATCCTCCCCTCAGTTACTAACCCATATGTCCCCTACTAACTTCCTAGTCCTGCCACTTTAGTGGCAGGGTAGTAGTTCCCTTTCCTATGTTCCCTTACCCACTCTAAACCACTGTTTGGACACTTGATCCTCAGTGTGTTGGAGGACAAGCAGCCTAGAAGGGTCACTAGATCTGTTGTTGCTTGATTTCCTTTGTACTCCTTTGTACAGCTTCTTGCTCTGTACAGGGGCACAGTGCATCCCTGTGTTGAGTGTTGTTCACATGTGTGGGGAGGATCCTCTCACACCGCACTCCTAAAGTAGAAAGGAAAGCCTTGCGTATCATTAACTCCTGTCCACTCATCAACTCTCTTCTTATCTTCCTGTCTTCGCCTCAATGTTGCAACTCTCTCGCTATTCTATCGCTAATACAATAATCAGTGTTCCTTAGAGCTTTCCCAGTGTATACCACCTCCTCTACGTGGGTATGTAGTACCCGTCTGGCAACACAGTCCCACCCCTACTATGTGCAACTCTCCAACCCGAGTGACACGTTTTTCTCAGTCTTTCTGCTATTCAACTGCTGAGCTCTGAACTCTATCTCAGAATCAGTCTTTCCTTCTTCCTATGACTTAAATTACTTCAAACTCTGTGTGTCCAGGTTTTTTGGCCCGAACGACCCTTGATTTTGGCCCTGTCACTATTTCGACTCTGGGGGAGGCACTCAATACAGGCAGTTCTGCCTTTAGTCTCCCTCACTCACATGGAAAAAAAAATACATAAATCAAACAACGCAGAGAAAAGATATACTATGTATACGAACCTAGCATCAATAATTCTGCTAGGTACGATACTAGCCTGTCCAGGTCTAAAAACTGGCCCAGTACTAGGCATGAGACTAGTCCTGCTAAGTTCGACACTAGCACTGCTATATACGATACTGTCATGTCCGAAAACTGACCCTGCCAAGTGTTCTGGCTATGCAGCTGAATATGATACTATCTTAGGTGTTAAGACTAGCTTAGGTGTAAAGACTGAACCTGAAAATGTTCTGGCTATATGTTGTGTTCGAAACCAACAACAGTGCAACAAGTTGTAACTGTGAGGGACGAAGCTCACATTCCGGGTCATAGAATGGAGATACAACAGCAGAAATGCACCTCTACACCTTCCCTTGCTCATGGTACATACCTTGCAAACGTAGCATCGGTGAAGAAGATAGAAGATACTCTTAAGTTTGCCAAGCCAAGAAGTCGAGGCCTGACAGAACACCAACTGAAGACAAGAGCGGACCTAGAAGCCCACCACCAGTACAAAGCTAAAATGTATTAAGTTCCTCTCGACACCCAGAAAGTCACTAAAATAAATATCCCATAGTGCATCTCTAATTGTTAAAGGCTCTTCTTTGCATTTTTAGTTTTCTTGTCCTTCAGGAATACACAACACATGCATTGTCCTTCTCTCCCATATTAGATACTCTAAGTTTACGATTGAACACTCTTTTATCCGCATAAATTAACTCCCTCTGACTCATATGACACTATCGCGTCATATAGAACTTATGCCAAAAAACTCATATGATGCTAGAGCATCATATAAACTTATCTTAATAGCTCTCTAATAAGTTATATGACGCTCTAGCGTCATATGGAGCTCAGTAAGTTAGGTAAGTTAGATGAAAATCTGTCGATTGGTGGCAACCCCAAGTTTCTCCGACTTCTAACGGTCCCGCAGTATTGTTTTGACAGTTGTGGGGTACAGTGGCAATAATACCGTGTCTCCCGCCTCCTCGCCAGTAAGTTAACTATTTATGTCTGAAGGAGTTAAGATATTAAATAGTAAGAAATTATCTCTAACATTATACAACACCAGCCGCACACATTTTATCATTAGTGACTGTCACATATTTTATCATTATAATTTAATTATGAATACAATATACTATCATTGTGCGACTAGAGAAAACGTGTTTTTCATATTGATGAGACAGGCTAACTATGCTAAATTCAATAGAATAAACACTCAAACTCACTATTTCCAATTGTATAAAGACAATGTATCCATCTCACGAAGATTATAAATGAAGTTTGATTCAATCTATGAACTCACGTAAAGATATAATTTCATACACGTATTAATGCCTGTTCGTAGTGTATCACAAGTTTCATTTTCGAGCACACAAGCGTTCAAGCACTAACTAAAGCAAATTGTAATTATATCATTCTTTTGTGAACTTATGTATGATTTCTATGTATTAGATATCTCATTATGTTTTGTGTGAAACCATATTATATTTGTGTATAAATAAATGTGTTGTGCTGTACCTATTGTATAACTTGCCTTATATTTGTGTTGTGTGTATATATAGATTTATTGGTATATCCCTGTTAGCAGAACTCACCAATATCCAGATTTGCCCTAGCATAATAATATCTCAAACAAATATAAACCGTTGTTCATGAAAGTTAGTGGGCAGATAGGATATGCGGCAAGGAAGAAGCGATTCAATTTAGGAGGCAATCAGTAGAGCGCATACCTTCACCAGTGTAGACAGCTCACATAGCTATGATCCGATGTTCACAAGATTTGGTGGCCAGCTAGGTAAGGAAACAATGAAGAAGTGATTCCATTTAGGATGATATCGGTAGAGCACATACCTCCGCCATCGTAGATGGACGCAATCGCTCTCCCGAGTGCCCCTCTAGTCATTTCTTGTAATTCCCTTTATAAGCAACGTCCTTCGGAGATTTTATGTGCTACTTTGTATGAGCAGTGTAAGAAACAAGGCATGTCAAGCAATATCATTTGATCATCTTGGACTTATATTAGCTGGTAATAACTCTCTCTCTCTCTCCTTATCAGCCAGTCAGACCAACTTGAGAGCTGATTACCTGTTTGACTGATTGTTCTCACCCTGCTTTGTTGCCTACCTTGCTTCTCCTCCTGCATTCTGTTTATGCCTTCTCCAATTCCTCCCTTCATTCCACTTCCTATTTACTTGCCGTTTCCTGCCTCCTCCACTTCCTCCTCTTGCTTTTCCCCGGCTCTCTTCTGTATTGCCTTCTTCGTCCTCTTGATCATTCCTCTTCCTCTCTACCATCCTCCTTCCATTCTTGTCTCCATCCTCTCTTCCTTTTCATGGTTGTACGTATCATCCTACCTCTTCCTTTCTTAGTATGGTTCCTCTTTCTTCCATTCTTCCTTCTCCTTACTTAAAATTATGTGTCGTCCTATATTGTCTTTTTCTTTTTCTTTTACCTTTTTTGTTTTGTTTTGCTTCTTTCCTCCTTGATTTAGTACACCCCTTTCCTGTCTTCTTATCTTTTACTTCCTTTCCTTCTCTTATTATTTCCTCCTCATTTCTGCTTCCGTCCTCTCCTCATCGTTTTATCCTTCCTTTAGCTATTCTTCCTTCATCAAATATTCTAAATTTCTCCTTTTGTCAGACTTTACTATTTCCTCTCTTGTTTAAAATATCAAACTTTTAATTAGAAGATTCTGCAAACCTTCACATGAACTCCTCGTTTATTAAGTACAACTACTGTATGTGGTAACCTAAGTTCGAATCCTGGGAATAACACATGCTTTCATAAATTTCATTGGGAGGTGTTTGGTGTTGGGAGTGAAAATAGTAAATTTGATTATTCATATGATATTTTGACTCCTTTCAATATTAGGCATTGTTTCTATTCTCTTTCATTTAGCTTTGCTACGGCTTTTTTGTTGTATCATATACCTTAACCCTTTGAGTACCAGCGACATGTGTTATATTGTATTCTAGCTAGATTTAGACAATATTATGCAGCTTATGAAGGATCTGCTGTAGTTAAAAGGGTTGGTAGTAATAGTTTGAAGCCTTATTATTACTAGAGGTCCTTCCTAAGCTGAATAAAATCGCCTAATAGTTTCCAGCATATAATGAAAAGGACGTGACCGGTACACTACGGGTTAAGTACAACGTTGTATATTATCATTTTCGTCAGACTTTTTAACAAGGATTGGACGATGCTATGAAAGTCAAAATGCCAATTAACATATTTTTACAGCACTCTAACGCCTCGTGTTACCCGTACAATCCCAGCGACGGCAGAGAGCCGTCCGTAGATAAATCACTCCCAGTCCCAGTGACAGCTGCCAGCCGTCAGTAATATACGATCCTTTTAACTGCCAGTATCAAACAGTGCCTGGTACCTCAACGTTTGAGCACTGCTCTAAGACCTTGGCAACACTTCTCAGCTTATAGTCAAGCCCCCAAACGCTGGGAGAGGCAGTATTCTCCATCTTTTAAGGTGGGTTTTATCTTGCCTCTGAAGCCATTTTGGCCACATTGCTTGGGAATAAGGTGTACATTTATGGTAGTACCCTATGGTACAGTAGAGGTTAACCAACATATAATGACGTCATCAGGAACTGCTTTATAGTTTGTCGTTCGTCATCTCCTTCCATTGTCTCCCTCCTATCATCAGGAATATCATAATCTCAGGCATTCTCCCCAAGATCGACGCACCAGACAAATTCTACGACAAGGCCTTCAGCACAAATAGCCGACTAAAATATTTGTGTCTGAGGGAAGAAGTTGAATTCATCAACCTCTGGGACAACTTCTACAACCAGCCTACTCTGTTCCGCAAAGATGGCACTCATCTAAACCCTGTGGGTTCAGCACGCATGGGTCGTCTCCTACACGAAGCAGTCTGCAGCCATGGATCAAAAAACGCCATCCGAGAAGAAGCAGCAGTGACATAAATCATCCAACGCCAAGCAAAAAACAGAGGCAACCGAGGACCACCAGCGATAAGGACCTAAGACAGCGAGGACCGAGGACAGCCATGAACATAAATGTAGATCCGACAAGAACCAAAAATATTATTAAAGAGCGTTCCGTGAGTTCTAAAATAACAAATTTAAAGGTTTTCTATGCAAACGCTCGTAGCATACACAATAAATGTTCAGATTTAGAGGAGCTAGTGTTTACAGAAAATTATGATGTGATTGGCATAACAGAATCTTGGCTCAATACAGAAGATAGAGACTTTTTAGCAGAGTATTCACTTCCCGGTTATGTAATGTTTGAGAAAAGCCGAATAAATCGAAATGGAGGTGGCGTTTTACTTTATATCAAAGAAAGTCTTAACCCTACCCTCTGTCAAAACCTCAAATTGTGAACGTCGACACATCTTTTGTGCTAATAAAGAATAATAAAGGTACAAAAATAATACTTGCGTTAATATACAGACCTCCAGCTCAATCAGTGCAAACTAACCGACAAATTTACGAACAAATTGCAGATGTAAGTAACTCACAAGATACTGTAATTTTTGGCGACTTTAATTTACCTGTGACCAAGTGGGGCGATACTCTTACTTCACACTCCGGACATGACTTGTATACGAACTTGCAAGAGAGTTCGCTTTATCAATTTGTTCGAACGCCGACCCGTGGTAATAACGTTCTTGACATTGTACTTGCAACAAAAGAAGAATTGATAGAGAATTTGAATGTTGGTGATGAATTCAGTAACAGTGACCATCGTACGATAACTTTCACTTTAAAGTTTACTAGTAACGAACCAAATAGTAGCATCGAAAAAGTCCCTAATTTCAAGAAAGCAAACTTCCATAAACTTAGAGCTATGTTTAAAGAAACTAACTGGAGCTTTTTAATTAACAATAACGACATACTGTAAATACATCTTGGAAGTTATTCGAAACCACTTACCTAAAAGCAGTGCAAGACTGCATACCATCGAAAATACGGCGTCCAGGCCATAATAATAAGCCCAAATGGTGGAATAAAGATATTTCAAACTGCCTGCTTGCTAAACAAATTTGCTAATGATAGATTGAAATCCTCACAAAATGACGAAGAACGGGTGAAATTTGTAGAGCTACGACGCAAAGCCAAAAAGTTAATTAAGCAAAGTAAAAAGACCTTAGAGTTACATATTGCGAATCAAAGTAAAACAAACCCGAAAGAATTCTATAGTTATATCAGAAAGAAAAAAGTAGTTACTTCAACTGTTGGACCGTTAGTCGATGAAAATGGAGAATACACCAAAGACGAAGTACAAATGAGTAATGCCCTCAATACCTTCTTTGCATCAGTTTTTACAACAGAAGACCTCAGTGATATCCCTACACCATCGCCGATTCAGATTGATAATTCAGATGTTCTAAGCAATATCACCGTTACAGAGAGAGAAGTATTGAATTGTTTAGATAAACTCAAGGTAAATAAAACGCCTGGACCTGATACAATCTCGCCTAGAGTTCTAAAGGAAGCTAAGGATGAGCTCTCCAAACCACTGACATTACTATTCAATAAATCCTTGCAGTCTGGAATTATGCCTGATCAGTGGAAGCTAGCCAACGTAACACCGATATTCAAAAAAGGCAGCAAATCCCTACCCAGTAACTATCGTCCAATTAGCTTAACCTCTGTTGTATGTAAAATGCTAGAAACGGTCATACGAGACAGACTCGTAAATCACTTAGAGGAAAATAACATACTTAAAGATACTCAACACAGCTTTCGTAAAAAACGTTCCTGTTAAACAAACCTCTTAGACTTCTTCCACGATATCCTCGACCTCTACGATGAGAGTAAAGCTGTAGATATTATATACCTTGATTTTCAAAAGGCCTTTGACAAAGTTCCCCACAAACGTTTTCTGCTAAACTAAAAGCGCATGGAATACAAGACGGTGTGTTGAAATGGATAGAAAATTGGCTCAGCAACAGAAAGCAAAGAGTAGTCATAAACGGTAAGGCATCTAAATGGACCAATGTAAGTAGCGGGGTACCCCAGGGATCGGTACTAGGACCAATTCTCTTTCTAATTTACATCAACGACATAGATGAGTGTCTCACCTGTACAATCTCAAAATTTGCTAACGATACAAAAATTGCAAATAGCGTACTCTCAAAAGAACAAGTTGACGATATGCAACACAATCTAGATAAATTGTCATGTTGGGCCCAAATTTGGCAAATGAGTTTCAATGCGGATAAATGTAAAGTACTACATATCGGATACTTAAATGAGAAAGCAAACTATTCGATGAATGGCACTCCGCTTAAGAATGTAAACAGAGAAACCGATCTGGGAGTAACAATATCGAGTAACCTAAAACCGAGTCAACAATGTTCAGAAGTTGTTAAGAAGGCAAACAAAATAATTGGCTTTATAGGCAGGTCATTTGAGCATAAATCCAAAGAAGTTATCCTAACCCTTTACAATTCCTTAGTCCGCCCTCTTCTGGAATACTGCGCGTTCAATCCTGGTGCCCTTATTACCAAAAAGATATAAACAAGCTAGAACGAGTTCAACGTAGAGTTACCAAAATGATACCTAGCCTAAAGAACAAACCATACGAAGAGCGTCTTAGAGAATTAAATCTATTTCCTTTAACCCAGCGCAGATTAAGAGGTGACATAATTCAAGTGTTCAAAATCATCAAAGGCATCGACAATATGAACTGTAGTAAGTACTTCACTATTGACCAATCTAATTACACGCGGGGAAACGGTTTCAAAATTATTGGTAAATCTTTTAACTCACACGAATCTAAGAATTTCTTCTTCAATCGAGTTGTCAACTTAATGAATGGGCTTCCCCGAGACGTTATAGACTGCATCACCGTTGATTCATTTAAACTCCGCCTAGACAAATATCTCGCATCAAACCCGCGACTGACTGCGTTTGTAAATGAATAACTTTATTTTATCCCCCCCTCAGTTACTAACCCCTCTGTCCTCTACTAACTTCCAAATCCTGCCACGGACATTAGTTCCAGGGCAGTAATTCCCTTTCCAATGTTCCCTTACCCACTCTAAACCATTGTTTGGACACTTGATCCTCAGTGTTTTGGAGGACAAGCAACCTAGAAGGGTCACTAGATCTGTTGTTGCTTGATTTCCTTTGTACTCCTTTGTACTCTTTTCCCCTACCATTGCCCTGTCTATAAAAGTTCTCCTATCCCTTAATGATAACGATTCTATAATTGACAAACACATTTCTATGTACAGTCATGGTCATTAAATCTGTTACATTTTGAAGCCTAGATTTCAATGACCTTCCTAATACAAATATCGGGTAAAACATTCTCAAGGATATTCAATTCAACCCAAAACAACTTAAAAAATATACAGTATGGATCAGCATTAAAAACTGTGATTGACATATACTGTGATAACTCTAAAATGTCATAAATACTATACTCTCTTTCTTTTCATCCGATGATAAATTGCATCCTTCAGCAGCTACTTTCTCGATACTTAATGGAAAAATATGGAAGTACTATGTCTCTGCATCCTAATAAGACCAAGTTTATATATTTATCACCATATATTATCACAACAAAATCTTAAAAATAACCAAGAAATCTTGATGGGAACTTTACAATTTACCATCAGTTACAAAGAAACAGGCTATAGTAACCATCAATAATAGAGACCAGTTGTTCGGATAGTCACTGTTTACTAAAATGTCGCCATCAAGAACCAATTTGTAGACTGATTGATCTGTCACCATGGTAAAACTATAGTTAACTGACGCACCGCTGATGGCAGGGAGGGACACGAGAGAGAAATTTAATTATGTCAGAAAACACATATTTTTGCTTGTGACGAAGACGAAAGCTTGTGAAAAATATACATTGTTGTTGATATTGATTTTGGGGATCGGAAGTAGGCTGTGGATAAGACGATTATGATTAATAGCCGCATTTTATAAGATCAGGGAAGAAGCCGTTCAGGAGGAATAGTGCGTGTATTTATAGATATTTTTATATTTGTAAAAGCCAACCACTCAATCAATTTCTTATACTGTACAATATATTGAGAGCAAATGTTTCTTCTTCCTCCTCCTCTTCCCACCCCCCACATCTCTTCCTCCCTCCCCCATACCACTCCCCCATATCACTTCCCACCCCCCACATCTCTTTCTCCCTCCCCCATATCACTTCCCACCCCCACATCTCTTCCTCCCTCCCCCACACCACTCTCCCACATCACTTCCCACCCATCACATCTCATTCTCCCTCCCCCATATCACTTCTCCCCCCCCCATCTCTTCCTCCCTCCCCCACACCACTCTCCCACATCACTTCCCACCTCCCACATCTCATTCTCCCTCCCCCCTATCACTCCCTCATATCACTTCCCCCCCCCCCCATCTCTTCCTCCCTCCCCCACACCACTCTCCCATATCACTTCCCACCCCCACATCTCTTCCTCCCTCCCCCACACCACTCCCCCATATCACTTCCCACCCCACATGTCTCTTCCTCCTGCCTCCACACATCCTACATCTTTTCCTCCTCTGTTTTTCCGAAGGTTACCTTCTCATTAATATTATTTTAAAAAGCAGTGGTGAGATGAAATCAGTTTCTGAGCGAGCGAGATAGAGATAGAGATAGAGAGAGAGAGAGAGTGTGTGTGTGTGTGTGCGCGTGTGTGTGTGTGTGTGTGTGTGTGTGTGTGTGTGTGTGTGTGTGTGTGTGTGTGTGTGTGTGTGTGTTTTTTTTTATTCTGTATTACAAATCACATATGTTACGGAAACATGATTTATGGTAACGACATGAAAGTTTCGGGTTGCTCATCTCCCCCACCATGGCCTGTTCCCCGCCCGCCTCTGTTATGCCCCCCCCCCCCCCCCCCCCATTTACTCGTCCCCTTCTCCCCTTCTGTCTTCCTCCTAAATATACATTGTTTCCCGTCTTCTCATTTTAATCACACTTGAAAATTACTCCATAGAGACTCGAAACCGTCATATTTTTGCAATAAAATCGTTGTCCCCAAAGTACAATATGTTCACAATTACAACATAATGGTGTGGCTTTAAACATGTATTAAAACGGTAAAACAAAAACAAAACAGATGACACGTTCTTAATGTAAACGACGGAACAATTCGAACACAGGTTGTATCCTTTAACATAAGTTATGTCGGTTTGCATATAATATAGATTAGTGAAGAAAAATCCGGAACCAATAGTAGTACGATCACAAGCCAGATAAAAGTGTGATTTGGCTCGTTGTTGATCCAGCTCCCTATTGGTCCTAACTTATCAAATCACAACCAAAGTTACCACAGTTGGGCCTAACATGCTATCACGTCTTCTTTTATCTTCTTGTATAGCATATTATTTCGGGTGTGAGAGGGAAGGGGGCGGGGGGGGGGGGGGGGTGCGTGCAGAAGGGATTGTGCGGCGTGTGTATGTGTGTGATTTTTATATGCATACAATATAACTAGACGCGGAAGAGAGGAAGAGAGAAGGGAGGTAGGGGGAAGAGAAAATAGGATTAAAGGAGGAATGGAGGAGAAGGAGGTAGAAAGAACGATAGAGGAGGAGAAAGTACGAAGAAGGGAGAGGAACAGGGTGGAAATGGAAAGAGATGATAGGTGAATGGTGGGCAAGAGAAGAGCGATGGATAAACATAAGTAACACCACGTTCTTAACATTAATCATCAATTAAAAAACCCAATGTACTTGAATAAACTAACGAAAGTACATGGTCCTCCCGGGAGTCGAACTCGGGACACCACACCTAGAACATAAGCTCCTAAAGTTCCTAAACCATTACACCACCAACACAGTTACATAACAGGGGGGGGGGGAGGGGGGGCTGGGGAAGCATAGGGGGAAGGAGACCGCAACAATTTGATAAAACAGTGTACTGAGTGGTGAAGGGATGAGGTGAGGGAACCGCAACAAGTGTATTAAGGGTGGTCACCGGCTTTTTTTTTTATCTTTCTCTCCTTTTCTCTTTTTCCCTAGCTTGTATCCATTCGGCCCCATTCAGCCAACTGTTTTATGACGTTTATCCCCATCCAAGTGTCGATTTAATCCTGGCGAGAGATAGCGATCCAGCATTGTATGAAGAAATCCAGCTTCGCCGGAGACATCTTTCTATCGAAAAATGTACATATTTAGCTTTATGTCAAAACAAAAATAATATGTGCCGGCTCGATACCGCTCTCCAGGAAAATATTGACACCTGGATGGAACTAAACGTCTTAAAACAGTAGGCTGAAGGGGGCCGAATGGATACAAGCCAAAGAGAGAGGGAGAGAAAGGTAAAACAAAGCGAGGTTGGTTCCCTTAACAAGTGTAGTGTGTGGTGGAGGCAGGGAGGAGGGGAGGACACAGCAACAAGACTAGTTAATTAAATAATGTGTGTGGTGGAGGGAAGAGGGGAGGAGACAGCAAAGAGTGTAGTGTGTGGTGGAGGGAAGATGGGAGGAGACAGCAAAGAGTGTAGTGTGTGGTGGAGGGAAGAGGGGAGGAGACCGCAAAGAGTGTAGTGTGTGGTGGAGGGAAGAGGGGAGGAGATAGCAAAGAGTGTAGTGTGTGGTGGAGGGAAGAGGGGAGGAGACAGCAAAGAGTAGTGTGTGGTGGAGGGAAGAGGGGAGGAGACAGCAAAGAGTGTAGTGTGTGGTGGAGGGAAGAGGGGAGGAGACAGCAAAGAGTGTAGTGTGTGGTGGAGGGAAGAGGGGAGAAGACAGCAAAGAGTGTAGTGTGTGGTGGAGGGAAGAGGGGAGGAAACAGCAAAGAGTGTAGTGTGTGGTGGAGGGAAGAGGGGAGGAGACAGCAAAGAGTGTAGTGTGTGGTGGAGGGAAGAGGGGAGGAGACAGCAAAGAGTGTAGTGTGTGGTGGAGGGAAGAGGGGAGGAGACAGCAAAGAGTGTAGTGTGTGGTGGAGGGAAGAGGGGAGGAGACAGCAAAGAGTGTAGTGTGTGGTGGAGGGAAGAGGGGAGGAGACAGCAAAGAGTGTAGTGTGTGGTGGAGGGAAGAGGGGAGGAGACAGCAAAGAGTGTAGTGTGTGGTGGAGGGAAGAGGGGAGGAGACAGCAAAGAGTGTAGTGTGTGGTGGAGGGAAGGATAAGGGGAGGAAACTGCAGCAAGTGTATCAAACAGTGTAGTGTGTGGTGGAGGCAGGACAGAGGGGAGGGGACAACATCAAGTATATTTAACCCATGGTCGACGAGAGACGTTACAGAACGCCATAGCAATTTACAGGCTTTTAAAGCCTCTGAAAGCCTGTAGAATCGAGTGCGAGGGAGTGCGGCAGGCCACCCGTCCTTCCCGTGACATTAGCGATAATTGCTCATTCTAGCGAATGTCTATGGTAGCGCTGCGGATGAAGCCTGCGAGCTACGAAGCTCGTTTTGGTGTAATTTTAAAGCTATTTGCTTCTAGTGTTTGCCTGAATACATTTAATTTCATTCAGACACTTGTCTAATCAATCAGTAGTGCCTGAATGAGCCCTAATATAGCGGAAATAGGCAGAAATATGCCTGCAGCCAAAGCGTTAACAGTGTAGTTTGTGGTGGAGAGAGGGAAGAGGGGAGGAAACAGCAACAAGTGTAGTGTGAGGTGGAGGGAGGAGGAGCAACAAGTGGCTGTTTGTATGTAATAATCGGTATATTTCGACCAGCAGCCAATGAGATCCTTGTCCTAGAGATCTAGACCATATACTAAGTGATCAATAGATTGATCTTGCTTGCGAATTAGTACACCTACATACTCCCGGAGGAGCAGAACGTGGGCGTGAGACTCTGCAGTCCCTAGAAATTGGTCCGTCCATACCTAACCTTCACGGCAAAGAAAAGTTTGTTAGAAAAGTTATTTGTAGGCGCAGATCCGAATCTCCATTGCCGAAGCCAGCGCTGACTCTAAGACAAGTGACATAGTACATATATAAATATATATATCCATCTGTTTATACACGTAAAGAGTTTAAGTCAGACGCCGTTCTGGATAGCATTATGTTTTGTTAAAGTATTATTGAGAATCAGAAATCGTGGGCATTAACTTCTGTAATTAAATAACGGCAAGCGCAAATGGGCTGTTATTATCCACCCCTATATACAGGAGACGCTTCCCAAATAGGAGAAATTACAGTTTAATTTCTCAACTTTATTTTTTAGTTATGAGAGGTGGGTTTGAAAATATCTGGCCTACCTATAATAGAGAGGCTAGGCCTATAGCAATAAAAAAAAAAAAGGAAAAGTGGATATTTGGCCTGAGTATATAAATAGATAGATAGACAGATAGCACCATACAGTATAAAATAGATAGACAGATAGCACCATACAGTATATAATAGATAGATAGACAGATAGCACCATACAATATATAATAGATAGACAGATAGCACCATACAGTATATAATAGATAGACAGATAGCACCATACAGTATATAATAGATAGACAGAATCATAGCACCATACAGTATATCATAGATAGACAGATAGCACCATACAGTATATAATAGATAGACAGAATCATAGCACCATACAGTATATAATAGATAGACAGATAGCACCATACAGTATATAATAGATAGACAGATAGCACCATACAGTATATAATAGATAGACAGATAGCACCATACAGTATATAATAGATAGACAGATAGCACCATACAGTATATAATAGATAGACAGATAGCACCATACAGTATATAATAGATAGACAGAATCATAGCACCATACAGTATATAATAGATAGACAGATAACACCATACAGTATATAATAGATAGACAGATAGCACCATACAGTATATAATAGATAGACAGATAGCACCATACAGTATATAATAGATAGACAGATAGCACCATACAGTATATAATAGATAGACAGATAGCACCATACAGTATATAATAGATAGACAGATAGCACCATACAGTATATAATAGATAGACAGAATCATAGCACCATACAGTATATAATATATAGACAGATAGCACCATACAGTATATAATAGATAGACAGAATCATAGCACCATACAGTATATAATAGATAGACAGATAACACCATACAGTATATAATAGATAGACAGATACCACCATACAGTATATAATAGATAGATAGACAGATAGCACCATACAGTATATAATAGATAGACAGAATCATAGCACCATACAGTATATAATAGATAGACAGATAGCACCATACAGTATATAATAGATAGACAGATAGCACCATACAGTATATAATAGATAGACAGAATCATAGCACCATACAGTATATAATAGATAGACAGATAGCACCATACAGTATATAATAGATAGACAGATAGCACCATACAGTATATAATAGATAGACAGAATCATAGCACCATACAGTATATAATAGATAGATAGACAGATAGCACCATACAGTATATAATAGATAGACAGAATCATAGCACCATACAGTATATAATAGATAGATAGACAGATAGCACCATAGAGTATATAATAGATAGACAGATAGCACCATACAGTATATAATAGATAGACAGAATCATAGCACCATACAGTATATAATAGATAGATAGACAGATAGCACCATACAGTATATAATAGATAGACAGAATCATAGCACCATACAGTATAATTATAATAGATAGATAGACAGATAGCACCATACAGTATATAATAGATAGACAGATAGCACCATACAGTATATAATAGATAGACAGAATCATAGCACCATACAGTATATAATAGATAGATAGACAGATAGCACCATACAGTATATAATAGATAGACAGAATCATAGCACCATACAGTATATAATAGATAGACAGATAGCACCATACAGTATATAATAGATAGACAGATAGCACCATACAGTATATAATAGATAGACAGATAGCACCATACAGTATATAATATCAACAGTCTTATCTTGTGGCTACAGGACATGTTAAGGGAGAGGTCGTTGCTTATTCTCCCTCATCTTTAGTTGCGTTAGCATTGACATTTTAAGACGTTCGGTCAACTAGTTTGACCTTTCACCCCATTTTGTGGTCAATATAAATACTTTTCGTGCCATTTTGGTGTCGATATTCTTTCCTGGCGAGCGATAGCGAGACTGTAATTGTATGAGGAACCAGCCTTCGGCCGGAAAAAATGTCTACCGAAAACACGTAGAGAACTGTGTTTTTAAAGTTCAATCAAGGTCTAGCGAGGAAACTATAAAATAACTAAATAAATAGACAAATAAATAACCACTACCCCCTTAACAGGTCGCTTGGTCAAAGAATCTCAATTAAAACTTTGATGTCCTTTTTTTATTCCATTCAAAGTTTTACTACAACTTCTCGGACTGACAGCTGGTCATTTTTAGTTTTGACACTTCCATTGGAACTTCGCCTGTGATAAATATTTTTAGGCGGAAATTATGAGAAGGTTGGGGAATTAATTTGTTTTTACATCTCTCTCTCTCTCTAGCTTTTCCACACACACATACACTCATAATTATACATACCATGAAACACTATCTCTCCTGCTCCTGTTATAGGGATATACTACTATCCAAGAGAGAGAGACAACCTTGTCTTACACCAACGGCGACTCCTACATGACGGTGTTTGTCAACACAGGGAGGCAATGCCTAGTTAGTTAATTGCTCAATAGGTGGCGTTCTGAGAGTGAGGATCCGAGCCTGGGGGAGGAGACAGTGAAGCACAGAGGCAAAGCAGCTTCAGAGATGGGCCTGCTTCGAGCTGTGAGTGGGTGCTTCACATGTCTCACTACCTAGAGTGGAACAAGACCTCACGGGCCTCACCATGTTCAGCGGAGGAGTGCACAGGCTCTTAGCCAATGCCCGAGAGAGAGTAGTTGGAATATAGAAAAACCAACAAAACAAAACAAAATCGAGGCCCACAGACGCTCGCTCAAGAAAATGGTGGGAATACCTCGACCAGCACAAAACATTCTCTCGACAGGATGACACCTGGTATTTCTTCATACAGCCACGAGGCCATGGTTATTATAACGAAATAACGAAGAATGAGGGTGGAAACACAACACCACCAAGAGCCAACATTACCACCTTTGCCACCACACCACCGAGGAAAGAAGTCTCAAGCGCAACACCACCAGAGTACGCCCGAGTTGCCTCCATCACACCCGCACTTCCCCCAACACCAGGAAAGGACATCATAGTCACCATCAGAAATCCTGGCAGCGACAGAAACAAGAAGGACCGGAAAGAAGGCAAAGCAAGCAAGACTTTGCCTAGGACCTACACCACCAGGCGTCCTTTTTGCTCCAATCCGCACCACAGCCAGGACAAGGAAAACCAGAGGGGTTACCCCAGCCGCCCCAGGCCCTCCTCCCAGCACATCTGCCCTTCTTGCACCGAGAAGGAGCACCGGGAGAAACGCCGCCATGCCATCATTAAGACTATGGCAGACGAACAGGGATCAGTACAGTTAAAAAGCTCTTATAATACACTTCACTGGAAGGTTTTTAAGAGCTGGAAGATGTGGGCTCATATTTGTTAAACATAATACGATATGTATAGCACTGGCAGAACAGACTCATATTCATTTAAGACCCCAAACCCAAGAGTACTGTAAAGGTTCTTGATTAATAACTCTTATAAAGGTCAGGATAGTTGAGAGAGACAGTATAACACTGGTATAACCTCTCCTCACGTTAATCCGATGATATGTTACGTATAGTATAACACTGGTAGAACGTAACACTTCATTTAAGACTCCAAATCCAAGAGTTCTATAACATCTTCCATCCTGCTGTCATCACCACACGACAGGACAACCACCACGGCCCAAGAACCTCGTCGGAAGTGCCACAGAAGTGCAACATCACCGGAAGTGCCTAGCGTCATACCCGGAATTACATAGTGTCATCCCCCTGCAACTTATTGTGGATCCTCGATTGTGCTAGGAAAATTGTGTATATACCTATCCATGTCTGAATGTAACTCTGTATAAATATTATAGTTACGTTGAATAAGATACTCTATGCATGTACTCTGTATTATATTTATCCTCTATTACCTTTGTGCATGTGTTCATGTGGTTTCAACTTCTCTCCAGTCGAGTAAGAATCTACCTAAATAGTCCAGTTAACCCCAGCAAAAACCTTGCATAACAATAATAAACCCTGAGTGAATAATGCCTCTCTCGCTTTCACTCTCGGACTCTGAAAGGTCTCGGTGTTGGTAAAGGACCGGGTCATTAAGACAAATCTTGTCTATTCAGACCAACCATAGCCTTGGTATAATTGTGGGGGAATAAATTGGTGGCAATATTTATGAAAGGATCAAAGAATTTAGAATCTAATTATTATTTCTGAGAGGCGAGGCTTACGGACACACTCACACACGCACACGCACACATACACACACACACACACACACACTTAATTTTGTGAGTTCAAACACCCGGGATCCTACTTAATGTGATGAATACGTCCTTGCCCCTCTCTCTCTCTCTCTCTCTCTCTCTCTCTCTCTCTCTCTCTCTCTCTCTCTCTCTCTCTCTCTCTCTCTCTCTCTCTCTCTCTCTCTCTTTTATTTATGAACAAATATATACTGTATATACAGTAGATATATATAAATATATATATATATATATATATATATATATATATATATATATATATATATATATATATATATCTATACCTTGTTCGAAAATTCCACCGACTAAAAAATAAAGCATCACTGAAAAAAATTAAAATCTTGTACTAAATAAAGTTTTTCCATAATTATCTTGTACCAATAATGAGTTAGAGAGCATTTAATTATAATAATAAATGTAGGCCTGACAGGGGACAGAGACTTGTCCACACGTCCGAACACTGTTCCCCACCATTCCTCAGGTTGTTGTTGTTGTTGTTGTTCCCCAAGCTGCCTGGCCAAACAGCCCCAAGGCCCCGAGCAATTCCAAGGCCATAACCGAGTGCCCCCACAGAACCCTCCCTGCCGACCACAATAAAGCCTGGGTGACCGAAGCCACTCCATGGCGGGGAGCTGAGGAGGGTGCGGAAATGCCCGGGAAACCAAAGCCCCACCCAGGGCCCTGTGCCCCTCAGCAATTATGAAGAGAAAGTTGAGGGGCAAGGGAAAAATGTGACGCTTTGGCTTCCAATCTTGGTAGATTGGGAGATCAATCCACGGAAGAGACGCCGTCACTTGAGATCTAGAAAATATATAAGTTAAAGGAACAGTCAGAGTAAGCTATGGGTATGGCAGAGATCGCTCAGTTCTCACTCTGATAGACCAGCCCATCACCATTCCTCAGGTTGGACTGAACGCCTGATTCGGAAAATTATTTATGAAACACTTAAGTAAATAGTGGGTTTCTATAGTAGCGAAATGAGGTGTACGTAAGTCCAAAAACGCTACATAACAATAATTGGAACTGTTTATTATTTTACCCACGTAAATAATATAATCGCCATATAATTTCTAACTTACTGAAAATAACTGGTGGTGAATAAAACATTATTAACATATTAAATCCATGTCTCTTTATATCTAGCAAGTCCAGTAATAATAAGATAGCAAGTCTTGTAACTTGTTTTCAATTAAATTTAGGGTTTTCTTTCATTTGAAAATATTGTTTAAAACATTGTTATCTAACTACTCTTTTTTTTTTTTTTTTTTTTTTTTTTTTTTTCGGGGGGATTTCCGAACACCCTGTATATATATATATATATATATATATATATATATATATATATACAGTATATATATATATATTTGTTTTTATTTTATTTATTCAATATATAATATATGGTATATGATTAATTAACAATTGTATATAATGTCGTCAGTTGCTATCAGACTAGTCGTTTACAATCGTTTCAATCCGAGCTACTCCGGCAATTTTGAATAATTCAGTTTTATCTCACCCATATATATAGTTCATAGTTTTATTGCTTTAATTGTACATTAATATAAACAATATTTACAGTAATTAATATTGGCTGAGTCTGCTGATCCGTAGCTCCTTAGCAGACACATATATTCCTATATTATAATGATTTAATTGGCATTTTACAGGACTCATAGTTATTACAAGTGTTATTAGAATTATGATACTATAGTGGTTTTGGGTATATATATATATATATATATATATATATATATATATATATATATATATACATCTTATGTAGACTAAATATGAAGAGGTGTTGTTTTAACATATGTTTAACAATAGATAAAGAACTAGATAGGAGAATTTGTAATTTGCTTCAGTTAATGAATTCCATAGTTTCGGGTCCATCATACAAAATGCAATTTTGAAAAAGAGTAATGAGGGGCTGGGGTCACAAAAGGTCAATATTACCTCTACTTGTATTATGACATTGGTCTATATAATTAAACATTATTGTATCCTCACTACGAGAAGATATATTGTTTATAATACACAACATTAGAACATATTTATGGTTATACTCAAATTTCGTTAGTCTTAATGAAGTAAAGATGTAATTTGTTGGATCATATTTCCCTTTAGAAATAATACACCTTAAAAGTTTCTTCTGGGTAATAACCAAGCTTTTAATTTAAGATGGCCAAATACATCTCCAACTAGAAAGACATTGTATGAATTAAGAATAACAAAGAGTGAAATACATGTGTATCATAGATTCAGTTGTAAGTTGATATCTGATCCTATATTATGATTCCACACGTTATTGACAATTTTAGACACCAACTTTGTGTGATGCTTCCAATTTAAGGGAGCCCACCTCTCCTTTTTTCTCTTTCTCTCCCTCTCTCGTTGGCTTGTATCCATTCGGCCCCATTCAGCCTACTGCTTTAAGACGTTTACCGCCATCCAGGTGTCAATATTTTCCTGGTGAGCGGTAGCGAGCCAGCATATATATATTTGTGATTTGACAGCAAGCTGTTGAATGCACCATTATATTTAATTGGCCAGTTTTCAGTTTCAGGGTATAAGGAGGTTAGAGCCGTAAACAGCGATTGTAAGCTTCTATGCAATAATGATGTAGGTTTCGCATGGATATAAAATACGTTGATTATGAATGCATTCATTTATAGATGCAGTACAACTGTAGTTTAGCTGGTAATTCTGCTAAATGTCGATGTCTACACCTCCAACTTCCGTATTATATATATATATGTATATATATATATATATATATATATATATATATATATATATATATATATATATACCGATTACCCCTTTAGGGTGAAATGAAACAATGTTTTTTTTTTTGGGAAATACAAGAGATCTTTTATTTGTACAAACAAGTATAAAATTCCAGTGTACACATTTATGTAGTATATTTTTGGGGAGATGCCACTAAATAATACTATATATTTTACAGTATACATATATATTATCTATGAAAAATGACAGAGAAAATAACCTTTATTATTTATATAATACTATGTATTATAGGAGAAAGACTGGATGTAGCTGAAGACCAGCATATTCCGTTCAGCTGCCAAAATGTGATAGAGAGTGGGGGTGGATGTGTGGGGGGGGGGGGTGAGGAGGTGAGGTGTAAGTGTGATAGAGAGTGGGGGTGGATGTGTGGGGGGTGGGGGTGAGGCATGGAGGTGTAAGTGTGATAGAGAGTGGGGGTGGATGTGTGGGGGGTGGGGGTGAGGCATGGAGGTGTAAGTGTGATAGAGAGTGGGGGTGGATGTGTGGGGGGTGAGGGTGAGGCATGGAGGTGTAAGTGTGATAGAGAGTGGGGTGGATGTGTGGGGGGTGGGGGTGAGGCATGGAGGTGTAAGTGTGATAGAGAGTGGGGGTGGATGTGTGGGGGTGAGGGTGAGGCATGGAGGTGTAAGTGTGATAGAGAGTGGGGGTGGATGTGTGGGGGGTGGGGTGAGGCATGGAGGTGTAAGTGTGATAGAGAGTGGGGGTGGATGTGTGGGGGGTGAGGGTGAGGCATGGAGGTGTAAGTGTGATAGAGAGTGGGGGTGGATGTGTGGGGGGTGAGGGTGAGGCATGGAGGTGTAAGTGTGATAGAGAGTGGGTGGATGTGTGGGGGGTGAGGGTGAGGCATGGAGGTGTAAGTGTGAGGAGGTGAGGTGGGCGGGGGTGAGATATGGGGGTGGAGGTGGTGAGGTGAGCCATAGAGGTGTGGGGGGATAGAAGGGGAGGTGAGAGTGATATGGAGTGAAAATGGAGGGAGTGATAGAGAGACACGTTGGTGGAGGAGCTGTGGGTGGGTTGGGGGGTATACGGTGGGGGTTATTGAAACATGGAGGTGGGTGTGATGCAGAGTTGGGTGGAAGAGAAGACATGGAAGGGATAGGGTGAAGGGGAGAGATGGAGGTGAACACATTGGATAATATCAAATTAAGTTAAACTAGATTCAGATGTCAGTCGACCAGGATGTGACATCATGTAGCTAGACTATGACACTATAATCTGAAGTATTGGTATGATATTGGAAGTTACAGAATATAATATCATGGAACTAAAGTTTATTTGGTATAAATAAGCCGAACCTTGTGACATGTTGTAACTCAAGAAGGACTTGGGCAATTGAAATAATATGTTTAGCATTTTGGAAGAATCAACCAGAAATTAGGTGTGGTAATATATTGCCCGTTTGTCCTTACCATTCTCTAGTTATCAAAGGGTAGGGATCAGAATGTCAGGATAACTTATAGTGAATAAACTATATACTTGGTCTGAGGAAGCTACTGTAAATCGAGTGTTGGCATAATGGAAGGTTGGTATATGACAGGTTAGAGCATGTACTGAGAGAGTGTTGACATAATGGAAGGTTGGTATATGACAGGTTAGAGTATGTACTAAGAGAGTGTTGACATGATGGATGGTTGGTATATGACAGGTTAGAGTATGTACTGAGAGAGTGTTGACATGATGGAAGGTTAGTATATGATAGGTTAGAGTATGTACTAAGAGAGTGTTGACATGATGGAAGGTTGGTATATGACAGGTTAGAGTATGTACTGAGAGAGTGTTGACATGATGGAAGGTTAGTATATGACAGGTTAGAGTATGTACTGAGAGAGTGTTGACATGATGGAAGGTTGGTATATGACAGGTTAGAGTATGTACTAAGAGAGTGTTGACATGATGGATGGTTGGTATATGACAGGTTAGAGTATGTACTGAGAGAGTGTTGACATGATGGAAGGTTAGTATATGATAGGTTAGAGTATGTACTAAGAGAGTGTTGACATGATGGAAGGTTGGTATATGACAGGTTAGAGTATGTACTGAGAGAGTGTTGACATGATGGAAGGTTGGTATATGACAGGTTAGAGTATGTACTGAGAGAGTGTTGACATGATGGAAGGTTGGTATATGACAGGTTAGAGTATGTACTGAGAGAGTGTTGACATGATGGAAGGTTGGTATATGACAAGTCAGAGTATGTACTGAGAGAGTGTTGACATGATGGAAGGTTAGTATATGATAGGTTAGAGTATGTACTAAGAGAGTGTTGACATGATGGAAGGTTGGTATATGACAGGTTAGAGTATGTACTGAGAGAGTGTTGACATGATGGAAGGTTGGTATATGACAAGTCAGAGTATGTACTGAGAGAGTGTTGACATGATGGAAGGTTGGTATATGACAGGTTAGAGTATGTACTGAGAGAGTGTTGACATGATGGAAGGTTGGTATATGACAGGTTAGAATATGTACTGAGAGAGTGTTGACATGATGGAAGGTTGGTATATGACAGGTCAGAGTATGTACTGAGAGAGTGTTGACATGATGGAAGGTTGGTATATGACAGGTTAGAGTATGTACTGAGAGAGTGTTGACATGATGGAAGGTTGGTATATGACAGGTTAGAGTATGTACTGAGAGAGTGTTGACATGATGGAAGGTTGGTATATGACAGGTCTGAGTATGTACTAAGAGAGTGTTGACATGATGGAAGGTTGGTATATGACAGGTCAGAATATGTACTGAGAGAGTGTTGACATGATGGAAGGTTGGTATATGACAGGTCTGAGTATGTACTAAGAGAGTGTTGACATGATGGAAGGTTGGTATATGACAGGTCAAAGTATGTACTGAGAGAGTGTTGACATAATGGAAGGTTGGTATATGACAGGTCAGAGTATGTACTGAGAGAGTGTTGACATGATGGAAGATTGGTATATGACAGGTCAGAGTATGTACTGAGAGAGTGTTAACATGATGGAAGGCTGGTATATGACAGATCAGAATATGTACTGAGAGAGTGTTGACATGATGGAAAGCTGGTATATGACAGGTCAGAGTATGTACTGAGAGTGTGTTGACATGATGGATGGCTGGTATATGTCAGGTTAGTGAATGAACTGAGAGTATTGACATGATGGATGGCTGGTACATGACAGGTCAGAGTATGTACTGAGAGTGTGTTGACATGATGGATGGATAATATATGACAGGCCAGAGTATGTACTGAGAGAGTGTTAACATGATGGAAGGCTGGTATATGACAGGTCAGAGTATGAACTGTGAGAGTGTTAACATGATGGAAGGCTGGTATATGACAGGTCAGAGTATGTACTGAGAGAGTGTTTACATGGTGGAAGGCTGGTATATGACAGGTCAGAGTATGTACTGAGAGTGTTAACATGATGGAAGGCTGGTATATGATAGGTCAGAGTATGTACTGAGAGAGTGTTAACATGATGGAAGGCTGGTATATGACAGGTCAGAGTATGTACTGAGAGAGTGTTGACATGATGGAAGGCTGGTATAATTATGACAGGTCAGAGTATGTACTGAGAGTGTTTACATGGTGGAAGGCTGGTATATGACAGGTCAGAGTATGTACTGAGAGAGTGTTAACATGATTGAAGGCTGGTATATGACAGGTCAGAGTATGTACTGAGAGAGTGTTAACATGATGGAAGGCTGGTATATGACAGGTCAGAGTATGTACTGAGAGAATGTTAACATGATGGAAGGCTGGTATATGACAGGTCAGAGTATGTACTGAGAGAGTGTTGACATGATGGAAGGCTGGTATATGACAGGTCAGAGTATGCACTGAGTGTTTACATGGTGGAAGGCTGGTATATGAAAGGTCAGAGTATGTACTGAGAGAGTGTTAACATGATGGAAGGCTGGTATATGACAGATCAGAGTATGTACTGAGAGAGTGTTAACATGATGGAAGGCTGGTATATGACAGGTCAGAGTATGTACTGAGAGAGTGTTGACATGATGGATGGTGAGTGGTAAGGGAATGGTGGAATACATGATCGGTGCCAAGTATGGATGGAAGGAAGAATGGAATAGGAAGGGATAGAAAGGTAGGAATCATTAGGTATATATTATATAAGACACCTTAAGGATAGCTAATGAAAATATATATAGTAATATAAAATTACGAAAATCAGAATATATTGCGATACAAATAGACAAGGAGTGGAAAGTAGAGAAGGAGAGGACTGGTGAAAAGAAACACTAGACGAGTAAATGGAATTGCAATTAATAAGAAGACTGAAGGTATAGCATGAGTTATACAAATATACTGCAACTGGGTAAGGAAAAAGGAAATGTTACTAGCTAAAAGATAAGAAACACTAGCAGAGCGATTATTCTTAGCTTAAACCATGGTACTCGTGTGTGTGTGTGTGTGTGTATATATATATACTATATATATATATATATATATATATATATATATATATATATATATATATATATATATATATATATGTTATTATAGCCAGGTAATAGATTCTCTTTTAAACAGACGAGGTTAAAGGCAATAGAAGTTTCAGCATTCAGGATTTTATTGTTACAGCTTTCAATAGTTCTAACAATTTTCCTCTGTAGAAACTACATATCTTCCGACCACACAACAGACGAATCCATTATGAAAGAAATAATTCACAAAAACGTCCTCCCCACCAACCCTGACAATAAAATAAAACTCATTATTTACTACAAATCTCCTAAGACCTCCAACCTTGTCCTCCGTAACCGCCCCATTTCCACCAACCAACCGAAAGATGATCATGTGATATACCAGCATATTTGCACCTCTGGGGACTGTGGACCCCTATCCTATGTTGGAATGACACAGACTCGCCTTTCCCGTCGACTAACCCTCCACCTTCAATCTGGCGCTATAAAAGATCACTATCAAGCCCCCCACCATCTTGCCCTAACTCGCGCCGACCTAGACAAACAAACTACCATACTCGACAAAGAATCAGACCCCAGAAGACTAGCTATTTTAGAAGCTCTATACATCCAAACACTCAACCCCAGCATCAACACCAAACACAAGACCTTCAAATTCTTCCTTCAGGCAAGCGCTACAGGCATACTGCCCCCCTTCCTCTCTCCCTGTGCCCCCCTCCCTTACCTTTCCGCGCTCAGCACACAACTGACAACACCAACCAATCACAGCCATCCACAGCCAACAACCAACCACCGATAAGATTTAGTGCCCGTCTCGCGAATAGACTGCCTTCCACCAATGAACAGCCACCCCACACCCAGTAGCTCCGCCCACCTACCTATTCTTGATCCTCGAATTTTGTATAAATATGTTGGTTTGTCCTTATTCTAATCATTACCTCTCCTTTCCCTGAAGATGCAAGATGTTTACTTGTGAAACGTTGGATTCACCATGAATTTTGCTAACCTGTTGTACCTCATCTCTGAACCCCAGAGGAAAATTGTTAGAACTATTGAAAGCTGTAACAATAAAATCCTGAATGCTGAAACTGCTATTGCCTTTAACCTCGTCTGTTTAAAAGAGAATATATATATATATATAAATATATATATATATATACTATATATATATATATATATATATATATATATATATATATATATCAGTCGCGAAACATTTCCCCATAGGGAATTCCTGTGTATAGCCCATAGGGTATTCCTATATTATTTTATCTGCATTCCATATATTTTATCTGCATCTGTATGTGGTGACCAAGGTTCGAATCCCGGTGGATCATATTCTTGCTTTCATTAATTTCTTTGGGAGGTGTTTGGTGTTGGAGTGAAATAAATACAAAATTATTCTTCAGCTCTCTTGCAAATACACAGGAATTCCCTATAGGAAAATGTTTCGCGACTGCTCTGTATATACAGTATATACTGAACAAGCAAATAATATCAAATGAGGGTGACCAAATACACTCTAGACAGACAGAAAGTCATACAAGTAAAACCCATAGCATAATGAACCTTATGACCTAAAGCCGTAAGGGTAATATTTCCCGCTTTATATATTTAATATTAATATTTTACAGACATGTCGCTAGATAGAAATGAGTTTGGATTCACCTTATGTCGATACGGATCGCCCAGTGTCGGGGAAAAAACATCAATATTGAAGCTATTTAAAAATATATATATATATATATGTATATAATTATTTTCACAGAGGTTCTTCATCAACTTTATGTATGTTCCAGCTGAAATATTTGCTCATTTACCTATAGTTTATTAAGGTTGTTCAATCAGCTGAATTGTTTATATGCGTCTGATAATAAGTGTATTGTTTTGTCAGCTGAGAATAGTAAAGTACATTTGTTTATCTTATGGGAGGTGACCTGCCTTTTGTTCTCTCATTTTCTCTCTTTCTCTGGCTTTTATCCATTCGGCCCCATTCAGCCAACTGCTTTAAGACGTTTACACCCATGCAGGTGTCAATATTTTCCTGGCGAGCGGTAGCGAGCAAGCATATTTGTTTTAAATGTTCTTGACAGCAGGCTAAATTTTTAAATTTTTCGATAGAAACATGAAGCTGGATTTTTCCATACAATGCTGGCTCGCTATCGCTCGACAGGACAAAAATTACACCTTGATGGGGATAAACGTCTTAAAACAGTAGGCTGAATGGGGCCGAATGATTACAAACTAGAGAGAGAAAGGAAAGTAGAGAAAAAAGCAGGTGACCCCCCATGGTTATTTTCTCGTGTTATTGATTAATGGGTTGTTGTATCTGGTAATGATTGTCACATATATTCACTAACACTATACCCTGTTCAATGTAGGTAGGCTAGAAATATTGACTCCTAACCTCTGTATCTCATAAAGGGCTAGAGAAAATGGGCTGTACATTTCCACTCCCACTCCCTGACTGACTCTTCCCAAATAGTGGAAATATTTACTCTAGTATTGTTTTGGTTATAGAGGTTAGTAGCTAAGATTTGTATCCTAATTATAATGAATATAATGTAGTAACTTGTCATTCTTCACTTCCCCTGTGTTTAGAATTTCATCACCACTGTTCTCATATTGAGCAAAATATCAGACTATCGAAGTTCTGCTTCTAAATTATTTCAATGGTTTCTTCCATTTAGGCAAGCAGATACTTGAGTTCATTATCACAATTAACGTTATTGTGATCATTATCTACTATATTTATTTCCAGGTAACATTATTGGATTCCATATGTTTACGTTGATTAATAACCCGATTGCTATTAACTGTATTATAGTCATCACTGTGTACGTTTTTTATTTCTTTCAAGCATTTAAAATGTATATCTTGGTGTATTATTCATCAGTTTTGCTTTATAATTTTTTCGTATTTGTTTGTTAATTATTTTCATCTTGAATATTGTGTCTTAGCATTTTTATTATTTTCAACATGTCAATTTGATTTCCGTTATGTTACACTTCTGAATGTGGTTGCCTCCTGTCCACTACTACCCGTGTCTGACTATACAAACACAAACACACTAACACACATCTCAGAACAATTCCTCGAAAATATATGGAACATATGTAATACATAGAGTACCTTGAGCTTATAGTCATTTTTACAATATACACGTATAAAAAATACACTGAAATCACAACACCCTTTATACAATGAATACAGAATTAATTGAAAAAGCATTTTGTCTTTTTTCTACAGAGGAATCGGCAAGAAGTATTCAAAATGTGTTCCTTAATTCTAGCTTTGACAGGACAATTATACAAAATACACTCAAAATAGTGTTTAAAAATTCTTACAATAGAATACACTATTGAAAATCAATATCCAAGAATACATTATTTTCCTTACTCGAATTATTATTTGTATATATGATATCTTGAGTCTTCGTAGTATTTTGTTCACGTCTTCTGTAATTGGTTATTCCAAACATAATATGTTGTGTGGCAAAACAAGGACACGTAATGATTAGTGAATTATGTGGAGCGTAATAGAAACATTTACTATGAAATAAATATAATAAATATGCAGGAGAGCTACACAAAAGAAAACTTACTATGCCATAGTCTGAAAGAATTATATCAATGCAATGCAATAATGTCTTCCTTACCTTTAGAATAATTGAACGTATTAAGACGTAAATAAAAAGTATGTTGTCTACTTATCTCTTTATGTTAAAGTTTGTTCATGAAATATTTTCCTGAATATACCATTGTCAAACATGTTATGTCAGGTCAGAGTCCTTAAGTGTATTAAATCACAATGAGTTACACAGTGCAGTCTAAGGTGTAATATCATAAATAAATAATAATAACACTAGGTTTGGTGCATGTGGTGTATGGAGAAAAAGCTTTTAATAATTATATACATACTTTTGTTTCTTATGTGATAGACTAATTAACAAGTATGCCGTAAATATACACAATGTATATAATTAAATAATGATTTCAATGGTTATAATAGGACTGAAAACACATACATAAGTACGTGCACCTAATTAATGAAAGTAATTTTTTTCTGATAAAAAAATATAATTATTAACAAAAGCTATACAACATTTTTCGCTTTGTAAGTGATAGAAGTGGATGCATATGTAATATTACAATTATAAATGATTATATACATATTTATTATTTTAGGAATTACATTTGTTTTTATTTTATTTAGGATGTTATGTATAAAAATAGCAATATTGCCATTCTATAATTGTTTTCAACAAAAAATACATGAATCGAAGAATATTCATAGATACATAACTATTTGATTTGTGTACCAAATATTGATGCACGAAATATAGAAAACATATACGCTGTATGTGGAAATGTTCTTTGTTTAATTGGTAATTGCAAAATTAATTACATTACTTCAATGCCACATGTATACATATACTGTACATATTCCGAATCCCATTTTAGCCAATAAATATTTATATTTATGTTCATTGAACAGATTAATATGAGATATAAATAATTTACTTGGTAATATATGTATGTTTTGCAGCACGGTACCCAATTTTTAGTAAGAGATGGATATACTAATAATATTAGCACAGAGAAAAACAGAATACTAATCCATTCCAAGCTTTATCAACAAGGATCTCTCTCTCTCTCTCTCTCTCTCTCTCTCTCTCTCTCTCTCTCTCTCTCTCTCTCTCTCTATATATATATATATATATAATAACTCCATATTAATATGAAGATATGCATACCGACGCATCACATACGAAATTCTACCATAATATGTTCTGTGGAGGAATTTAACATAAAACGAGTCCCTCAAAGCCTAGCGGAATTTTCAGGAGTGAATTCAAATATATAATCATTGGCCGAAGTCCAATTGTCGGCCGCAATGTATGTAATTCATGATAAACATGGTGTTTCTTATATTTGTTTTCTCTTTAGACAAGAATTGTTATTGATGTTCTTTTCTACTGTGTGCATTTGTGGCCCATGTGTTATTCAGTTCACTCATTGATATAACTCACCTGTCAGGTTTTTTCATTACTATTTTTCACTTATTAACCCTTCCCGCCCGGGCAGCATTTTAAAATGACACCGCGGCAGATGGGCAGGAGCCCGGGTGTCATTTTAAAATCCGTAAGCTTGAAAGCCTATTAAGTTTGTTTTGAAAGCCGCGCGTCCGACGTATGTAAACACAGCTGGTCGGAGGCGACGCGCGCACCTCTGAAAGCAAGCAGACGTCGAAGCTTTGTTGTTGTGTGGTCTGCTAAGACAGATTTAGTGATGAAAAGTGTGTCATATTGCTAACATTGCCTCGAAACTCTCTCCACGGAATTCGTCATCACAACTGAACCAGTTGACTTAGAGAGCCTCTATTCAATGCCAGTCTATAGATTGGAAACGGCAGTACGTTTAGAGATGCGTGGGAATTTTCTAGCAGTTAAAATAACAAAGATACGGTAGCCTAGGCGTAGACGTTTTGTGGCCAAATCGGCCGGATCTCAACAACGTCCTTAGGAGGGCGAGCCCGTGCCAGAAGGGTTAATCTCTCGATATAAACGTGTTCACACATCCAT
The DNA here is from genome assembly GCA_032716605.1 of Paralithodes platypus. Lineage (NCBI taxonomy): Eukaryota > Metazoa > Arthropoda > Malacostraca > Decapoda > Lithodidae > Paralithodes > Paralithodes platypus. Next base: position 18,870,992 of record CM064569.1, read on the forward strand.
TTATTTTAATTCATTTATTGGCCAGTTACCTTATCTTATGCCATTGAGATTTTAATATTCCTAGACAGTCTTAATAAATTAGTAAAATAAGTTGTTCATTGTCAACCACATTTATGTATGTAACTTAGGGTAAGAATAGGCAACTGAAAGGCATGATTCCTTTGAAGAGAAAAGTTCAATAATACATAGGAAGAAAATGGGAAATAATCTAAGTGCAAATAAAAAGCGAGCCATGTTGCCTGTGTAAAACGTATTTTCTTTTACTCACTTTTAATATTTGTCTGGCCTGTGATTAGCTGGCAGGGGAAAAATCAGGAAATTAGTTATCTATTACGTATTAGGGCTGGACCAATTGGCTCCGAGTAATTAGGACAAATGAACAAACAGCGCTCGAAGTGATGGACTAAAATAGCTTAATGGGGGAGAGAAGAGAATATAAATTGAGCGAAAGTTTGTGTAGCTAGTTTGTGTGTGTATCTCTCTCTCTCTCTCTCTCTCTCTCTCTCTCTCTCTCTCTCTCTCTCTCTCTCTCTCTCTCTCTCTCTCTCTCTCTGCAGGTTGGTAGCAGAAATATGAAATACAAATACGAAATGAATGGCAAACAAATAAAAACCGCAACGGTAGTAAAAGACCTAGGGGTACTAATATCTGAAAACCTAAAAACTTCCGACCAATGCAAATAAGGCAAACATAGCATTGGGCTTTATTAAACGAAAATTTACATATAGACATGAAAACGTAATAGTGCCACTGTTCAAAAGTATGGTGAGGCCCCACCTTGAATATGGTGTGCAGTTCTGGTCACCTTATCTGATCAAGGACATTGTAAGACTCGAGTCAGTACAGCGTAGAGCGACGAAGATGATACCCTCATTAAGAAATAAACCATATGAAGAAAGACTTAAACGATTGAACCTGTTCTCATTAAAAAAGAGGAGGTTGAGGGGTCAGCTTATTCAGTGCTTTAAGATACTAAAAGGTTTCGACAAAGTCGATGTAAATGCACTATTCACATTAAACAATACTAATCAAACTCGCGGAAATGATGAAACCCTCCTCTAGCGGGTGCTCTGTGGCCGTTTTGGGCCTTTCAGACTGCTATATCAACCATCAGTATAAAAGGAACTGTATTGCGCCGAAAACTAGGTGGAAATCGCTACACAATGACGCCACATACGGCTACGTAGCACTCGTGGAGCACTGACAGTGTTACCTCGAAGATGGAAGTTTAGCTGATTTTGCTACCTTGCTCACTTTTAGCGAACTATTGGTTACACTGTCAGCCTCACGCGCGGTGGGGGAACTGGAGTTAGTGTGGGCCGGGAGGCCACAGATGTCGGACGTATGGATCATTACTATCCCACCCATTTTCACTCGATTTCCACCCTTTTTTCACCCGTTTTTTGCCAGTTTTTTCAACACGACTTATGTGGTGAGCCGCTTTTTAAGGGTTAAAAACCAAAAAGGCAAACCTAGATGTCACAAAGAGTTTCTTCACCTACAGTGTGGCGACAGAGTGGAATAAACTACCAGCGAGAGTGGTGGAGAGCGACACAATAAACGCTTTCAAGGGAAGGCTTGACCTCTATCTGCAGAGGGCTGGGGTGATATGAAAAAAAAAAAAAAAAAAAAAAAAAAAAAAAACACAATGTATGTAAGTGTATGTGTGTGCACTGTACAGTATGTATATATATACTGTATATATATGTATGTATGTATGTGTGTGTGTGTATGTGTGTATATGTATGTAACGGTGTATATATATATATATATATATATATATATATATATATATATATATATGCATATATACATATATAGTTGTAAGGCCAGACTGCCTAGTAAGGACCTTGAGGTCTGTGTGGTCTGTGTATCTATGTAGCTCTATGTAGCTCTCTCTCTCTCTCTCTCTCTCTCTCTCTCTCTCTCTCTCTCTCTCTCTCTGCAGGTTGGTAGCAGAAATATGAAATACAAATACGAAATGAATGGCAAACAAATAAAAACCGCAACGGTAGTAAAAGACCTAGGGGTACTAATATCTGAAAACCTAAAAACTTCCGACCAATGTATAGCAGCTGCAAATAAGGCAAACATAGCATTGGGCTTTATTAAACGAAAATTTACATATAGACATGAAAACGTAATAGTGCCACTGTTCAAAAGTATGGTGAGGCCCCACCTTGAATATGGTGTGCAGTTCTGGTCACCTTATCAGAGGGCTGGGGTGATATGAAAAAAAAAAAAAAAAAAAAAAAAAAAAAAAAAAAAACAATGTATGTAAGTGTATGTGTGTGCACCGTACAGTATGTATATATATACTGTATATATATGTATGTATGTATGTGTGTGTGTGTATGTGTGTATATGTATGTACCGGTGTATATATATATATATATATATATATATATATATATATATATATATATAGTTTGTAAGGCCAGACTGCCTAGTAAGGACCTTGAGGTCTGTGTGGTCTGTGTATCTATGTAGCTCTATGTAGCTCTCTCTCTCTCTCTCTCTCTCTCTCTCTGCTAGCTAGATAAGATCAATTATGTTGATCTTACCAAATGACCTAAACTTGTGACCTCAGCCTATGACTTCAATACATTTTTCTCCTTTGTTGCTTGACTAGGTATTTCGAAAATTGCTGGTAAGAAAATATATGTATAAGATTAGATACATTTATTATCATTCTGAATATTTGGATGAAATCCGGTCATTATGTTATTTATGTAAAAGACAATTTACACCATGAGTTTGCTGATTGCTTAGTATATTTCTAAACACGTAGAAATTTGCCCCTGACCTTTTCCTGTGACATTGACCTTTAAGTAGGAATACATTTCTTGCTTATGCGACCGTTGCATTGGCAAATCAAATGTGTGTACTAAATTTGTGAAAGCTATGCAATATAATTTAGGAAGTATTAGAAGAGTAGCTATCCTTGACCTTTGATCTTGGTTTTGGTTTTCATAAGATTTATCAGAAAATTGACAGTTTTAATTTTCATGTAGGCTAAAATGCGAGTGTGAATTAGTATTTAAAGGTAGTTTTTGTGACATTGGCCTTTCAGTTGCTTTGTTTTAGTTATATAATATTTTCTAATGTATTGTATTCATTATATTTTCTCTAAATTTTTGCATAATCTTGGTCTAGGTTTTCAAAATATACTAGCATATGATTAATATACTGTAATACACATATATCAGCCAGTTAGGAAATATACTAGCATATGATTAATATACTGTAATACACATATATCAGCCAGTTAGGAAATATTGAAAGTCATATTTTGACCATTGGCACTCACCTTAACAATTGGAAAACTTATCTAATAGGTGGTCAGCATATCACCAAAGTTACCAGTAACTAATATTATATGATATGGTGCAATTCCAATATATAGTCAACATATGCTATGATATTGACCTTAGACCTTTATTTTTGATTGCAAAAACTAAATATTTGGCTGGTCATTCCGCCGACCAATCGAATTTGCCTGCAACATTATGTGACAATCCATTAAACAGTCTGGGATGAGGTTAAGTAAAATTATCAACAATTTTGTTTTGACATTTGGTCTTAACTATTATATGAAATTTGATAAATATGATATTTAAGTTAAGTGCAAATAACTCAATTTATTTGCCGAAATTTGTGTAATCTGTTAATTAATCATAAAACTTGACCGTATATTGTTTAATTATTATTAATGTTCATTTGTTGTATTTATATATATATATATTTTTTTTTTGTGCAGCAATGTTGCCCTGGAAAATCAAATAAACGTGCCTAATTTGACTAACACTCATCAGTAATTTGCCGGGATATTAAAGGAATAGTTCATCATGACCTTTGTCCTTTAACTGGACCTTTATGATAAGTGTCAGAACATTAAATATTTTCCTTCTAATTTAAAATGCAACTACTACAGCAAATATTCTGAAGTTTTGATGAACAGTAAATAAATTAGCATATTGGTCTTATATTTGACACTGACCTGCAACCTTGACCTGTCAAATGAAATTGCATTTTTTCTTGTGTGATCTTGGCCTTGGTATTCCGAATATACACGATAAGCCTAGAGCAAAATTTAATAGTTAGTAAGAAATACTAGTAACATTCTTATTTTGAACTTTGACTTTGCGCTTTAGATTATTTTTCAAAAATGTTGTCAAAATATTGTCAATGCGTATAGTGAAAATATAGACGTTTGAGTAAAGTATAAACAAATATGAAAAATTTACCATATTTTTAGCATTAAACTTTGACCATAGTAAACAAATAATCATTATTTTTGACCGACCATCGCATTGACCAACTGGATATACCTGTGAAATTTAGTGAAACCCATTGAACAGTCTAGGAGGAGTTTCTGGACAGACACACAGATGATGGACTTCAGACAATTAACAAGCCGGCTAGTGGTGCACAGTATACAGGTGGGATCTGTGTGTGCGATACCACTATGCTTACTTCATAATATGGGAAAATTCTAGATGTGCGACCAATTGATTGAAGTACTACACAATTAGTCCTGATGTAGTAAATTAATTTCCGAAATATCCAGTGAAGAGATGATTGTAATGAGATTTAAGCGAACACTATTATTATATAACTAACTTGCCAAACAAATGTTGTCAACACATTATACTGAATATAGTTTTAAAAATCTAGTAAATGAAATGGTTTCACACAACGTAGGTATCATGTTAATTGACCCAAATACCACTCCAGACACCCCTTCATGTAAGATCTAAAGATTCCTATCATTATAGCCTCATATCAACCCCAAGACCAACAAGCCCCCCCCCCCCCCCCCATCATAATGTATGCTGGTGACTAAGAACCAACCCTACAACACCCCCTCATACGGTGGTCTCAAAGTCCATCTCAGTGTAGTCTAATGCGTAGGCACTTAGGCTCTTTTCCTTGGGGGGCAGAATGGACTCCTGAGTGGAGACTCTGCGTGCGTCATGCTGCCTCTGCTTGGCGTGCTTGTGGCGGAGTCTACTGACGGCAGACACAGTGATGGAGAACAACGTCAGGAGGGTTAGGCTTGCAATGGTTAGGTACAGCCAGGGCACACGCTCCAGGAGACAGTTGGCTACAGTCTCGTCACTTCCTGTAGGGACCAGACAAACTTCATTAGATTATATTGTAGGTAGTTAGATATATACTATTAGTGCTGAAATATACAGGTAACTGTGTAGGTGTAGCCTAGCTTCCTTCACTACCTTAATTCTCTCAATGTGATAATACCCTTCTTAGTTATAAACTGGCTATCAGTAGATGCCTTTATTAAGCCTAGGATTAACCCCTGATAGTCAGAGGGATAATACAGAGCATTTGTATACATTTGGTACCTTGGAGATCTTTTCGACCTCCTTTCGTAATTCCTCGCTTCCTAATATATATGTTCTTCTTAACTCACTCCTTCTTTCTTTGCTCATGTCCCTCTTCCTAACTTAATTAATTAATGGTTCTTTAGTCAAATAACCAGTGACTTTTATCCTATTGATCCATGTAATCTCACACACACACACAACAGCACAATGCGGTGTTTGAAGTGTAACAGTCTATCCTAAAAGGTCTGTCACACCGACATCCCAACCTTTCCAGACTTAAAAATTAACGTATGTATAGCAAAGCCTTGTGCAAATTCTTGCAAAGTCAGGGCAAGGTCAATCGAATCATGGTAAGGAAGCATTAAGGCATGGACACCCTCGTCTTTTCTTAATGTGTCCAATAAAGTCAAAACGGTCGGCCTTGGGTTGCCGCTGTCACTAGATGGCCGTATGGCGTGGGTGGAGCAAAATAAAGACAATGGGATGTCCACGTGAACGGAGGGGGTCTTAGTGGGGTCATACCCGAGATTTGCATACGCGGGAAAAGGTGGGGACACCCACGGGATGGCCCCGGGTCAGCCGGGGGACGTGGAATAGAGACGTTTGTGTCAGAGATAGGTTGGGGAAATGACGGTTCAAACACGCTTTGAGAACATTACAAAGACATTGCACAGTCATCATGCCATCATTCGTGGCAGCCCAAGGCCACCCAGTGGCAGGGGCAAGGTCGAGGCAATGTCTGGTGCATGGGTACCATATACCATGGTCGCTTCAAGGTCTCCCGACCCAAAAATCCTTAAAGTAAACTAAGGATGGCTAAGGTTGTGTTGACAAAGTCATGTATGTGAATGCAGATTTAGTTGAGGTCAGTATTAGCAGCCTCTCTCTCTCTCTCTCTCTCTCTCTCTCTCTCTCTCTCTCTCTCTCTCTCTCTCTCTCTCTCTCTCTCTCTCTCTCTCTCTCTCTCTCTCTCTCCTCTCTCTCTCTCCCTCTCTCTCTCTCTCTCTTCTCTCTCTCTCTCTCTCTCTCTCTCTCTCTCTCTCTCTCTCTCTCTCTCTCTCTCTCTCTCTCTCTCTCTGTAATAGAGCTGAATAAGTATGGTACTAGAAGAAAGAAGTAATTTTAATTTCTATAATAAGATTCCTTTCAATTCATGTAATTACAATCATGGTAAAATTCTCCTACTCGACGAGACAGAGAAAAGGGCAAGTGAACACGAAAGTGGTCCCGAACCCTAAGAATTGAAATTGTAAATATTATTTTTGTCCGGGCCCTGTCTTAAGTCGGCTACCCCAAACTATGGGGAATGTGCCTGAGTACATACATATGTACAATCATAGATCAATCTTTTTCGTATTGTGTAACCATAAGGGAGATATACTATAAATTATATGGTTAGTCTCCTCAACCCTACATATACAGTATATCGATAGTTAAGTTATAATGGATTAAGCTTGATAAGATTTAGTTATCTCGGTTCTCTATGATTTGATTATAAGTCAAACCATTGGATTGTCTTCTGGGTATACTGAACCAGGCGAGAACATTGAGAACAAAGAGTAAAGATTTAGGGTTGAGTTGACTAATAGACAAGGCATCATTAGTAAGTGTAAGTTTATATATTCAGAAAATTTAACAAATTGGGTAAAGCCTCATTTGGAGAGGAGCACAAAATTGGAAACGTTTTGTCTATAGCTTCTTTTTGTCACTAAGGAAGCTTTAAGCAAAATTAGGGAGTATATTTTCAACCATTAATTTTGTTTAAGTAATTACAAATATGAACACATATAATACCAGGTACTCTATTGTTTTGTATATTTAATTGGCACACTGAAATGTGATGATTATTCACATATATTAATGTTGCAATAATTGTAATTTATTTCCAATAAATAATACAATAAATATAGTATTTTACATGATACCAGAATTTGTTTCATACGAGCTATCCTGAAAATAACTGACTATAAAAATGTCCCATTACCACTAGAGTGCTCTTCTTTAAACTATTTGTTCATCCCCCTCAATGCTCTTTTTCATGTTACCTTGTGGACAGTGCTGCCTGCCGTCACACCAGAGTGAAGATTTGATACAGGCGCCTATCTCAGGACAGAGTTCTCGGCACGGAGGCTCTTCATTGTCCCGGAACCAGGCCAGGCCCCCAGGCTCTGCTGGGTGGTAGGCCTTCATTGCCTCCCCCGGGGGCCCAGGCATCCAGGTGAGGAGCCAACGTAAGCGGAGTTGTGATACGCTGCGGGGTTCCCATACCACCACCAGGAAGGATTCGTGGTCACCAGAACCTCGCAGATTTAGCTCACGGCCAGCCAACCCTTCCTCCCCGTTGCGGTCCAAGATGGCCGCCGCTGTGTCTGGGGTAGGGGCGGGCTGTGGTGGGGCAGACCGTGGCCCTGGTGGCCAGAAAAAGTTGATAGCATGATCAGGGTTGGCTGCCGGACATACACCAAGGATGGGCTCGGCCTCCCCCGGCACATGGAAGAAGAGACGCGTGTCTGAGGCACAGGAGCCATTGTCCAGACTGGCCCGGGGCAACATGAGGTAGAGGGCATGGTGGGGAGGCGTCTTCAGCAGCCATGGGAACCCTTCACAGCTTGGGTTAGCCTCACCAGATGCTGCTGCTGCTGCTACCACTTCACCTGCATCACCACTGAGCACCCTTGTTGCACCATGACATCCTGGTGCAGGCAGGAACTCGTACGTTGCATTAAAAGAGTAATGTCGGTAGTCCTGATGGGGCAGCATACCATCCAGTGTCATGTTCAGCATTAAAACTGGTCCATGTGATACCTCTGTTATCGGTATTACGTCACTTGAACATACACACGCTAGTGGCAGTTCCACCCCATGCCAGGGCCACTCGGACACTGAGAGGGTCATATGTGAGGTGCCACCTCGTACACAGCGCTGTGCTTTTGTCTGATGATTAATTTCAGTTTGGCAGCCTGATGTACCAGTTGCTATAGCATTGATTGTGAGCCGCACAACTTGATTCTCCTGTCCTGTGAGTCGCCACGAGCACCTGACTGACTGGCGGCCACCACGTCCATAGAGGAAGACATTGCGGGGTGCTGAGAAGTTGATGCTGCCGCGGCCTTCACCATCACTCAGGATCTCCCGGTTGCAGGGGTCAGCCTCCCTCATACCAACCTGCCGCCGGTCCACAAATTCATACCTAAGTATGAAATATTGTTAATATTCTATTTGCTTCACAGGGTAAATACTAGTTAAATTGATTTGTCTTTGAGAACTGGTAATTGTATATAATTTAATTTAAGTCACATTAGGTATACAAATATATTTAATCGATGTATGAAAAGTTGATATGATTGGAAGATGTATATTCATGAATTGAAATATGGAATTTGTAGTTTTTATCTTTGCAGATGGAAACGAGTATAAAAACAGGGAATTAAATGTTCTTTTGTAATCATAATATATTTTCAATTAAATTATGATGCCTGAAAATGGAAAACTCAAGTTTGTTACCTGAGAAGGAAAGAAACTTTTGTGACGATACTGCCATCCCCAAAATATTGGGAGATGGTAAGGTTTCTACCCGAGGATACGTAGGATTCGTTTCTCTCACAGGGTCTGACATCAGGATCAGTGCGTAGTCTTCGGGCTCGGTGGCAGGTACGAGGTTCAGTATCACTACAGTGCCGGCCCAGTTTGATATCATTAGATTCACTACCATCTCTAATGATGAGCTCTGTGCGACACAGCTTCCCCTGCAGTTTAGCCAGTTGTGTTTTGGTCATATAATGCACAAAGGTGATCCAAACCACCTGACCTGGGCCCCCTGCGAAGTGCCACTCACAGGTGGTGTTGGGTGGCACACTGTGGGCCATACCCTCCACCCAACCACTGCTGTTGTTGGTGCTGCTCACCTCCACACGGCAGTCCTTCCCTATAGCATCCTGAGCCAGGAATCTTGTCTCAGCCTTTAGTTCAAACCCTTCTAAGTGTGTCCATGGTATCTCGTGCTCTGGCTTGTCATATGGCGATGTTGTGAACTCTATGAGAATGTCGGGTCCTGATGATACAATTTCTGGCACAACATCTCCCCGACAAAAGGTGACAAGCACAGGTGAGGTGGTGGAGTTGCCATCATAGACACGTACATAGTCACCAACATAATAACAGTCCCCGTAGAGCTTCAAGTGGCGCTCGGTTGTGTCTTGGGGCTGTTTGTGGCTCTTGATGTGAACCAGGTGTCCATCTGCCTGGCTTAATGAAATGATCGCTCTCTTGCCCTCGGGTGCCTTGGCCTGTCGTAGATGGTAGTAGCAGGTAGTGTTGCGAGGATACAAACCCGGGAAATTTGGCGATTGTACATAGCAGGGATGTTGATCACAGCTGGCAAAAAAAGCATTGCACACTGTCGTCTTGTCCCTTAACCCGAGGTACTTAGGTTCTGCCAAATTGCCATAGCGCACCACCGCGTCATCCCGTCGCAGAAACTTGTAGGACATCCTGAAGTATATACTGGAGAAGGCATCTAGCGCAGTGAGGTCGTTGTCCGTAGGGAGGCGGGTGATGATAACAGACACAGATGGTGTCTCAGAGTAGTACATGGCCAGACCTACGCCATCACCACACCAATACCCAGGCCTGCAAAGAAGAAGATATTTTGCTTGAGAAATGGCCTTTATATTGGTGCCTGGGAAACCTGCCAATAATGCATCTATAAAGCATGGAGTAGATTGTCCACTTGTGGTTTATGGCGAAGGATAATGCATAAACGAATAGTCGTAGGGGATTAGAATGCGTAGTGAAACATAAAGGAGAAAGTAAGTAATGGACAAGAAATGTATAAAAGACAGAAAAAGAACGAAAAATGTATACAGAGGACAAAGATAGAAGGGCGAAGATTCAAGAGTGAGAAGCGGTGATAACTAAATATGTCGTTATATGTAGTCAAGTGGGCTTGAGTGTCCGTGTGGAGAGAAATATGGAGATATATATATGTATGTGAAGTGTGTGTGTGTGTGTGTGTTCAGTGAATCATTAAATGCGTGTTGAAATATTACTAAATTAGATTAGGTTAGAGTAATTATGTTGGGGAATCTTATTTCAAGTTATTTCTATTATAAGCGCCTGTCTGTGTAGCGTACGTGTGCCTGTTTGTGTGAGACAATAAGTGTTACCCTCAACTGCATCAAGTGAGTCCTAATTGTGTGCTGTGTTGTGTGAGAGAGAAAAAGAGAGAGACGTGAGTAAAGCTAGAGAGGTCGAGTGAGGGTGGAGAGGAAGATAAGAGAGGGCGAAGTGCAGATATTTAATGAATAAATCCAGAGAAAGAGAGAGAGAGAGAGAGAAATAGGATAAGGCCTAGGGATTCCCAATATTCATTAAATGTTCTCGAGTATTAATTCTTTGTACATGTTCGTCCTTCTATCCTATATGTGAATTAGCTAACTATTGTAGGAAGAACATTAGGTACATAATATCATTATTAAAGTTTATGCCGTGTGATTGTTCTTTGGATTTTCCGAAATACTATTTACTGTATCATCGTTTGTTTAGTATACGAAGTAAATGTTTCTATTACTTTTGATCTTCTAAAACTTGTACTATTTACCGGATCATCAATTGTGTAGCATGCAAGGTGAATGGTTCTATTGTGTAGCATGCAAGGTGAATGGTTCTATTGTGTAGCATGCAAGGTGAATGGTTCTATTGTGTAGCATGCAAGGTGAATGGTTCTATTGTGTAGCATGCAAGGTGAATGGTTCTATTGTGTAGCATGCAAGGTGAATGGTTCTATTGTGTAGCATGCAAGGTGAATGGTTCTATTGTGTAGCATGCAAGGTGAATGGTTCTATTGTGTAGCATGCAAGGTGAATGGTTCTATTGTGTAGCATGCAAGGTGAATGGTTCTATTGTGTAGCATGCAAGGTGAATGGTTCTATTGTGTAGCATGCAAGGTGAATGGTTCTATTGTGTAGCATGCAAGGTGAATGGTTCTATTGTGTAGCATGCAAGGTGAATGGTTCTATTGTGTAGCATGCAAGGTGAATGGTTCTATTGTGTAGCATGCAAGGTGAATGGTTCTATTGTGTAGCATGCAAGGTGAATGGTTCTATTGTGTAGCATGCAAGGTGAATGGTTCTATTGTGTAGCATGCAAGGTGAATGGTTCTATTGTGTAGCATGCAAGGTGAATGGTTCTATTGTGTAGCATGCAAGGTGAATGGTTCTATTGTGTAGCATGCAAGGTGAATGGTTCTATTGTGTAGCATGCAAGGTGAATGGTTCTATTGTGTAGCATGCAAGGTGAATGGTTCTATTGTGTAGCATGCAAGGTGAATGGTTCTATTGTGTAGCATGCAAGGTGAATGGTTCTATTGTGTAGCATGCAAGGTGAATGGTTCTATTGTGTAGCATGCAAGGTGAATGGTTCTATTACTCAACAAGGAAAAGAAAAGACAGGAAATGGAACACGGCTAAAAGGGAAACGAATGTAATGAAAGGAAGGGGAGGAAAAACAATGAAAGGAAGGGGAGGAAAAACAATGAGAGAGGGAGAAAGGATGGTTGGAGGAAGTTGGTGGAGAAACAATGAGAGAGGGAGAAAGGATGGTTGGAGGAAGTTGGTGGAGAAACAATGAGAGAGGGAGAAAGGATGGTTGGAGGAAGTTGGTGGAGAAAAATAACGGAGGGGAAACTGCCGGGAAAGGAAATGACAAGTGGTGGAAAGGTGTTGCAGTATCACCATTTTTTCGTTGTGGTCTGCCTAAATGTGACAATGTTATTCATCTATGAAGCATGAGTAATAGTAATAATAATAATAATAATAAACGGTTTATTGATAGTTGCAGCCATTGGCTGAAATTATACAATATAACAGTTATTTTGCTTAACTCTAACTTATATTAACTTACAATGTGGACCAAATTTTGAGATTGCACAAGAGCTACTGGTGTTAAATTTTGATCATTTAGATATTATGCACTTCATTTGCACTTAATTTGTATGTGTGTGTGTGTGTTTTTTTTGTTTTTGTTTTTTTGTTCTATGTGATTGAGGGAGGCAAAAGGCAGAACTGCCTATAGCGAGAGCCTCCCCCATAGTTGAAAGAGTGACAGGGCCAAATTCAAGGGACGTTCGAGCCAAAATGACTGGACACACTGAGTTTGAAGCAATTTAAGTCATAGGAAGAGGGAAAGACTGATTCTGCGAGAGAGTTCCAGAGCTCAGCTGCTGAGTAGAAGAAAGTTTGAGAGTAACGTTTCACTCTTGGGTTGGAGAGTTGCACAGAGTAGGGGTGGGATTGAGTTGCAAGACAGGCACCACATGCCCTACGTAAAGGAGGTGGTATACACTAGGAAAGCTCTGAGGAACACTGATTATTATAGTAGCGATAGAATAGCGAGAGAGATGCAACATTGCGGCGGAGAGAGAGAGAATGCAGAGAGTTGGTGAGTGGACGGGAGTTAATGATACGAAAGGCCTTCCTTTCAACTTTGTCTAGGAGAGCGGTGTGAGAGGAACCTCCCCACACATGTGAACAATACTCAATACAAGGACACACTATGCCCCTGTGCAGAGCAAGAAGCTGTGCAGGGGAAAAGAACCCCCTAAGGCAGTTGAGCACACCCAGCTTCTGGGAGGCTGCCTTAGCAAGACTGGTAATATGGTCCTTCCAACTGAGAGCAGAAGAAAAGGAGACACCGAGAATATTGAGAGAAGATGAAGGATTGATTTTTGTATTGTTGAAGAATAAGGGATAGTCCGCTGGGAGTTCCTTACGGGTAGATAGATGGAGAAATTGGGTTTTGGAAGCATTAAAGGTAACAAGGTTTTCTCTGCCCCAATTGGAGATAGTATTTAGATTATAATTTAAGAGTTCTATGGCTTCATTATGTTTGTCGTTGAGGGATTGCTGGCTGGGGCGTTCTGGAAAACTAATGGATTAGTGTAAGGTTGAGTCGTCTGCGTATGAATGGATGGGAATTGAGGTACAGTTGAGGAGATCATTTTTAAAAATTAGAAAAAGAATAGGAGATAGGGCAGAGCCCTGAGGAACACCGGAGTTTATAGGGTGAGGAAGTGAACAATGGCCGTCCACAACCGCGGCTATGGAACGGCTGGAAAGGAAATTAGAGACAAAGGCACAGATGGAGGGATAGAAACCGAAGGAGGGTAGTTTAGAAATTAAAGATTTGTGACAGACTCTATCGAAGGCTTTTGATATGTCTAGTGCAATAGAAAAAGTGTCACCGAAGTCCCGAAAGGAGGATGACCAAGAGTTAGTAAGATATGAAAGAAGATCACCAGTAGAGTGACCCTTAACCCGGGAGCTGCGGGGAGACTCTTAAGAGTTCCCCCGGCGCACTGCGGGAAGACTCTTAAGAGTCAGAGAAAATAAAAATCAACTTTTGACATCGAAAAAAAAAAAAAAATTATATTTTTTTTTTTTTATTTTTATTTTTTTTTTGGCCCCTGGGCCCTCGAAAATCTCAGTCCTCTACCCCTCCTCTCTCCCCACTTTCCTCCTCTCCTTCAGTTATCACCTATTTTCCCTGTTATTCCCTTATTCTGAGGTATATTTTCGTGCTAACATTAGAAATCCGATTGGAGGGTGTGGTCATCACTGATAGCAAGCGAGTGCAAGAGAGAGAGAGAGAGTATCGATCGACTGCGTCTCAGTGGCCTTGGGGGAAATGGCGGAAAGCAGATTGCCTCACCCATACATTATACAACTCGCGGGCTATATCTCCGATTTTGACCATCCAAACGCTGTTTTCACTCGTTTTATTGTTGTTTCAGGTTAATACCTTTATAATCAACCATAATAGGCGCATATGGATAAATATTAATGCTATTAATGGCACAATGAATATTTTAGTGACGGAAACACCTCAAATACGTCAGCACAGGGGGACGTTTCCAATTACCCCCATGCGCACTTCAGAGGTTAAGGAAGCCATACTGGCGATCTGAGAGCAGATTATGAGAAGAGAAATGCTTAAGAAATTTGGAAGCAAGAATAGTTTCAAAAACTTTAGAAAGACAAGAGATGAGAGCAATTGGACGATAGTTGGAGGGTTGAGAGCGGTCACCCTTCTTTGGGACAGGTTGAATGTGAGCAAACTTCCAGCATGAAGGGAAGACGTTAGAGGATAGACAGAGACGAAAGAGTTTGCCTAGGCAGGGAGTCAGCACGGAAGCACAGTTTTTAAGAACAACAGGAGGAACACCGTCCGGACCGTATGCCTTATTAGTATTAAGCCCAGAGAGGGTAGAAAGTACATCTTTAGAAGATATAAGGATATTAGGCATAAGTAAGAGAGAGGAGGGTGGAGAGGGAGGAATAGCACCGGAATCATCCAAGGTGGCGTTTCTAGCAAAAGTTTGAGCGAAGAGTTTAGCTTTGTCAGAGGAAGAAGTGATGGTTGTGCCATCAGAATGGGAAAGGGGAGGGAAAGACGAGGAAGATAAATTGTTGGAGAGGTTTTTGGCTAGATGCCAGAAAGCTTGGGAAGAGCTAGAGTTGGATAGTTCAGTGCATTTATTATTGATGAAAGAGTGTTTGGCAAGTCAAAGAACAGATTTGGCTTGATTCCGGGCAGAAACATAGGAAGAATGAGAGTCTTGAGTTTTGAGGCGTCGGTACCGTTTGAATGCTTCCTCCTTATTGCGGACAGCAGTAGAACAGGCGTGAGTAAACCAAGATTTTTTAGCATTATTCTGAGAGAAGGAGAATGGAATGTATGCTTCCATGCCCGACAGGATTACCTCGGTAATGCGTTCAGCACTCTCCGAGGGTCCCTGGCCATGGAAGCAGAAATCATTCCATGGGAAATTCCATGCCTCCCAGTCGGCAGCGCCAAAGTGCCACAAGCGCCGCCCGCTAGGAGGATCGGGTGGCCGTAATGGAGAGATAGGGCAGTTGACAGAGATAAGTTTATGGTCGGAGGAGCCCAAAGGAGAGAAAAGATTGACAGTATAAGAAGAAGGGTTAGAAGTTAGAAACAAGTCAAGAATGTTGGGCCGATCTCCGATGCGATCCGGGATACGGGTGGGATGCTGAACTAACTGCTCTAGGTCATTTATGATAGAAAAGACGTAGGCTTGTTCACCAGGTGGATCAGTAGTGTGAGAGGAGAGCCATTGGCGGTGGTGAACTTTGAAATCTCCTAAGATGGAGATTTCTGAGAAAGGAGAAATGGATAGAATGTGTTCCACTGTAGAGTTTAGATAGTCAAAGAATTTGGAAAAGTTGGTAGAGTTAGGGGAAATATAGACAGCACAGAAATATTTAGTAAGAGAATGACAGGAAAGTTTGAGCCATAAAGTAGAGGATTCAGAGGAGTCGAAATCGGGAACAAGAGAGCAAGTGAGTTTGTTGTGCACATATGCACAACATCCACCTTTGGCTTTGAAACTAGGATTTTTTTTTTTTTTTTTTTTCTATATTCCAACTTACTTCCTCTCGGGCATAGGCTGGGAACCTTAACATTCACCACTTTACAATGAACAGTGAAGCCCGTGAGGTCTTGTTCCAGTCTAGAGAGTGAGACATGTGAAGCACATAGAGTACAACGAGCACCTGCCATCTTGCCTTCACATGAGGCACGGTGCTCACTCATGGCCAGAAACGACCCCATCTCTGAAGCCACCTCGTTCCCGTGCTTCACTGTTTCACCCCCTACACTCGGACTCTCACACTTACACACACACAACGCCACCTGTTGAGAAGATAACTCACCAGGCATTGCACCCCTATAGCATATTTTGAATATGGGAATATTCATATAGTGCTATTTAATCAGGGAACAATGAGGGTATTTTATTGATGTTTCGGTGGGCTTGTGGTAATGCACTGATACTAGGTACAGCACAAATTCCATCCCAATAATATCTTCCCATTGATACATCGGGATTTGAACCCGGGACCTTTGGATTACCAGGCCAGTGGCAAGACCACTCCACCACACCTAGTAGGAGGATACAGAAAAGGGGTTGCTGGATGTTGCTACAGACACCTGAGTTTCGGTGAGGAAGAGAAGATCAGGTTTGTAGGAGGAGAGATGGTGTTCGACAGAGTGAAAGTTAGAGGAAAGTCCGCGAATGTTGCAGAAATCAATAGAAAGAGTAACAGGCCGCGGTCCAGGTAATTTTGTGGGGTCGTCAGGGGATGGTCGGTCGGGTGTGTGTGTGTGTGTGGAGAGAGATGGAGAGAGTTTGCACGTATCGGTATGATAATGGAAATGCACAACACTATAATTTGAAGTTAAATAACAATGTTATGCTAGGAGGAGCAACACAAACAGTATAATCTACCGGATTGGGCAACACGACTGACGCCCCCACCAATCAGGACATTGTGACGTCACCCACCAGCTGCCCTTCGGATTGGTCCCTGGAAGGCATCCGGCGATGAATTAGGTGGGCCCTTCCACTACTCTCCCCCCTGCTCCCTTCGCCGAGACCAGAACGACACATTGGCCCCATCGATACCACCTACAAAAGTGTCCTTTTTCCCTATACCTCCTATATAACAGAGAGTACTTAGGAACTAGATGGGTACTCAAACCAGGTAAGGGAATGTATATCACCCTCCGGAGATCTGACCCCATAGGTGCTCTCTGGCCCTACTGAGTGTTTTCTGACCTGCCTTACCGGCAATGGCTGATCCCAAACAGGTAAGAATCTAGATGCTCCCTGGCACTACAGTGCATTCATTCGACATATATCGACAGGCCCCGCCCGCTTCCACCAGCGCTGTAGATGAAGTAGAGCTTATCATACCGCAATCTCGGACAAGTCACTTGTCACCTTACCACGGAGCTGATAAGAGCTCCAAGTAAAATTAATTATACGATGTAAGAGCGCTTTAATACATGCATATTTGCAGTTACTCTTTACTATACAATATTACCATATACCATTGTACAGAAAAGTAAACTCCATTACCATTGTTTTACCTCGTCTACTTGGGCAGAGCAGAGGTAGACAATTATTAAGCTAGGCATAGCGAGCGACTGCTTTTAGTTGTATAAGGTACCGTAATGCCTCCCCCTCCCTTGTCTGTGTGCCTCAGTCTCCCTCCCTCTCTCTCTCATATTGTGAAGTGATTAAATTTTGACTGATCAGTCAACTTGTGTAGATAATAATTTTGTGATTCATTTAGCCGCCAATAATGACGTTTCCAGGGTGTACCACGAGGAGCACCACCACATCAACTGGCTCAGTTTTCTCCTTATCAAAATACTTGAATACATTTAATACAATATTCCTGGCTTGACTGACAAGTCGGGGAGAACCAGTAGGTCTGCCAGGGGTATGGGCAGGAGATGCCATCTTCCCCTTTCAGAAGACGGGACGGAACTGAACTGACGTTTGAATGACAGCGCATTGACAGTTGAGAGAGAAGACACCGGCGTTACCAATGTAGCTACCTTACCGCTAGATCTACAAGTATTTACTTGAACAAGGGAATGGAGCTGTTAAAGACAGGCTCCAGTCTTAACATTTCTTTCTCACTCGTTGATGTAGAAAGGTAGATGGCTTTGTAGGCCATTTTTAATAATTTAAATTGATAAATAAATATTGACTTGATCTAGCGGAAATATTTTACACCTAGCAATAAGAATGCTGGCTATACTCCGAATCTTTTAGCACATGTTATCAATATTGAAGTAATATTCTATCAATATTAGGTAGGCATTTACTAGTTTGTATTCTTCTAGTTACTTCTGCAAACAGATTAAATAATATTTTTGTGCTAATTTGGTAACCCTGTTGGACACCCCTACCTCGCACAGTCATGCCAGCCGTATGATAACGGTTGGGGAAGGGGGCGGGGCCTGTCGATATATGTCGAATGAATGCACTGTAGATCACCTGACAGTAATTTCTGTTCAGGTAGAGACCTAGAGTGTGTCCTGACCTCTTGGTAGCTTGCTAACGTAAGCTATTACTGCAATATTTAAGAGACGCTTTGCGCAGTCAAGGCCTGGCTTGCAGGCCCCCTTTACCATAATCGAGTAATATCAGTCTGCCGATTAAACCCACACACGATACCCATAATTATCCATATATAGGTATATTGTTACACGTTTGTCTGACCCCTAAATCACCAAACCACTTCATACCTACAGTATATGTGAAGAGTTCTGCCTAACATACACCTAACACTAAACTCCAGTTAGCTATTCCACCACATAATTGAGTCTACAGTATCTAGGAGTTCATTCATCATTCCTATGTCTCTCAGTGTATGTGATATATTTTGTATGTCCTATTGACATCTCATGCTTGCAATTTTACCTTACATATATGTTGATGATTATTCATCCATTGTCTTGTGTCTGTAAATATAAATATGCATATCTACCCCTATAAACTTAAAAAATAAACTTATACATCTTACTATTGTGTTATCTCAACACCTCCCCCTCGGTACATCGAGACCCCGCAACATACGGTATATTTTATGCAATGTTCTCTAATAGAAGTTGGTATCTTAATAGTAATAATAACTAAAATAGATAAATATACTAAATAACCTGAAAAGATGTGTGAAACAGTAGATTTTGAAGAGAGTCCTTATCTCAAGCTTTACAATATAATTACCCCTCTGATGCTCAAGACTGTGAATCACGTGTATTGGAGGTTCTGTTCAAAATGGACAACCGCACAAATCGCGTGGCTAAGCTTCCAAAATTGTATTAACAAAAATGCGATCCGCGAGTTAATTGAGCTAAGATACGCTTTGGTGGTCATAGAGCAAGTGAAAGCCCTGTTAGCACTGCATCAAGTAAGCCTGCCTCATATGGAAGCAGGGAACTTTCTCATTCATCAGTCTTGCTTAGGCAGTCAGTCGGTGAGCTACGCTATTCCAGGCCTTTAAATAATGGTTCTCCATGCATTCAGGAGTATTATATATTATTAGAAATAGTTTAAGTAATAATATAAGTCCAATACAAGTGAATGTCTATGGGGATCAACTTTTACATTTAAGGTAAGTTTGAATGTTTTAACGCAATTACTGCGGCGCCCGTCACCAGACAGACACCGGATTCCGCATATTCGAATCCACGGACTGCCACATGTGTTTATTAATTGATATTGGTTCAGGAGTAATTTATCGGGATGTGTGTACGTGCTTAGATTGATATGCAGGATTAGAAGTTGCATAATAAATCGTAGGCAGTGTCCACCATCCTTTAACTGTCTTCGTGGTGCGATGCATAAGGTGTTGATTTTCGGTGTGAGCGTCCTGGGTTCGATTCCACGGACTGCCATATGTGTTTGTAAATTTCATTAATCGATTTTAGGAGTAGAGTTGGTTGTTGGAAGGAACATAATAATTTATATTGGTTCAGGATTAATTTATCGAGAGGACTTCTCTAGTGGTTAAGGCCCCATTAATTGCTCTTTCCATTCACATAGGCATAACCTACGTGAGTTGCAGTTAAGATGTGTGTACATGCTTAGATTGATATGCAGGATTCGAAGTCGCATAATAAATCGTAGGCAGTGTCCACCATCCTTTAACTGTCTTCGTGGTGTGATGCATAAGGTGTTGATTTTCGGTGTGAGCGTCCTGGGTTCGAATCCACGGACTGCCCCATGTGTTTGTAAATTTTATTAATCGATTTTAGGAGTAGAGTTGGTTGTTGGAAGGAACTTATTAATTGATATTGGTTCAGGAGTAATTTATCGGGATGTGTGTACATGCTTAGATTGATATGCAGGATTCGAAGTTGCATAATAAATCGTAGGCAGTGTCCACCATCCTTTAACTGTGTTCGTGGTGCGATGCATAAGGTGTTGATTTTCGGTGTGAGCGTCCTGGGTTCGAATCCCCAGACTGCCACATGTGTTTGTAAATTTCATTAATCGATTTTAGGAGTAGAGTTGGTTGTTGGAAGGAACATAATAATTTATATTGGTTCAGGATTAATTTATCGAGAGGACTTCTTTTGTGATTAAGGCCCCATTAATTGCTCTTTCCATTCACATATGCATAGCCTACGTGAGTTGTAGTTAGGATGTGTGTACATGCTTAGATTGATATGCAGGATTCGAAGTTGCATACTAAATCGTAGGCAGTGTCCACCATCCTTTAACTGTTTTCGTGGTGGGATGCATAAGGTGTTGATTTTCGGTGTGAGCGTCCTGGGTTCGAATCCACGGACTGCCACATGTGTTTGTAAATTTTATTAATCGATTTTAGGAGTAGAGTTGGTTGTTGGAAGGAACATATTAATTGATATTGGTTAAGGAGTAATTTATCGGGATGTGTGTACATGCTTAGATTGATATGCAGGATTCGAAGTTGCATAATAAATCGTAGGCAGTGTCTACCATCCTTTAACTGTCTTCGTGGTGCGATTCATAAGGTGTTGATTTTCGGTGTGAGCGTCCTGGGTTCGAATCCACGGACTGCCATATGTGTGTTAAATTTCATTAGTCGATTTTAGGAGTAGAGTTGGTTGTTGGAAGGAACATAATAATTGATATTGGTTCAGGAGTAATTTATCGAGAGGACTTCCCTAGTGGTTAAGGCCCCATTAATTGCTCTTTCCATTCACATATGCATAGCCTACGTGAGTTGTAGTTGGGATGTGTGTACATGCTTAGATTGATATGCAGGATTTGAAGTTGCATAATTAATCGTAGGCAGTGTCCACCATCCTTTAACTGTCTTCGTGGTGCAATGCATAAGGTGTTGATTTTCGGTGTGAACGTCCTGGGTTCGAATCCACGGACTGCCACATGTGTTTGTAAATTTCATTAATCGATTTTAGGAGTAGAATTGGTTGTTGGAAGGAACATAATAATTATGTAGCCTTGGAGCGAGGCAAACTATTGCAGGCAGCGAAGGAAGGATTCGTCCGTTGCCTGTCAAATCTGGGCGCACACTAACGTGCGAGAGTCTTCTCTCCCACCATTGCAGCGTTACACATAACGAAAGCAGTTCAAAACCGCTAATTTTTAGCAACTTTGGCCGACCTATGCAAGATCGTTGCAAGACAACCAGATGTCATACAGAGATGATTCAGGTATCATTGGAAAGCTCTATTACTGTACTTTCAGGTATATATAATTGTATTATGTTCTATGTCTTGATTATGCATGAACATTTGCAGGGAATGAAAGTCAATTTAGGCCAATATGCCCGAACCGTAGGAGTTAAATGTTACGAATGCTTGCTTATAGAAAGAAACACATTACAAAAAAGGTCTTCGATGTAAGAATTAGGTTATCATTTTAATTAAATACATCTGCACGAAGAATGCACTATTTATCAAAAAATTGAAAAGAAAAAAAAAGTGTGCATAAAATTCATAATGGCTTAATATCTAACATAAACAAATACAGAGAAAGAAATTGACCACAAAATGTTCAATAACAGTAATGTGAGAAATATGGACAATACCTTCCGCCCACAGCCACACCAACACACAATGTGAACGAGAGAAAGGGAGAACAATAATTTTCTTTATCAGTCTCCCTTGACACCAGAAGGGAGAGTTCAAAGGTTTTAGTGAAAGGTCAGCGTCAGCTTGACCTCTCTCTCTATCGCACACACACACACTCACATTCACACTAGCCGCGCGGCTAGCTTAGTGGTACCGTCTCTGCCTGCAACCCAGCAGACCAGGGTTTAAATCTCACTCAGGTTGATGAAGGTTTTCTGAGACATAGCCGGTGGTTACCATCTCTCTTGAGGAAGGAGATGGGTAATTGTCATTGATAATAATGTCTAGGAAGCGGGACAATACGAGCCAAAAACTCAATTCCTGTCAAACTACAATTATGAATACACACTATCTATCTACGTATTTATTTAACTGCATCTACCTACCAGTTAGTCAGTACTCGGCAGTCAGTCAGATATTATTTACCTGCCTTGATCTACCTGTCTATCTGCCAGTCAATTACTCTTTGTCTGCCTACCTGACTGTATGTATTTATCATGCTATCTAATGATGAATCAGTCCATCTATCACACCCTATCTTGTCAACAAGTCAATCAGTTTGTATATCCTTTATGTATGTTTCAGATATGTCAACCTTTAGCGTTATTGTACTCATTCTCCATATGTTATTTAAGGGGGTAATGGGTTTTTTTCTATACATTTAGTTACTAATTTATTTGTTATTTTCCTCGCTAAACCCCATTAATCTTAGAAAAACATCTACTAGACCCCCTTTCAAGATAAATGTGTACATTTTTCGGAAGTAAAAAGGCCCAGAAGAAGGCCGGTTCCTTCTAAGAATTAGAGACTCGCTCTCGCTCGCCCGGAAAAAATCGACACTTAAAGGGCACGACAGGTCTTAATATTAACCAAAACAATGAGACGAAAGGTTTAAAAACCGCCAAACAAACGGAACGAACGTCTTAAAACCTCAAAACTATAATGCTATACATGAGGGAGAAGGGGATTCAGAAAAAGCGAGTACTACCCCCTTCAGTGAACCTATGGACTGATCTCTCTATACAATACTAACCCTCACTTGTATTCAACGCCAATACAACAATGGAACAAAGCCACCAAACAAAGGTAGTTGTTATGTATACAATGTGGTTGATATAATTGGTTGGAAAGATTATAAGTTTTCACAGCAAATTGGATGTTGTGTGTGTTGGTTCGTGTGTGTGTGTATCTGCATTCGTTGTGTATGTTAGGCTTGTCTGTATGTGTCTATTGGTGAAGGTGTGTGTGTGAGTGTGTGTTAATATATTGTTTTAAATGTATGTATTTTCGTGCATGCGTGTATTCTCCTTGCATATATACTGTACATATCTTTGATTACAGGAGCGTTCGCATGTAAGGGTGTGTGTGTGTGCACTACCACACAATGTAACATTATTGGCCAAAACATTTCTGCAACCATTATCTAATACATACTTTACTGTATTACATAAATTGACTGTTAGTATATTGTAGTGGAAGTTATTTGTACTGCAGTGTGTAGTGTTGTTGTTGTTGTTGTTGTTCCCCAAGGCCCCAAGCAAGGCCAAGGTCATAACCGAGCGCCCCCACAGAATCCTCCCTGCCGACCACAATAAAGCCTGGGTGACCGAAGCCACTCCATGGCGGGGAGATGAGGAGGGTGCGGAAACGCCCGGGAAACCAAAGACTCACCCTGGGCCCTGTACCCCTCAGCAATTATGAAGAGAAAGTTGAGGGGCAAAGGAAAAATGTGACGCTTTGGCTTCCAATCTTGGTAGATTGTGTTGTGATCCACGGAAGAGACGCCGTCACTTAAGATCTAGAAAATATATAAGTAAAAGGAACAGTCAGACTAAGCTCTGGGTATGGCAGAGATCGCTCAGTTCTCACTCTGATAGACCAGCCCATCACCACATGACCAAAACCCAATCCTCTCAGCATCAGCTAGGAAAGGCCCTAGAAAGCCGCGTTTGGCGGGGGGATAGCTCCCCTATTTCAACCCCTTTCGGGGTTGGGCACCCGCCCAGTGTACAGTGTATGTGTTGTGTTACAGTGTATGTGTTGTGTTACAGTGTATGTGTTGTGTTACAGTGTATGTGTTGTGTTACAGTATATGTGTTGTGTTACAGTATATGTGTTGTGTTACAGTGTATTTGTTGTGTTACAGTGTATGTGTTGCGGTACAGTGTATGTGTTGCGTTACAGTGTATGTGTTGCGTTACAGTGTATGTGTTGCGTTACAGTGTATGTGTTGTGTTACAGTGTATGTGTTGTGTTACAGTATATGTGTTGTGTTACAGTACATGTGTTATATTACAGTGTATGTGTTGTGTTACAGTATATGTGTTGTGTTACAGTGTATGTGTTGTGTTACAGGATATGTGTTGTGTTACAGCGTATGTGTTGTGTTACAGTGTCTGTGTTGTGTTACAGTGTATGTGTTGTGATACAGTGTATGTGTTGCATTACAGTGTATGTGTTGCGTTACAGTGTATGTGTTGTGTTACAGGGTATGTGTTGTGTTACAGTGTATTTGTTGTGTTACAGTATATGTGTTGTGTTACAGGGTATATGTTGCGTTACAGTATATGTGTTGTGTTACAGTGTATGTGTTGTGTTACAGTGTATGTGTTGTGTTACAGTGTATATGTTGTGTTACAGTGTATGTGTTGTGTTACAGTGTATGTGTTGTGTTACAGTGTATGTGTTGTGTTACAGTATATGTGTTGTGTTACAGTATATGTGTTACAGTGTATGTGTTGTGTTACAGGGTATGTGTTGTGTTACAGTGTATGTGTTGTGTTACAGTGTATGTGTTGTGTTACAGTGCATGGGTTTTGTTACAGTGCATGTGTTGTGTTACAGTGTATATGTTGTGCTTCTGTGTGTGTGTTGTGTTACAGTGTATGTGTTGTGTTACAGTGTATGTGTTGTGTTACAGTGCATGTGTTTTTTTACAGTGTATGTGTTTTGTTACAGTGTATGTGTTGTGTTACAGTGTATGTGTTGTAATACAGTATATGTGTTGTGTTACAGTGTAAGTGTTGTGTTACAGTATATGTGTTGTGTTACAGTGTATGTGTTGTGTTACAGTATATGTGTTGTGTTACAGTGTATGTGCTGTGTTACAGTGTATGTGTTGTGTTAAGTGTATGTGTTGTGTTACACTTTATGTGTTGGTTACAGTGTATGTGTTGTGTTACAGTACATGTGTTGTGTTACAGTGTATGTGTTGTTACAGTGTATGTGTTGTGTTACAGTATATGTGTTGTGTTACAGTATATGTGTTGTGTTGCAGTGTATGTGTTGTGTTACAGTATGTGTGTTGTGTTACAGTGTATGAGTTGTGTTACAGTGTATGTGGTGTGTTACAGTGTATGCGTTGTGTTACAGTGTATGTGTTGTGTTACATTTTTTGTTTGTTTTCTTTTTTTTTTCTTTTTTTTCCAACTTACTTCCTCTCGGGCATAGGCTGAGAGCCTTAACATTCACCGCTTTACAATGAACAGTGAAGCACGTAGAGTACAACGAGCACCTGCCATCTTGCCTTCACATGAGGCACGGTGCTCACTCATGGCCCAAAACGACCCCATCTCTGAAGCCATCTCGTTCCCGTGCTTCACTGTCTCACCCCCTACACTCGGACTCTCACACTTACACACACACAACGCCACCCGTTGAGCAGATAACTCACCAGGCATTGCACCCCTATAGCATATTTTGAATATGGGAATATTCATACACTGCTATTTAATCAGGGAACAATGAGGGTATTTTATTGACGTTTCGGTGGGCATGTGGTAATGCACTGATACTAGGTACAGCACAAATTCCATCCCAATAATATCTTCCCATTGATACATCTGGATTTGAACCCGGGACCTTTGGATTACCAGGCCAGTGGCAAGACCACTGCACCACACCTCCCCTATGTGTTTGTGTATGTGTATGTGTATGTGTTTTGTTACAGTGTATGTGTTGTGTTACAGTATATGTGTTGTGTTACAGTGTATGATTGTGTTGTGTTACAGTTTATGTGTTGGTTACAGTGTATGTGTTGTGTTACAGTGTATGTGTTGTGTTACCTTGTATGTGTTGTGTTACAGTGTATGATTGTGTTGTGTTACAGTTTATGTGTTGGTTACAGTGTATGTATTGTGTTACAGTGTATGTGTTGTGTTACACTGTATGTGTTGTGTTACAGTGTATGTGTTGTGTTACAGTATATGTGTTGTGTTACAGTGTATGATTGTGTTGTGTTACAGTTTATGTCTTGGTTACAGTGTATGTGTTGTGTTACAGTGTATGTGTTGTGTTACAGTGTATGTGTTGTGTTACACTATGTGTTGTGTTACAGTGTATGTGTTGTGTTACAGTATATGTGTTGTGTTACAGTGTATGTGTTGTGTTACAGTGTATGTGTTGTGTTACAGTGTATGTGTTGTGTTACATTACATATGTGTTGTGTTACAGTGTATGTGTTGTGTTACAGTGTATGTGTTGTGTTACAGTATATGTGTTGTGTTACAGTGTATGTGTTGTGTTACAGTGTATGTGTTGTGTTACAGTATATATGTTGTGTTACAGTGTATGTGTTGTGTTACAGTATATATGTTGTGTTACAGTGTATGTGTTGTGTTACAGTGTATGTGTTCTCTTACAGTATATATGTTGTGTTACAGTGTATGTGTTGTGTTACAGTGTATGTGTTATGTTACAGTATATATGTTGTGTTACAGTATATGTGTTGTGTTACAGTGTATGTGTTCTGTTACAGTGTCAGGTTAAGCTACAGTATTTACACCAATCATGACATAATGTAAATGTTTGGTTGCTTCTTTTGTTTTTCTGTGACAAACTGGGCAGTAAAAATGATTCAGTTATTGTGGTTGTGTGTATTGTGTAGGTATTGTCTCTGTCTCGGTGGTTGTGTGTATTGTGTAGGTGTTGTCTCTGTCTCGGTGGTTGTGTGTATTGTGTAGGTGTTGTCTCTGTCTCGGTGGTTGTGTGTATTGTGTAGGTATTGTCTCTGTCTCGGTGGTTGTGTGTATTGTGTAGGTGTTGTCTCGGTCTCGGTGGTTGTGTGTATTGTGTAGGTGTTGTCTCTGTATCGGTGGTTGTGTGTATTGTGTAGGTGTTGTCTCTGTCTCGGTGGTTGTGTGTATTGTGTAGGTGTTGTCTCTGTATCGGTGGTTGTGTGTATTGTGTAGGTGTTGTCTCTGTCTCGGTGGCTGTGTGTATTGTGTAGGTGTTGTCTCTGTATCGGTGGCTGTGTGTATTGTGTAGGTGTTGTCTCTGTCTCTGTGGTTGTGTGTATTGTGTAGGTGTTGTCTCTGTCTCGGTGGTTGTGTGTATTGTGTAGGTGTTGTCTCTGTCTTGGTGGTTGTGTGTATTGTGTAGGTATTGTTTCTGTCTCGGTGGCTGTGTGTATTGTGTAGGTATTGTCTCTGTCTCGGTGGCTGTGTGTATTGTGTAGGTGTTGTCTCTGTCTCGGTGGCTGTGTGTATTATGTAGGTGTTGTCTCGGTGGTTGTGTGTATTGTGTAGGTGTTGTCTCTGTCTCGGTGGTTGTGTGTATTGTGTAGGTGTTGTTGCTCTCTCGGTGGTTGTGTGTATTGTGTAGGTGTTGTCTCTGTCTCGGTGGCTGTGTGTGTTGTGTAGGTGTTGTTTCTGTCTCGGTGGTTGTGTGTATTGTGTAGGTGTTGTCTCTGTCTCGGTGGCTGTGTGTGTTGTGTAGGTGTTGTCTCTGTCACGGTGGTTGTGTGTATTGTGTAGATGTTGTCTCTGTCTCGGTGGCTGTGTGTATTGTGTAGGTGTTGTCTCTGTCTCGGTGGTTGTGTGTATTGTGTAGATGTTGTCTCTGTCTCGGTGGCTGTGTGTATTGTGTAGGTGTTGTCTCTGTCTCGGTGGCTGTGTGTATTGTGTAGGTGTTGTCTCTGTCTCGGTGGCTGTGTGTATTGTGTAGGTGTTGTCTCTGTCTCGGTGGTTGTGTGTATTGTGTAGGTGTTGTCTCTGTCTCGGTGGCTGTGTGTATTGTGTAGGTGTTGTCTCTGTCTCGGGGGTTGTGTGTATTGTGTAGGTGTTGTCTCGGTGGTTGTGTGTATTGTGTAGATGTTGTCTCTGTCTCGGTGGCTGTGTGTATTGTGTAGGTGTTGCCTCTGTCTCGGTGGATGTGTGTATTGTGTAGGTGTTGTCTCTGTCTCGCTGGTTGTTTGTATTGTGTAGGTGTTGTCTCTGTCTCGGTGGTTGTGTGTATTGTGTAGGTGTTGTCTCTGTCTCGCTGGTTGTTTGTATTGTGTAGGTTTTGTTTCTGTCTCGGTGGTTGTGTGTATTGTGTAGGTGTTGTCTCTGTCTCGGTGGCTGTGTGTGTTGTGTAGTTGTTGTTTCTGTTTCGGTGGTTGTGTGTATTTTGTAGGTGTTGTTTCTGTCTCGGTGGTTGTGTGTATTGAGTAGGTGTTGTCTCTGTCTCGGTGGTTGTGTGTATTGTGTAGATGTTGTCTCTGTCTCGGTGGCTGTGTGTATTGTTTAGGTGTTGTCTCTGTCTCGGTGGTTGTGTGTATTGTGTAGGTGTTGTCTCTGTCTCGGTGGCTGTGTGTATTGTGTAGGTGTTGTCTCTGTCTCGGGGGTTATGTGTATTGTGTAGGTGTTGTCTCGGTGGTTGTGTGTATTGTGTAGGTGTTGTCTCTGTCTCGGTGGCTGTGTGTATTGTGTAGGTGTTGTCTCTGTCTCGGGGGTTGTGTGTATTGTGTAGGTGTTGTCTCGGTGGTTGTGTGTATTGTGTAGGTGTTGTCTCTGTCTCGGTGGCTGTGTGTATTGTGTAGGTGTTGTCTCTGTCTCGGTGGCTGTGTGTATTGTGTAGATGTTGTCTCTGTCTCGGTGGTTGTGTATTGTGTAGATGTTGTCTCTGTCTCGGTGGCTGTGTGTATTGTGTAGGTGTTGTCTCTGTCTCGGTGGTTGTGTGTATTGTGTAGGTGTTGTCTCTGTCTCGGTGGTTGTGTGTATTGTGTAGGTGTTGTCTCTGTCTCGGTGGCTGTGTGTATTGTGTAGGTGTTGTCTCTGTCTTGGTGGTTGTGTGTATTGTGTAGGTATTGTCTCTGTCTCGGTGGCTGTGTGTATTGTGTAGGTATTGTCTCTGTCTCGGTGGCTGTGTATATTGTGTAGGTGTTGTCTCTGTCTCGGTGGCTGTGTGTATTGTGTAGGTGTTGTCTCGGTGGTTGTGTGTATTGTGTAGGTGTTGTCTCTGTCTCGGTGGTTGGGTGTATTGTGTAGGTGTTGTTGTCTCGGTGGTTGTGTGTGTATTGTGTAGGTGTTGTCTCTGTCTCGGTGGCTGTGTGTGTTGTGTAGGTGTTGTTTCTGTCTCGGTGGTTGTGTGTATTGTGTAGGTGTTGTCTCTGTCTCGGTGGCTGTGTGTATTGTGTAGGTGTTGTCTCTGTCTCGGTGGCTGTGTGTATTGTGTAGATGTTGTCTCTGTCTCGGTGGCTGTGTGTATTGTGTAGGTGTTGTCTCTGTCTCGGTGGTTGTGTGTATTGTGTAGATGTTGTCTCTGTCTCGGTGGCTGTGTGTATTGTGTAGGTGTTGTCTCTGTCTCGGTGGCTGTGTGTATTGTGTAGGTGTTGTCTCTGTCTCGGTGGCTGTGTGTATTGTGTAGGTGTTGTCTCTGTCTCGGTGGTTGTGTGTATTGTGTAGGTGTTGTCTCTGTCTCGGTGGCTGTGTGTATTGTGTAGGTGTTGTCTCTGTCTCGGGGGTTGTGTGTATTGTGTAGGTGTTGTCTCTGTCTCGGTGGTTGTGTGTATTGTGTAGATGTTGTCTCTGTCTCGGGGGTTGTGTGTATTGTGTGTACGTGGTGCCTCTGTCTCCCTGGATGTGTGTATTGTGTAGGTGTTGTCTCTGTCTCGCTGGGTGTGTGTGTATTGTGTAGGTATTGTCTCTGTCTCGGTGGCTGTGTGTATTGTGTAGGTGTTGTCTCTGTCTCGGTGGTGCGTGTATTGTGTAGGTGTTGTCTCGGTGGTTGTGTGTATTGTGTAGGTGTTGTCTCTGTCTCGGTGGTTGTGTGTATTGTGTAGGTGTTGTTTCTGTCTCGGTGGTTGTGTGTATTGTGTAGGTGTTGTCTCTGTCTCGGTGGTTGTGTGTATTGTGTAGGTGTTGTCTCTGTCTCGGTGGTTGTGTGTATTGTGTAGGTGTTGTCTCTGTCTCGGTGGTTGTGTGTATTGTGTAGGTGTTGTCTCTGTCTCGGTAGTTGTGTGTGTGTATTGTGTAGGTGTTGTCTCTGTCTCGGTGGCTGTGTGTATTGTGTAGGTGTTGTCTCTGTCTCGGTGGTTGTGTGTATTGTGTAGGTGTTGTCTCTGTCTCGGTGGTTGTGTGTATTGTGTAGGTGTTGTCTCTGTCTCGGTGGCTGTGTGTATTGTGTAGGTGTTGTCTCTGTCTCGGTGGTTGTGTGTATTGTGTAGGTGTTGTCTCTGTCTCGGTAGTTGTGTGTATTGTGTAGGTGTTGTTTCTGTCTCGGTGTCTGTGTGTCTTGTGTAGGTGTTGTCTCTGTCTCGGTGTCTGTGTGTATTGTGTAGATGTTGTCTCTGTCTCGGTGGCTGTGTGTATTGTGTAGGTGTTGTCTCTGTCTCGGTGGTTGTGTGTATTGTGTAGGTGTTGTCTCTGTCTCGGTGGTTGTGTGTATTGTGTAGGTGTTGTCTCTGTCTCGGTGGCTGTGTGTATTGTGTAGGTGTTGTCTCTGTCTCGGTGGTTGTGTGTATTGTGTAGGTGTTGTCTCTGTCTCGGTGGCTGTGTGTATTGTGTAGGTGTTGTCTCTGTCTCGGTGGCTGTGTGTATTGTGTAGGTGTTGTCTCTGTCTCGGTGGTTGTGTGTATTGTGTAGGTGTTGTCTCTGTCTCGGTGGTTGTGTGTATTGTGTAGGTGTTGTCTCTGTCTCGGTGGTTGTGTGTATTGTGTAGGTGTTGTCTCTGTCTCGGTGGCTGTGTGTATTGTGTAGGTGTTGTCTCTGTCTCGGTGGTTGTGTGTATTGTGTAGGTGTTGTCTCTGTCTCGGTGGTTGTGTGTATTGTGTAGGTGTTGTCTCTGTGTGTATTGTGTAGGTGTTGTCTCTGTCTCGGTGGTTGTGTGTATTGTGTAGGTGTTGTCTCTGTCTCGGTGGTTGTGTGTATTGTGTAGGTGTTGTCTCTGTCACGGTGGTTGTGTGAATTGTGTAGGTGTAGTCTCTGTCTCGGAGGTTGTGTGTATTGTGTAGATGTTGACTCTGTCTCGGTGGTTGTGTGTATTGTGTAGATGTTGTCTCTTCTCGGTGTTTTTTTTTTTTTTTTTCTATGTGATTGAGGGAGGCAAAAGGCAGAATTTCCTATAGCGAGTGCCTCCCCCATAGTTGAAAGAGTGACAGGGCCAAAATCAAGGGACGATCGAGCCAATATGCCTGGACACACAGAGTTTGAAGCAATTTAAGTCATAGGAAGAGGGAAAGACTGATTCTGGGAGAGAGTTCCAGAGCTCAGCTGTGGAGTAGAAGAAAGTTTGAGAGTAACGTTTCACTCTTGGGTTGAAGAGTTGCACAGAGTAGGGGTGGGATTGAGTTGCAAGACGGGTACCACGTGCCCTACGTAAAGGAGGTGGTATGCACTGGGAAAGCTCTGAGGAACACTGATTATTATAGTAGCGATAGAATAGCGAGAGAGATGCAACATTGCGGCGGAGAGAGAGAGATTGCAAAGAGTTGGTGAGTGGATGGGAATGAAAGGCCTTCCTTTCAACTTTGTCTAGGAGAGCGGTGTGGGAGGAACTTCCCCACACATGTGAACAATACTCAATACAAGGACGCACTATGCCCCTGTACAGAGCAAGAAGCTGTGCTGGGGAAAAGAACCCCCTAAGGCTGTTGAACACACCCAGCTTCTGGGAGGCTGCCTTAGCAAGACTGGTAATATGGTCCTTCCAAATGAGAGCAGAAGAAAAGAAGACACCAAGAATATTGAGAGAAGATGAAGGTTTGAGTTTTGTATTGTTGAAGAATAAGGGATAGTCCGCTGGGAGATCCTGACGGGTAGATAGAAGGAGAAATTGGGTTTTGGAAGCATTAAAGGAAACACGGTTTTCTCTGCCCCAATTGGAGATAGTATTTAGATCAGAATTTAAGAGTTCTATGGCTTCATTACGTTTGTCGTTGAGGGATTGCTGGCTGGGGCGTTCTGAAAAACTAATGGAGTAGTGTAAGGTTGAGTCGTCCGTGTATGAATGGATGGGAATTAAGGTTCAGTTAAGGAGATAATTTATAATAATTAGAAAGAGAATAGGAGATAGGACAGAGTCCTGAGGAGCACCGGAGTTGATAGGGTGAGGAAGTGAACAATGGCCGTCCATAACCGCGTCTATGGAACGGCCGGAAAGAAAATTAGAGAAAAAGGCATAGATGGAGGGATAGAAACCGAAGGAGGGTAGTTTAGAAATTAAAGATTTGTGCCAGACTCTATCGAAAGCTTTCGATATGTCTAGTGCAGTAGAAAAAGTCTCACCGAAGTCCCGAAAGGAGGATGACCAAGAGTTAGTAAGATATGAAAGAAGATCACCAGTAGAGCGACCCTTAACCCTCCAGCCCCGGCTATGTATTATATAATTATATATTCCTCAAAACCCGGGTGTTTTGGCCGAAAAACGTCTAGGCTAGGCTACCATATATTTGTTAATCAGACTGCTTCCCGCATTCCCGCGCATCCCCAAGCGTAGCTGTGTTATTTAACTGTAGAATGGCATTAAGTAGAGCTCTCTAAGTCAACTGGTTGAGCTGTGATAATGATTTCATTGGAGATAACTTTATGGCCAAAACAGCCACTTTACACTACTATTCGATACTTAACAACAACATACAGGCACACACGAACAAGCGACGCTCTCCTTCTTGTGGCCGGAGATGCGGGGCGTCGTCCAGCCGGCTGTTGTTTACATGCGTCGGACCGACGCCTCGCACACGAAGCTCACAGGCTTTCAACCACTGGGCGTTCAAGAGCCCTTCCGGGTACTGTTATATGCTTTATGGGGGCAAGAGCCCTTCCGTGGTGAGAGGGTTAAGGAAGCCATCCTGGCGATCTGAGAGCAGATTATGAGAAGAGAAATGCTTAAGAAATTTGGAAGCAAGAATAGTTTCAAAAACTTTAGAAAGACAAGAGATGAGAGCAATTGGACGATAGTTGGAGGGTTGGGAGCGGTCACCCTTCTTTGGGACAGGTTGAATGTGAGCAAATATCCAGCATGAAGGGAAGACGTTAGAGGATAGACAGAGACGAAATAGTTTGCCTAGGCAGGGAATCAGCACGGAAGCACAGTTTTTGAGAACATCAGGAGGAACACCGTCCGGACGTACGCCTTATTAGTGTTAAGCCCAGAGAGGGTAGAAAGTTCATCTTTAGAAGAGATTATGATATTAGGCATAAGTAAGAGAGAGGAGGGTGGAGAGGGATAGTATAGTGGGATTTCCTAAAAAAAGGCCTCTATAAGAATCAAGGAGCATTTTTGGGTAAAACTTGGGAACCAGACTTTTTAGCATAATTCAGGCATGCCGAATTCGATAAACCCGGTTCCCAAGCGAAATTTTGAGTTTTGACCGTCTAATTTGCATAAACAAAATGGCCGCCAAATTGGATTTTTTTTACACTTCTTGAACCATTTTCTCCAATATCTCTCTAACTAGGCAAGCAAATATCACAAGTGAAGCATCTATACCTATGTTTTGAGGGTCAGGGAATGTCACTGAGGCATTTTTAAAGGAATCAGTAATAAGCCTAGACTTTAATATACATATTAGCGGCTGTCATTAGAGAAAAATCAATGGTTCCCAACTTTACCCCAAGATACTCCTTGATGCTTATGCAGGCAAAACAGGGCAATATCTGTCACTCACCTGAACTATTTATTGGAGTAGACCATATTCATGCAATACAAGGAGTTTGATCATCACTCTGTTGCTGACATGCACACATTGCTGTGCATCGTAACCCGGATTTGCGGCATTTGCACCGACGCGTCCTGCATTGTTTCTGGCAGGCACATGAAATAATTTCCAGGCAACTTTGTGGGATCGGACTCAATGACATCAGAAGGGGTTGTAGTCCTGAATCGCCATGTTTCCATCCCATGTCTGTGGGTGCAGGAAGCTCAGGTACAGCACAGTGAGCATTTCTCCAAATCATTGCTTGATAGTGTACTCGCATCAAATGGAAGCGGAGAGCATCACGTGTTGGTGGCATTGCTTCTGGTTTGGCAGTCTTTGAGAACAGTATATGCCTTGCTGCATCAACAGAGTCTGTTTTGTGCACATCATATATTCTGCAGACAAACGTTTCTGAAGATCGAATGGTCTCCTCTGTGAGTTCACCGATTCCCAAGTTTATGAGCAATTGATGGTGCTGTTTGAAGACTTTCCATGATGACCTTTTGGTGTGATTTGCGATGTAGGAGGTGGTGTCGCACCCGGTTAATGCATGAAATGGTAAAAGAGTTGTTGTTGAATCTCTTGGTAGGCTGTTGAAAACTGCATCAATGGGTATATATCGCCTTTTCTTGGTGGTACCAGACATCATCCAGAGGTGTTCACATTATACACGTGGGAAGTGGGAAACCAAAAGCACGAGAACATCAGTGTCCCTTGATGACACAACAACTGTATTGAACTGGCTGTGCACAGCATGTAACACCAACCTAGTGTCAGCTTCTTCATGTGTGGCTCTCAGTTGAGTCAAATCAGTGATTGTCTTTGATGACCTAACCTCAATTTCTTCTCTGAATCCCCCCGGCAACTACAATCTCCTTATCATCAGGTGCCTGAGAACACAGTTCCTCAGACAGGAAATTTGCAAGATCAGCTTTATTAGCAGGGAGCGACACAGAGTTAGTCCATTTTTTTGGAAGAGGCACATCACGTCCCTCAACAATTCGTCTGATTGGTCGATCTGCTTTCGTGTGTCGTGTCCTCGTACCACCCTTGATTGTCTCTTCTCTATATCTGTCGAACACAATGTCTACCCGTTGATAGTTAGGACCTGCCTTTAATACTGCTCTTACATATGTGTCGGCCAAATCCCCAAAGGTCATTGCATTGTCAGGCTTTCCCAGAGCAACCACCAGTGCTTGTCCATCAATGATTAGGCAGGATGATGAGTCGTGAAGTTCAATAGCTTCAGGGCAGATTATGTCTTCCGTTAACTTATCTGCCAGTATGGACTTATTTCCAGTGCGGAGTGTACCATTCATTTCAGCGAGTGATACAGGAACTGGCAGAAGCTCGTGCTTTAGGACAGCTGGCAAGTCAACTGGACGACCTGCCTCATAGGCAGTAAGAAGGCGTTGAAGTACGTTTCTATCTGCCTTCAGGATAGTTCTCTTGTCTTTCTCTTTATTGTCTTTGACCACTTCATACAGAGATGCAAACGTTTTGGCATTACTCCTGTGTAGGGGTGCATGGATTCTGACATCTGGCTTGTCACCTTGCTCAGGTACAATCATCCTCTCCTCAACGAATGTATTCACTTTTTCTTGTCCGAGTTCTTTGGCACAAAGTAATGAGTTTTGGATTGCCTCTGTTGCTAGGTTTTTTGTGGCCAGATTCTGCAATGACGCTGGTGAAACCGATGCAAAAACCTTGAAGGCCGAGAGCAATGCCATCTCGTCATCGTTGTCCCGCTTTTGCCGTGATTTGGTAGCTTCATTGTGAACACGTGCACTACCAGGACAGTTGTTGTACATTGCATGCGTTTCAGCTGCAATGTGAGACCTCATATTATACGAAAGGGCCCATCTACAAAGCGCTGATGTTGTCTTTGTGATGCCAATGATTCCACCTGCTTTCTTTCCTGTACCATTTATCCACTCCATGGCTTGGTCTGGATCTACTTGGTTGAACTTTTGAACAGAACGTTTTACAACAAAGTTGCCCCTTTGAAACTCTGATAACACGGATTCTGGTAGTTGGTTCATCTCGTCTATATACACTGTACCCCATCTTGCATAGTTCAGGTGGTCATACTGCATGAAGTATGGCAACATCAGACTGAAGGAGTGGAGATGAAGGTCCCAGATTCCATCATGCTGAGCTTGAGTGAACTGCAACAGTATTGAGACCATGTCCATATAGTTCCACCAGAAGACCATGTCCATATAGTTCCACCAGAAGACCATGTCCATATAGTTCCACCAGAAGACCATGTCCATATAGTTCCACCAGAAGACCATGTCCATATATAGTTCCACCAGAAGACCATGTCCATATAGTTCCACCAGAAGACCATGTCCATATAGTTCCACCAGAAGACCATGTCCATATAGTTCCACCAGAAGACAAAGTGCACAGTTCACATCATCAGATTTACTTGCTATGAAACCTTTCAGAAGATTGTGAAACCGTTCCTGCTTCAGACATCTTATCAGCTCTGGAATTCTTTCGGGATTGTCATCAGCAGCTATCGCAGAAACTTCATCATGGTATTCCTTGTCTGACTCTGCAGCAAACAGGAGAAATGTTGGCAACAAAAGCTGCCAAAGAGCTTGCAAAGTAAGTTTGTGAGCTCTCATAGCCTTATTGTACGCTTTTCCTGACAGGACAAGCTGCACAGCACCCTCCCCAAGCAGTCCACTCTCTAGCCACACTTCAGCTAAACCAGATCCAGCCATGTGATCTCCTATAGCCTTCAGGAAGTTCATCGCCGTATGAAGTCCACCAAGGCGAGGGATTAATTTATCCCGATATTCTTCCACAGACCACTTCAGTTCCATGAGTTTGCAGTATAAGGCTTGGTCCACTGTAAGGACTGTATGCTCCTGTCCGAAATGTGAAGATATCGCCATGCACCTCTTCACAACTGTATTTAGCGTATCTAACTCGTGAGCAGGAGCAAGAATTATGGGCAAATACCCTACTGCTGTCTGCTCTGGTTCTAATCACTTTAATCACTTTAAAGATGCCTTAATCACATTCTCTGACCCTCAAAACATAAGTATAGGCACTTTATTTGTCATTTTTGCTTGCCTAGTTAGAGAGATATTGGAGAAAATGGTTCATGAAGTGTCAAAAATTTCCAATTTGGCGGCCATTTTGTTTATGCAAATTAGATGGTCAAAAACTCAAAATTTCGCTTGGGAACCGGGTTTATCGAATTCAGCATACCTTAAATATGCAAAAAAGTCTGGTTCCCAACTTTTACCTAAAAATGCTCCTAACATTCACATTTTTCAGAAACCCCACTACACTAGGAGGAATAGCACCGGAATCATCCAAGGTGGAGTTTCTAGCAAAAGTTTGAGTGAAGAGTTTAGCTTTGTCAGAGGAAGAAGTGGTGGTTGTACCGTCAGTCAGAGTGGGAAAGGAGAGGGAAAGACGAGGAAGAGAAATTGTTGGAGAGGTTTTTGGCTAGATGCCAGAAAGCTTGGGAAGAGCTAGAGTTGTGTGTATTGTTTAGGTGTAGTGTCTGTCTCGGTGGTTGTGTGTATTGTGTAGGTGTTGTCTCTGTCTCGGTGGTTGTGTGTATTGTGTAGGTGTTGTCTCTGTCTCGGTGGTTGTGTGTATTGTGTAGGTGTTGTCTCTGTCTCGGTGGTTGTGTGTATTGTGTAGGTGTTGTCTCTGTCTCGGTGGTTGTGTGTATTGTGTAGGTGTTGTCTCTGTCTCGGTGGTTCTGTGTATTGTGTAGGTGTTGTCTCTGTCTCGGTGGCTGTGTGTATTGTGTAGATGTTGTCTCTGTCTCGGTGGCTGTGTGTATTGTGTAGGTTTTGTCTCTGTCTTGGTGGCTGTGTGTATTGTGTAGGTGTTGTCTCTGTCTCGGTACTTGTGTGTATTGTGTAGGTGTTGTCTCTGTCTCGGTGGTTGTGTGTATTATGTAGGTGTTGTCTCTGTCTCGGTGGTTGTGTGTATTGTGTAGGTGTTGTATCTGTCTCGGTGGTTGTGTGTATTGTGTAGGTGTTGTCTCTGTCTCGGTGGCTGTGTGTATTGTGTAGCTGTTGTCTCTCTCTCGGTGGCTGTGTGTATTGTGTAGGTGTTGTCTCTGTCTCGGTGGCTGTGTGTATTGTGTAGGTGTTGTCTGTCTTGGTGGCTGTGTGTATTGTGTAGGTGTTGTCTCTGTCTCGGTGGCTGTGTGTATTGTGTAGGTGTTGTCTCTGTCTCGGTGGATGTGTGTATTGTGTAGGTGTTGTCTCTGTCTTGGTGGCTGTGTGTATTGTGTAGGTGTTGTCTCTGTATCGGTGGCTGTGTGTATTGTGTAGGTGTTGTCTCTGTCTCGGTGGCTGTGTGTATTGTGTAGGTGTTGTCTCTGTATCGGTGGTTGTGTGTATTGTGTAGGTGTTGTCTCTGTATCGGTGGTTGTGTGTATTGTGTAGGTGTTGTCTCTGTCTCGGTGGTTGTGTGTATTGTGTAGGTGTTGTCTCTGTCTCGGTGGTTGTGTGTATTGTGTAGGTGTTGTCTCTGTATTGGTGGTTGTGTGTATTGTGTAGGTGTTGTCTCTGTCTTGGTGGCTGTGTGTATTGTGTAGGTGTTGTCTCTGTCTTGGTGGCTGTATGTATTGTGTAGGTGTTGTCTCTGTCTTGGTGGCTGTGTGTATTGTGTAGGTGTTGTCTCTGTCTTGGTGGCTGTATGTATTGTGTAGGTGTTTGTTTTGGTGTAGCAGAGGGATTTTGTGTGGATGACTTTAACACATATACGAACACGAACAGACATGAACCAATTGAATCAGTATCGAACACAAACGAGGCAATATACTACATTATTCAAACCTGGATGCTTCAGAACTTTGCTTCAAGGGAGCCCACCTCACTTTTATTCTCTTTCTCTCCCTCTCTCTTTGGCTTGTATCCATTCAACCCCATTCAGCCTACTCTTTTAAGACGCTTACTCCCATCCAGGTATCAATATTTTCCTGGCGAGCGGTATCGAGCCAGCATATATATATATATATATTTGTTTTGACAGCAAGCTAAATTTGTAAATTTTTCGATAGAAAAATTTCTCCGGCGAAGCCGGGTTTCTCCATACAATGCTGGCTCGCTGTCGCTCGCCAGGAAGAAATTGACACCTAGATGGGGATAAAAGTCTTAAAATAGTTGGCTGAATGGGGCCGAATGGATAGAAGCCAGGTAGAGAGAGAAAGGAGAGAAAGATAAAATAAAGCCGGTGACCCCCCTTAGAGGTTCAAACTGGTGTAACTTCGCATATGCTGAGAACTGTACAGTACATACACCAAGCATCAAACTGTACCGTATGCGAACACACACGCGTACAGAAGACAACATTATCTCCACTCTACATCCCTTACCCATATCTTTCCCCGCATTACCTAACTTCCGAACACTACCACAGTTACCCACACTCACTCACAGCCTCTCTAAACCCACCTCCTTCCCCACACCCCTCCTCCCTACATCTTAAATGGGATGACCTGCTTTTCTTCTCTCCTTTTCTCTCTTTCTCTGGCTTGTATCCATTAGGCCCCATTCAGCCTCCTGTTTTAAGACGCTTATCCCCATGCAGGTGTCAATGTTGTCCTGGCGAGTGGTTAGCAAGCCAGCATATTTGGTATGAAAGTTTTTGACAGAAGGCTATATTTGTATATTTTTCGATAGAAAAATTTCTCCACGAAGCCGGATTTCTCCATCCAATGCTGGCTCACTATCGCTCGCCAGGATAAAATTGACACCTAGATGGGGATAAACGTCTTAAAACAGTAGGCTGAATGAGGCCGAATGGATACAAGCCAAAGAGAGAAAGAAAAGGAGATAAAACAAAGCAGGTGACCCCCCTTAACCGCACCACACTCACCCCAAGAGTTCGCACCACCATCATTGTGATTTCCCGAAGACCTCGTTATCTCTGCAGGGCATGGAGGTGTAACTATTGACAAGAGCCAGTACAAAATATGACAGGAAGGTTCGTGCATAAAGGGTGATTAGTGTACGGTAATGATTGGGGTGTTGATGATTGGTGTACGGTAATGATTGGGGTGTTGATGATTGGTGTGTATTGTGTTTTACGTGATTAATGTATGGTAGTTAATGTGTGTGTGATTAGTGTTTACTACACGGCTGGCGAATACCACACCCATTTGTCGTGAAACAAATACAGCTCATTGATACTTGGCCTGTAAATATGGATTTAATTCGTGTTTAATAGAACATTAGTGAATAGTAGATTATTAGTGTTTGGGCTTTGTGTATGCATGTAGAGGGATTAAGGCAAATAATTGTGAAAAGTGAAAGATTAATTTGTGTGTGTATGCGAAATTAATTAAGTCATGATATTTGATTAGTAAACTGTCGAAACTCGACAGTATCAAACATCCAATTCTTACAATTTAGTTACCCATTTAAATTACGTGTTCTGTTACATCAGGTTACTCCAATTTCTGTTGTGTATCCATCCAGTTATATTAATACATACATATATTAAGCATAATGGAAGTGTGTTTACGAAGAATTATAATATAATATAGTAGGATATTGGGTTAAAATTAGAATACAGTACCAGTAATGTACTTACACACCGCAATATATAGCAATTGTTCTTAGCTGGTTATATCATTCATATGTTTAGTTAATTCAATGTTTAAATAATATACTCTAATTTGGTTAGTTATAATACATCTGGTCAACGTATATCAATGCTAAGTTGTGACTGAAAAATTAATTTTTATTAACCGAGGTAAATTCCCGAATGTTAATAACCCCGCGTTCATTCCCTCATACGTCAACAAACGGGAAAGAAGTCCGTCAGTCAATAGATCGAATCAATCATCAATAATCACAGCCATCCAGCCTTCAATAAGCTTCTCTCCTCTACCTAACAGCTAAGATTATTATATAGTATAATCACTGGGCCTATATTATCTAATTAAGATATATTTGACAATGAAATTAACATCTAATGACAAGGTAAATTTCTTGTATTCATTCTGCTCTATTATTCTATTATTTGTAATACTGATTGTTGTAACAGTCGCAACAATTAATGGTCCTTCGAACCAGATTTGAACCAGTGACCTGCCAGATCAGGCAAAATACCCACATCCTTTGAAAACAGGAGCGCTTTTCAGTCACAGCTTTGTTAACCGGGTTTACGTTGACCACCCTATTTATAATGAGTCATTTGTCATCCGTATATTTGCTGTACCGGGAGCTAGGTGTGACAATATTATTTTTATTAATCTCACCACCACACCCCCAATGAAATTAATTAAAGTATATATGATCCACCGGGATTCGAACCCGGGTTATCACACACATATTTTTGCCACCTTAACCATTACACTCCAAGTCAGGCTTGGAGGGATCTGTTGAGGAGGCGGCCAGAACTCACTATTTTGATAATCGGGGGTAATGATGTGGTAGAGAGGGTAGTATCCAAACAAAATTCTTTGACCATTGCAAATCTGGCACAGGAGATCGAGGTCAGAACAGGAGGTAAGTGTCGCATCATAGGCCTTGAATGCCGGATCGCACCTTGTGGTATCAGTGCAGAGCATTACAACCAGATGCGCAATGCTATCAACTTCAGATTGAAGCGACGCATTAATTTTACCCGCACTGGATACCACAGTATGGAAGTGCGATCTGAGGAGATAGGCTATGACGGCATAAATCTTTCTCCTGAAGGTCAAGATCGTCTCTTCAATACTTTATTAGATATTGCCAGGAAAGTTTTGTATGTAAGTCAGTAAGGTAAGGTTCTGTCTGTTGGTGGGGAAAGTTTTGACACCGGGAGTACGGTACTTTTTTTTGTGTAGTGTAGCTTAGCAATTTTCCATCATGACTGCCACCCTTCCTGAATTAAAAAAAAAAGGGGGATCACTAGGGGGTGACTAACTAGGCTCACAAAGGATATCAATGCATTTTTTTAACTGGCCGATGAGTCGGAAGCTAAGGCTAAAATGACTTTGATCCGTAAGCGACTCGATGAGCTGGAGTCGATAAATGACCGGATGTATGAACTGTATGCTTAGTCGGTTGACGTAGAACAAATTAGGGGGGACTCCGAATCAATGGAGACTCTGGTAGCTAAATTGGAGGAAATAATTAAATATGCATCCCGTCCTTCCTCTAAAACTCCTACAAAACCAGCCGGGGTTAAATTACCAACCATTCACCTCCCGATATTTGGGGGTGACCCGGCTCTATGGACGGGGTTCTGGGACCTCTTCCGCTGCACCATCCAATAACGTAATTAAATCTAATCTCGTACAGTATTCAGGATATTATGTTCACCATTATTGCAATACACATCAACGTGCCCTCTACGATCT
Source organism: Paralithodes platypus (assembly GCA_032716605.1). Classification (NCBI taxonomy): domain Eukaryota; kingdom Metazoa; phylum Arthropoda; class Malacostraca; order Decapoda; family Lithodidae; genus Paralithodes; species Paralithodes platypus. The sequence continues at coordinate 18,913,032 of CM064569.1, forward strand.
ACTCCTAGTGTCTCAAATTACTTACACAGTTGGACTTTTATATCATAAAAGGAAAGGACTAAAGGTAAAAATGGGCTGGAATAGTGTTGCGACTGTTATTGATTGTTTCGTCATAATTTCAATCAGTTTCTCCCATTTATGCATTTCCATGCATACTATAAACGGTCTGTATTTAATTCTATGTAGCCTATACAATTTGTTTTAATCAATTAAATGTAGAACTCGTAGGTTGTTACGATCAAAGTCGGTGTGAATTTTTAGTAAGGTTTGAGTATCGAGCCCTTCAGTAGCAGGGCACGCCTTCTCACTTCCCCCTTCTTTGTCTCTATCTGTGATCCCAGCCTCTCACCTCTACAAACCCCATCAACTCTCATTCCCCAAACCCAACAAAGACCCCACGCTACCCTCCTCGCACCGCCCCATCACACTCCTTTGCACCCCCTCCAAAGTCATGAAACGCCTAGTATTACAACTAATTACACCCAACCTACCCCTAGAGCTCCAACACAACATGGCTTTAGGCCACTGCACTCCACAAACACTCTTCTCTCAGACCTTACACAAAGAGCTTTTGACGGCATCAACTCAGCTAGACCACCACACAGATCATTATTAGCCACACTCGACATTAGTAAAGCCTTCGATGCCATCCCCCGCCACAACCTAACAAACAAAATCTACAACACAAACATGCACAACAACACAAAAAGGTGGCTGGCCAACTTCCTAGCAGGCAGATGTGCACACGTATCTTTTGCCGGTCAGTCATCTAGAATCAGAAACATTCCAAACGAAGTCCCACAAGGATCCGTCCTATCGCCCGCACTCTTCAATCTGTACATGCACGATATAAGTACACCCAATACGCCCCAAATAGACTTAGCCTCCTATGCAGATGACATAACGCTCACATGCACACACCATGACCCAAAAAGAGCAACAGATCTCCTTCAACCCTATCTCAACACACTACAAGGCTGGTGCACTACAAACAGACTTAATCTAGCCCCAGCCAAATCCACCGCAACCCTGCTCACAAGCTGGACAGCAGAACACAAATACATCCCTCAACTCACCATAAACAACACACCCCTAACACATACACACACACACAAAATCCTAGGAGTAACTAATGATACTCATATGACATTCAAACAGCACACCACAAACATTAAAAAGAAACTGACACCCAGACTTAACGCCCTCAGGTCACTTGCTCACACAAAATTTGGACACAACAAAGAAACCACCTCCACAGTATATAAACAATACATAATATCAGTGATGGAATACGCAAGCCCAGCCTGGGCTTCTAACCTAGCTGAAACACATCATAAGACCTTACAGACTATTCAAAACAAAGCCCTGAAGATCATTACAGGCTGCACAGCTACTGCACCCACAGATCACCTACATCAAGAAACCAAAATCCTCAAAGTCAAAGACCATCTGGACATGAGAGGCACTCAATTCCTGGCAGCAGCCTCCACGAACCAGGACCACCCACTAAACTACATGGCAACACACCCACAGACACCAAGAAATATCAAAACAACACCCAGCACACGGTATCATACACAATTACTGTCCTCTCTCCCTCCCTGCCCACCCCGAACCAACTTCCAGAAGCACATCCATACTCACATCTCTCGCCGATCCATCCACTCACTCACAGACAACACACAGCTGCAAGCACGACCTCCCGAAATCCATCCTTCCGAATGCTCCCTTCCTCGCGAGGACAGAGTCCACCTGGCCAGGCTGAGATGCGGACACCATCCAGCTCTCCAGAGCTATCAGAAGAGACTGGATGACTCCGTCGTCGACGCCTGCCCGGGATGTAACACAGCACCCCATACCATTAAACACATCATAGAAGACTGCATTTCACACAACCACTTACGCCAACAACACAATCTACACTCAATGAGAGCTCTGTGGGAAAGCCCGATCGCGGCCATGGCCTTCCTCAGGGACTCGGGGTTGTTCGGCCAGGCAGCTTAGGGAACAACAACAACAACTCTCATCTATGTGTATCGAATGCCGGCAACATTCATCACACACACTAATATAGGGAAATATAACCCATTCAGACCCGTTATATCTTGGTTGAAGAAAGTGTGTGCTATGAGAGAGTTACAAGGAGTTACAAGTAATAGTTAGTATATCTAAAACCTTGCGGTCCATTTCGGGGAATTATTCGAAGTGGAAGGAGAGATATTGTTCAGTGCACTACACTCATTACAGAGTATGCAAAATACTATCTACTGACTACTGTCTTCTTGAACTGCTCAACTGAGGAAATGTTTAAAACTTCTGAGGAAAGTTTGTTCCAGGTAGAACAGATCTTCAATGAGAAACAGTTTCCACAAATGCTAGTGCTGAACCTTTTAAATTCTAGCTGCCAGCCATGGTTGTGTATTGTATTCATATTGAGACTAAACAGTTTGCTATGATTCATTGTCAAACCCATTACATTTTTTCAAAACTTAAATGAACTGACCTCGTAGTCTGCGTATGAGAGAGAGAGAGAGACGCAGAAGATCACTACAGCTGACATTCTTGTAAACCACGTTGTGTATAGAGACTCAATTTGAGAATACAATTATACTGTATATTGTATTAATAAACTCCTAATACATTTTAAATGTTGGCCATTGTAAGCATGTGCATTGTGCAATGATGGTTTAATAATAATTTGAAATACATGAGAACAATCGTCGCTAATCACTAACTGCCAGCTAGAGTAGGAAGGTGGCGGAGTTGGGGATATTTTGGGGGTGGAAGGTGGGGGTAGACTTGGACCCGACTCCCCCCTTCCACTTGCCCATACATAAAATTTTAAGACTGAGTGCTTCACACATACTTTCAGTCTCACGTCCTAATGGTGGCATTCCAGGCAACCCTGTTAATGGCTGCTTCACTTGTCAAGTTTTTGGATTTGAGATCGGCATGTATAATCCGATCCCAGGTATTCCTCGGTCCACCCCTTGGTGCAGCTCCCTCCACAATCACAAACCTGCATTTTTTCACCCAATTTTGTTAATCCATTCTCTCCACATGTCCATACCATCCCAGTCTACTTGTACGCATCATCTCGCTAATACTCTTTATACCTTAACGTCTCCTCAGCTCATCATTTGTTATTCTATCTTGTAGCCTGGCCCCACACACCCATCTCGCCTTTCTCATCTCATTACGTTCCATTCTGTTGACATCATTTACTTTAACGGCCCATGTTTCTGAGGCATACGTCATTGCACTTCTATCACATGAGGCATACACCTTTCCCTTCAGGGGGAGAGGCATTCTTTTCATGGTCAGAATTGGCAGCAGTTCTCTGAACTTCCCCCAGCCACATCTAATTCTAGCGACAGTGGCAGCCTCGGCCCCACCACCGGCAGAGATGGTATCTCCTAGGTAACAAAGCTTGTCTACCAGCTCCAATGACTCATTTCCAAAATTCACAGCCACAGGATCATCACTTAACACAAGCTCGCCTTTGTACACTACGCACTCAAATATCTCTATTTCTGACTTATCCTTCGGCAGGGGTCCTTCTATTCTACTACAGCGCTTACTCCCATGATGCACCCAACATCGACAGATGCTACATGGAATCGAGTTAGCACCCACACCCTTTCCACACACTGCCCATGGGTATGCACCGCTCTTTTCCACATTGCCTCGTCTCAATCACAATGAATAACCTTGGTTTTGTTAATATTGACTCTTAAACCTTATGCTCGCCATGCCCTCTCTCCATCTTCTTAATTTGGCCTCAAAATCTTGCATATTGTCAGCTATTAGGACTAAATCGTCTGCATAACACAGTTCCAACGGGAGTCCGCCTCTAAAAACTCTAGACAGTGCCTCCAGGACCATAATAAAGAGGAGGGGGCTTAACACTGAACCCTGATTAACTCCAACACGGACTGTGAACTCTACTCAGTATACCTTTCACCCTAACCGCAGTTCGCGAATCCTCATACATCTTCATTATCACACGCACCAGCCACTCTTCCACACCAAGTTTCCTCATAGCCCACTGCACAACATCTATATGCACCCTGTCAAAGGCTTTCTCCAGGTCTACAAACACAAAGTAAAGATCCCTGCCTTTTAGTAAGTATCTTTCCTGTATCTGCCTGACTATGAAGATAGCATCGGTTGTACCATGTCCTGACATAAAGCCAAACTGCATATCATCTATGGAAATGCTTTGCCTGATCAAACCCTCAAAGACTTTCTCACAGACCTTCATGATTTGGTCAAGCATTAGGAGTAGGGGAAGGAAGGCCCCACCCCTGAGCAACTTTTATTACGAGTGAGTGTACATGCGCTTAAACATTTCTACGCATCCTTCGAAAGTACCATCCGCTCCATTGAAACCCTCCAAGTTGGTCTTGAGGAGGTATGTACAGTAATCCTTATAAATAAACTACCTTCACCGCTTCGTGAGATTATAAAAAGGGCGATGAAGGATACCCCACTTGATCTAGCTTCCTTTGTCGAATGTTACCAGACAGGAATATTCAATATAGAGAGCCTTACTACTGACTATATGGCAGCTAAAGCCACGGCTGCAACCTTCACTACTGTTAATAGAAGTACCAGTAGAGGTATATAAGAGTACCAGTAACCCTAAGAAAGGCCTATCTGACTAAATTTGCTTGTTATCTTTGCCAGAGTCCTAAGCATGCCTGGTTTAAATGTACCAAATATCCCAATAATGAGGCTAAGATAGGTAGAGCTAAGATGTTGAAATTATGCGCTGGATGCCTCTCTAAGGATCATGGGGGGCGTGGTTGTATAAATGAAAAATTGAAACCTTGTAGCAATTGTCAGGGTAGACATTTCCGCGCACTATGCTCCCATGGGAATGAGTCCTTTAGAGTCAATACCAACACTGTTGCTAGTCCTGAACCTTTCCCTACCTCCACGACGATGTCTGTAGCATCAGAGAGAGAAACTGTGATTTTGCCTACAATAATGACACCAGTAAATAGTAATAAGGGGGTTCACAATATGCGTGCATTGCTGGATCGATGTTCCCAGCGTACTTTGTTCTGCGGTCTTCTCTACCATCAGTACAATATGTAGTATCGGGAAGAGAAACATTGAAACTGCAATGGTTTACGGGTGCCCAGCACGAACAGGTGTATGAGGTAGTCACTCTGTAGTACAAGGACAAAGATAGGTTATCCTCAATTAATGCTGTAGTGGTAGATGTCTTGCCCCAATATAGAATTTCCAAGGGTATCAAGGGCGTAATTAAGAAATTGCAAGGTTCAGGATGAAGGTTAGCAGATGCTTGTCTAGGTAGCGAAGCTAATCTTGAAATACTGATAGGTGCAGACTACTACTATGACATAGTGCAGCCAGGATATAAGAGGGAGGGTAACCTTATTCTTTTGCCAACCAAATATGGGTTTGCACTTAGTGGGTCATACCGAGATTGGGTAGCCAGCACAAATGTTGATGTGGTAACAGTGTTGAAAGTTGCAGTTAATAGTACAAGTGAGATATTACAGAATAATGAAATCAAACCATGTATAAATGACGTGAGCAAACTGTGGGAAATCGACAGCATCGGAATCCTGCCCAATGAGTTGGATGACGAGGCTAAAGACACTTTAAAAATGTATGAAGAGTCAGTTTCCTACATACCAGAAGTGAATCAATACAGCGTACGGTTGCCATGGAGAAATAATAAGAGCGATTTAACAAGTAACTATGGTCTCGCACTGGGTAGAGTTCGGAGTTTGCAAAAACAAATTATCACGCAGCCCGAATTTTGTCAACAATACACTAGAGTAATAAAAGAGCAATTGGACCATGGGTTTGTTGAATATATCAATGAGGAGATAGACACTGATTCTCCTATGCATTATCTCGCACATCATGGGGTTGAAAACGATAGCATTACTACACATATTAGGATCGTGTTTGACTGTTCGGGGAAAACATCGCCTTCCGCAGTGTTCTTGAATGACTATATATACCGGTCCTTCTCTAGTTCCAGACCTTGCTAAGGTAATGTTACGGTTTCGCTGCAAGCCATTCGAGTTCATCAGTAATATCGAGAAAGCGTTTCTCATGTTACAATTATATTGACGCGATAGAGATAGTGCTCAATTTCTGTGGCCTCGTGATCCTTTTCACTTAAACTCACCCTGTGACACATACCGATTCAAAGTCGTGCTATTCGGCGCCACCTGCTCTCAATTTCTTTTGAATGCCACTATTTTGAAACAATTATTAATGTTTTTGATTAAACCACAAGTTTAGTGATGTACATGTTCTGTGTAACTCCTTGTAACACAACTCTTCCCTTACCATATTGTTTACCCTTTACCCCCCTCCCCCTTGCCTTACTATCTCTTCGCTTAATTCCTCATATTATTTAGTGTTCCTCCACCAACCCTTCTCTCTCTCTCTCCCTCTCCTTTTTCATACTACATCTCGCCTTTCATCCCTCCCTCCTAGTATCTCTTCCTACCTTCCTTCCTCCCTCACTGTATCATTCCCTTCAGACCTCATTCCTTGTTGTTCTCTTATGTCTTCCATCCATACATCTCTCTCTTCATCCGTCTCTCCATTTAACCTCTGAAGTGCGCATGGGGGTAATTGGAAACGTCCCCCTGTGCTGACGTATTTGAGGTGTTTCCGTCACTAAAATATTCATTGTGCCATTAATAGCATTAATACTTATCCATATGCGCCTATTATGGGTTGATTATAAAGGTATTAACCTGAAACAACAATAAAACGAGTGAAAACAGCGTTTGGATGGTCAAAATCGGAGATATAGCCCGCGAGTTGTATAATGTATGGGTGAGGCAATCTGCTTTCCCGCCAATTTCCCCCAAGGCCACTGAGACACAGTCGATCGATACTCTCTCTCTCTCTCTTGCACTCGCTTGCTATCAGTGATGACCACACCCTCCAATCGGATTTCTAATGTTAGCACGAAAATATACCTCAGAATAAGGGAATAACAGGGAAAATAGGTGATAACTGAAGGAGAGGAGGAAAGTGGGGAAGGAGGGGAGGTAGAGGACTGAGATTTTGCATGGCCCAGGGGCCAAAAAAAAAAATAAAAAAAAAAAAAAAAAATATAATTTTTTTTTTTTTTTTCGATGTCAAAAGTTGATTTTTGTTTTCTCTGACTCTTAAGAGTCTCCCCGCAGTGCGCCGGGGGAACTCTTAAGAGTCTCCCTGCAGCTCCCGGGTTAACTCGCACAAGTCTAAAAACATAATCTTCAATCGAGTTGTTGTGACGCCTACCAGCGTTGGCAGAATCGCCTCCCGTTAGCCACTAGCGCTCGCCAGGGCAGTGAAATGGGCTACAGTCTATCTACAATATTATACTTTCTTTCTTGTGAATCGTCATGTCACAGGCAGTATAGAAATGGTCTTTATTTTCGTCTGTGACAATGCATTATATTTGATATCATCAGTTATAAGTTTGATGTATAAGACTGAATGATACAGCTAGAGAGTGTGAGTGAGTAAGTGCAGGAGGCAGAGGGTTGTGCGCGTAGTGTTACGCGTTGTCTCGGTGACGTCATGCCACGGCTGGGCCCTCTGAGTGGCTGGCCGCTTTGCCGCCCTTCTGCCGCAGCAGAAGGTAGTTCCCCCGCACTCCTTGCTGCCTTTGTGCCTTCCTCGCTCAGAGCTTGCTTGACCAGCATAACCTACACATCTCCCTTGCCATCTGTCCCCGACTTCCACCTATAGAACACTTTCTCTCTCTCTCAACTTCTTACCTCTTATTCTTCTAATCTATTTAACATCATAACTCCCCTTTGGTTCTGCACAATTTCATATATCGGCCATCGTATTATATGCTGAAGCTCTCAGATACTTCATGTTTAGTTAGACATTTTGGAGGGGTTAACATTTTGTCTGTAGAGGTTCGACACAAGCGCGGTGTCTCCCTACCTATTTCTTGGTTGTCTGCTGGGCTATTTAATGCTAGACTGGGGTGAGGCTATTGATGTTGTGATTTCCGATGTGTACCAGGTTTTGTTGAACTTGTACAATCGCAACGGATGCATGGGAAGCCTAGTTTGTCTTTCTGACTGTGTACCTTGTGAGTTTAGCACTGTGTTGCGAGTGAGGGCTTTTGCCTCTGCCACCCAACACTGTGCTAACTCGTTTTGCTTTGACTTGAAGAGGGTCGCCAGGAGAGAACCAGATACTAGCGATCTGGATCTCTCAAGAGAGCACCCCGTCATTTAACGTAATTTGGCCGTACAGTCTTAAGGACATCGCTAGGCTACGAGCCGCTTGCTCAGCCATTGCTTCCTAGCCTACGACATCCCAGCTAGACTTTATTCGCCTAGCAGACACCCGATTCGGATTATAAACTCTTATGTTATGTATGCAGCATTTTTATTCACGTTGATTGTAAGCCTTGGTTGTTGTTGAGGTGCACAACCTGAGCAGGCTTTTGCATTGCCTGAGGAAGTACTTCTTTTATTGTTGGACATAATACTATTGCGCAGTTATCGTTATTCCCGTGCCAGTTAACACTGTATGTCCCTACAATTGTCATATCTTGTTCCTGCTTTATATAACAGTTCAAAATCCGATTCGATCATCTTAGCAGCTTCAGACTTTCTTCAGAAGATTCCTGTTCGATGCTTTAGGACTTTCATTCACTTTCTTTAATATAGGAGTGACAGTTTATTATTGTTTAGAGTAACTTTAATTATACCTTCTTCTTGTTTGCATTATATCATTCCAGTGATTTAATTAAGCTCTCTAGCTTTTTCCTTGTATACATTATTATCGTAATTGTATGTTGTTGTGATCAAGCTGTATCAGAGATCTGATGATCTCTGATACAGCCTGATACAGCCTGATACAGCCTGTAGTAGTAGTGCATTTATACCGAGTTAGAGGATACCCCGCTATCGCAGATTTAACTCTGGAGGGTATAGGTGCACCGGCATTATAAGTTCGAAGGTTGGATCTAGTGTTACCGTTGTGGCTGTGTGCCTTTCTAGTCCAATGATTAAGAGCCCTACTTTTATACGAGTCCCGGTCGTAACAAATGGCGACCTTGCTCAGGATTTTGTGAACTTAGAGAAATATTGCAAGAGTGTTGTGGTCATTTGTTTTTGTTTGAAGGAATATAGTGGACACAGATTTTTTTTTGGCAAGTAGTATAACACTTAACCCGTACAGCCCCAGCGACGCGTCTGACGCGTCGGCGATGTATGTAACGCACAGCCCCAGAGACGCGCCTGACGCGTCACCCTAATTGCGCCGACCGTAACCTCAGGTGTAGCCACTCAAGAGGCTCCGATTTGTATGGGAAATGTGTACGTATCCCATGCAACCGTGCCGATGGTTGAAAACTCTCAAAATCCACGTGCGTGCGCGTGAGCGCGCAATAACCTGGTTTTTTGGGGTAATTGCCTTAATTTTTTTACTGTTGTAAAATACGTTTTCGGGGGCTCTGTAGGACCATTTTTTAAAGCTTTTTGAGCGGTTTTTCGTTGTTTTTCCTTCATTCCTAACCCATTCGCTATTGTTTCTGGAATAAAACCATTTTTTGAAAACCGGCCGGGTTCTGGTGAGCAAACATTACAAAACTAGCCGGGGCTCCACGGAGAGTCTTCAAGCATTTTTGAGTGAATAGTGCTACATGAGAGTTTAGGTACTCCTTTTTTGTTATATAAACGTTGAGAATTTTCGGTGGACACTATGTCGGACGACGGATCAGTGTACACTGAGGACACAGTACGGGAAACAGGCTCTGAGGTGCAGAGGCTGGGTTTGTTAGATGACATGAGAGTAATAACTAGTGAGGAGGATGCAAGGAAATTTCTGGAAATGCCTATTACTGTTAACCGGGTGGCGGGGATTGATCGGTATGGTCTCCAGTGTTTGGCCACGGTCATGGGGCATGTTGGCACTAGCAGCATGACGAGAAGTGACCTGGTGGCATGTGTGCTGGGCGGGGTGCGTGGTGCACAGGGTGGAGCGGGTGCTTTGGCACCTTCGGCCAAGCCCCCCCTCCACTCTACTCCCATCGTGCTCTCTAGAACACCGGATCCGACGTTTCCGCAGGCCGATAGTCACTGGCAGCATGGTTTGCCCCCGGGTGGATCACAGGGGGGGTCTCCAATTGTTGCATCTCCTCCTCCTCAAGGTTTAACTGCAGATATGATCTTCCAGCTTGAGATGGCTAAACTTAACCAGCAGGCTGAGCAACGAAGGCATGAGGCTGAGCTCGAGCAACGGCAGCGGGAGGCTGAGCTTAGGATTCAGGCTGAGGAGAGAAAGACCATGTACTGTGCAGACATAGATCTTGAGAAGTCTAGGGTGGAGTCGACAGGGCAGCGTCTCGGTTCTGGGAATCGAGGTCTTGATCAGTCTTTATCGCACGTTCTTAAGTTAGTCCCTGTATTTGACGAGTCGGGAGTCACCAAATTTTGCATGCGTTTTGAGAAGAAGTGCCGGGAGCACCAATGGCCCGAGGTTAAGTGGGCAGCCCTTGTTTCCTCTAGGTTGGTTGGCAATGGGCTCAAGGCATATGATGCGTTGCCCTTGGAGTCTTGCGTCAATTATGAGGTATTGAAGGAGGCTGTTCTGCGGGCGTACGAGTTACAACCAGAGACGTACAGATTGACGTTCTGCGGTGTAACGAAGGGTCGTGAGTGCACCTTTCTTGAGCATGCCCGGGATCTGTCCGATGCATTTAGAAACTGGCTGCTTTCTGAGAAGGCATCGACGTTTGAGGAGTTGAAACAGCTGATACTTCTAGAAAAAAATTTTAAGTGTACGGGCAGTGACCTGACGTTGAACCTCAAAGAGAAAAATCCTAAAACTCTACAGGAGGCAGCTGAGATGGCTGACCGTAGGCTATCGCTGATTCATGGGTGCGGGTCTGCACAACGGAACGATGCAGGTAACAAGGGGCGGAACACTCCACCCCCCCCCGAGTCAGTGATACACCATATAACAATAACAACAAGAGCAATGATATTAAGTCTGACCATAAACCTAATACCGTCCCGTTTAAGAAGGGTCCGGGCCCTTCCCCACCTCAAGGGAATCCCAAGGGGGAGTTAGAGTGTTTTCATTGTCACAAGAAGGGGCATTTTGCATGATCCTGTCCTAGCAAGCTATCTACAGCAATCGTGTCTTTGGCTCGCAACATTGGAGTGTCTTTGAAGTCGTCTGCGTTTGCCTGGGGTAAATGTTCAGAGGCTGGAGCACTGCCAGTGAAGAAGCATCCGGAAGGCTTGACACCTGTCCGGGATACTTTTTGTGACCATAGAGGGTGCAGCTGCGTGAGTTGGGCTGGTTGCAAGCATGGAGTAGAATTTTTGCGTGATACGGGTGCTTCCTTGACATTGATGAAAAACTTTACAGGCAGACCTATAAACGCGGCACGGATAGTTGTGGTGCAGGGTATCAATGCTACAAAGTCATACCCGTTGGTCCGAGTGGAGCTTGAGGTAGAAGGTGTGACACGAGAGTTGGATGTCGGAATCGTGGAGAAACTGCCAGTAGAGGGCGTCGACCTTCTTCTCGGCAACGACTTTGCGGTACCTGCTTCTGAGGTTCCACCCTTAGTCGGTGCCGAGAGGGCGGCCAACGTGAGTAGGGAGGGGCAGGAGTTGGTCGAGAGGTGTCAACGACAGCAGAGGGCATGTGTTGTCACCCGATCTCGTGCATCCAAAGTGTCACAGCCTATTCCTCAGTCTCTAGACCAGCGGAGGAACGGTCAGAAGGAGAAAGCTAAAGTTGGGAGTTTTGTGAGTTTTGCTCCAGCGGCTCTCCTTAGTGACTTAGTACTTGACCCAGAGGTGAGCTCCGGAGTGGCCCCAGAACTTGTCACCCATAGTGACATGGTTGCGCGTGATGGCACTCCGCGACTTAGTAGTTCCCAGTTGGAGGAGAGTTGTGGGAACGGGGCTATCGAACACGAGGACGAGGAAAGATGTCAGGTGAACCTGTTGGAGGAGTTTGTGAGGCAACCACCTGAGCAGCCTACTGTCCCTGCATTGGTCTGCAGTGGCCAAGGTGGAGAAGGAGAGGGGGGAAGTAGGGCACAGGTGGAGGAGATTTGGGATTGTCATCCATCAGCGGAGCAGTGGGCGGGGGACACGAGTCTGGTGGCTGTGAAAGCGCTAGAGCACCAGTCTGAGCAGCAGTGTGAAGCGCTCCAGCACCAGCTCGGTTCATACCCCACTGGTCGTGCCGAGCACCCGAGCCTCACAACTCAGGCGGTGCAAGATGTTCCGCAGGCAGGTCACTTGAAAGTTTATAGACCGTTAGCCTCGTTGTTTCGGTGGTTCAAGGTGGGCAACGAGGCTTTGGCATTGTTGTCAGGTCAGGGTCGACCCATGGCTGCAAAGGGTGGTGGTCAGAAGGAGGACATTGAGCAGATTGGTGAGGTTGGCTGTGGAGTGGATGTGCCCGGTCGTCGCATAGCCTCCCAATGCTGCTCTAGTCGAATGCAACAGCCCTACCATAAACCGACTGTATCTGGCCATGTCGCTAAAAGCGGTAATGCTGCGCAGGCAGATGTAGTTGCAAGGAATGCGGGGGTGCGCATGTACGGTATCGGCGGGGAAGCCTTAGCAATAATGAACTATGGGAGTGACTGCACAGGTGGTACTGATTGTCCCTCTCATGACCTGGCTGTTCTAGGGACGAAGGTGGAGAAGGAGGGAGACTACAGGTTAGAAGCTGCGGTCTCGGCTGGGTTGTGGGAGGGCACTAGGCATGTTGTTCTGCGAGATAAGTTGTTTACTAGGCTGTGGCAGTGCATCCGCATGTTTGTTGCTTCTCCAGGCCTGATGTATGGGGCAGAATCCGACATGGAGGCTGGAGACAGTGCAAGGCTCAGTTTAATTCCCTACCGTATAAATCTTGCTCAACAGCCTGTCGTGAAAACAGAGCTAGACGACATGTGGAAAAAAAGTCTGAGGGATAAAGGATATCGTGAGTGGTCGTTGCCAGTGAGTTTGCAACCTTAGTTGAGTGGCAAGATCTGTGTGTATGGTGATTGCAAGAGTGTGGAAGTATTATCCCTGACAGACACCTATCCATTACCCAAGGGTCTGAGGGATAAGGGATATCGTGAGTGGTCGTTGCCAGTGAGTTTGCAACCGGAGTTGAGTGGCAAGATCCGTGTGTGTGGTGATTGCAAGAGTGTGGAAGCATTATCCCTGACAGATGCCTATCCATTACCTAGAGTTGACGATACCATAGACCGCATCGGGGCTGCCTCACTCATCACGAAGGTAGAACTAGTGAAAGGTTATTGGCAGGCCCCGTTGCCGGAAAGAGCGAAGAGAAGTGCCAGTCTTGTGATGAACTGGGCAGGTTATCAGTGTCAGGTGTTGTTGTGCTGCCGGAACACAAGTTGGATGTGTGGCATACTAAGGGCACTGATAATATTTTGGCTGATTGTTTGTCACGGGAGGGTTTGTTTGCAGGAGAACCCTCGCCGTTCAGTCAGTGTGTGTTGAGAGTGGAGAAAAATCAGGCTTGCCCCTGTAGAGCAGCCGTCAAAAAACAACATTAAAATTAAATACAAAAAAATCACTTAATTTTTTTTTTCTTTTTTATAGTTAATTGTAAGTTGCCAATGTTATAGCTAAAGTCCTAAGTTGAACCTGTCTTTCACTTAGGAGGCTGGGCTCTGTGAAGCTCGCTCTGGGAGCATAGCAGGCTAAAATTATACTATTATGTTTGGGAGGGATTATAAGATTTTATTTATGCTAAAATGTTGTTTTGTTTATGATTGAGCTTTGCATTTCATTTCTGGCGGAGTGGCTGGTTGTGGCATGTCTTTTCGGCATTCAGTCTTGTCAGATATGGTGCTCGCCTAATGTTGAGCGTCCTATATCTTCGGCGGGGTGTGACGCCTACCAGAGTTGGCAGAATCGCCTCCCGTTAGCCACTAGCGCTCGCCAGGGCAGTGAAATGGGCTACAGTCTATCTACATACATACATACATAAAATTTTAAGACTGAGTGTTCCACACATAAGTGCAGTTTCAGTCTCTTGTCCTAATGGCGGCATTCCAGGCAACCCTGTTAAGGGCTGCTTCACTTGTCAAGTTCTTGGATTTGAGATCGGCGCGTATAGTCCGATCCCAGGTCTTCCTCGGTCCACCCCTTGGTGCAGCTCCCTCCACAATCACAGACCTGCATTTTTTCACCCAATTTTGTTCATCCATTCTCTCCACATGTCCATACCATCCCAGTCTACTTGTACGCATCACCTCGCTAATACTCTTTATACCTAAACGTCTCCTCAGCTCAACATTTGTTATTCTATCCTGTAGCCTGGCCCCACACATCCATCTCACCATTCTCATCTCATTACGCTCCATTCTGTTGACATCCTCTACTTTAACGGCCCATGTTTCTGAGGCATACGTCATTGCACTTCTAACACATGAGGCATACACCTTTCCCTTCAGGGGGAGAGGCATTCTTTTCATGGTCAGGATTGGCATCAATTCTCTGAACTTCCCCCAGCCACACCTAATTCTAGCAACAGTGGCAGCCTCAGCCCCACCACCGGCAGAGATGGTATCTCCTAGGTAACAAAACTTGTTCACCAGCTCCAAAGACTCATTTCCAAAATTCACAGCCACAGGATCATCTCTTAACACAAGCTCGCCTTTGCACACTACGCACTCAAATTTCTCTATTTCTGACTTATCCTTCGGCAGGGGCCCCTTTATTCTACTACAGCGCTTACTCTCATGGTGCACCCAACATCGACAGATGCTACATTGAATTGAGTTAACGCCCACTCCCTTTCCACACACTGCACATGGGTATGCACCGCTCTTTTCCACATTGCCTCGTCTCAAACTACAATGCATAACCTTGGTTTTGTTAATATTGACTCTTAAACCCTTGCTCGCCATGCCCTCTCTCCACTCTCTGAATTTGGCCTCAGCATCCTGCATACTGTCAGCTATTAGGACTAAATCGTCTGCATAAAACAGTTCCAACGGGAGTCCGCCTCTAAAAATTCTAGACAGCGCCTCCAAGACCATAATAAAGAGGAGGGGGCTTAACACTGAACCCTGATGGACTCCAACACGGACTGCGAACTCATCACTCAGTACACCCTTCACCCTCACCGAACTTCGCGAATCCTTATACATCTTCATTATCACACGCACCAGCCACTCTTCCACACCAAGTTTCCTCATAGCCCACTGTACAACATCTCTAGGTACCCTATCAAAGGCCTTCTCCAGGTCCAAAAACACAAAGTAAAGATCCCTGCCTTTTAGTAAGTATCTTTCCTGTATCTGCCTGACTATGAAGATAGCATCGGTTGTACCATGTCCTGACATAAAGCCAAACTGCATATCATCTATGGAGATGCTTTGCCTGATCAAACCCTCAAGGACTCTCTCACAGACCTTCATGATTTGGTCAAGCATTTTCAGGCCCCTATAATTTCCTCTATCTAGCGCATCCCCTTTTCCTTTGTATATATTTACTATTACACTTTTGAGCCAATCCTCTGGGATTTTCTCATCTTTAATAATGGTGTTTATCAACTCAGTGACTAAGTTTACACCAATCTCCCCTGAGGCTTTTATCATCTCAGCGACAATGTCGGAGCAACCTGGAGCTTTACCGTCCTTCATTTTATTGATTGCGTCGCTCACTACAGCTGGTACTATCGAAGGAGGGGGCCCAGATATTGGTTTTTAGATACTAAGCTGTTCCCTTTCCCATTCAAACTCTACATTTAGCAATCGTTCATAGTGTACCTTCCATGCTTCTCTGATTTCATTTTCTGCATACACAATCTTCCCATTATCATCTCTAACACACTGTTCACCTATAATATAATACCTATAACACCTATCTACAATGTTATACTTTCTTTCTTGTGAATCGTCCTGTCACAGGCAGTATAGAAGTGGTCTTTATTTTCGTCTGTGACAATGCATTACATTTTATATCATCAGTTATAAGTTTAATGTATAAGACTGAATGATACAGCTAGAGAGTGTGAGTGAGTAAGTGCAGGAGGCAGAGGGTTGTGCGCGTAGTGTTACGCGTTGTCTCGGTGACGTCATGCTACGGCCGGGCCCTAAGAGTGGCTGACCGCTTTGCCGCCCTTCTGCCGCAGCAGAAGCTAGTTCCCCCGCACTCCTTGCTGCCTTTGTGCCTTCCTCGCTCAGAGCTTGCTTGACCAGCATAACCTACACATCTCCCTTGCCATCTGTCCCCAACTTCCACCTATAGAACACTTTCTCTCTCTCTCAACTTCTTACCTCTTATTCTTCTAATCTATTTAACATCAAAACTCCCCTTTGGTTCTGCACGATTTCATATATCGGCCATCGTATTATATGCTGAAGCTCTCAGATATTTCATGTTTAGTTAGACATTTTGAAGGGGTTAACATTTTGTCTGTAGAGGTTCGACACACTCGCGGTGTCTCCCTACCTATTTCTTGGTTGTCTGCTGGGCTATTTAATGCTAGACTGGGGTGAGGCTATTGATGTTGTGATTTCCGATGTGTACCAGGTTTTGTTGAACTTGTACAATCGCAACGGATGCGTGGGAAGCCTAGGTTGTCTTTCTGACTGTGTACCTTGTGAGTTTACCACTGTGTTGCGAGTGAGGGCTTTTGCCTCTGCCACCCAACACTGTGCTAACTCGTTTTGCTTTGACTTGAAGAGGGTCGCCAGGAGAGAACCAGATACTAGCAATCTGGATCTCTCAAGAGAGCACCCCGTCATTTAACGTAATTTGGCCGTACAGTCTTAAGGACCTCACTAGGCTACGAGCCGCTTGCTCAGCCATTGTTTCCTAGCCTACGACATCCCAACTAGACTTTATTCGCCTAGCAGACACCCGATTAGGATTATAAACTCTTATGTTATGTATGCAGCATTTTTATTCACGTTGATTGTAAGCCTTGGTTGTTGTTGAGGTGCACAACCTGAGCAGGCTTTTGCGTTGCCTGAGGAAGTACTTCTTTTGTTGTTGAACATAATACTATTGCGCAGTTATCGTTATTCCCGTGCCAGTTAACACTGTATGTCCCTACACTTGTCATATCTTGTTCCTGCTTTATATAACAGTTCAAAATCCGATTCGATCATCTTAAGCAGCATCAGACTTTCTTCAGAAGATTCCTGTTCGATGCTTTAGGACTTTCATTCACTTCCTTTAGTATAGGAGTAACAGTTTATTATTGTTTAGAGCAACTTTAATTATACCTTCTTCTTGTTTGCATTAAATCATTCCAGTGATTTAATTAAGCTCTCTATTTTTTTCCTTGTATACATTATTAACATAATTGTATGTTGTTGTGATCAGGCTGTATCAGAGATCATCAGCCTGTAGTAGTAGTGCATTTATACCGAGTTAGAGGATACCCCGCTATCGCAGATTTAACTCTGGAGGGTATAGGTGTTTTTGTGCACCGGCATTATAAGTCGAAGGTTGGATCTAGTGTTACCGTTGTGGCTGTGTGTCTTTCTAGTCCAATGATTAAGAGCCCTTGTTTTATACGAGTCCCGGTGGTCGTATCATTGTCAACTTGTGGAATCGGCTTCCTCGATATGTTATAGATTACAATTCACCGTGGATTCCTTTTTATGGGGGGTCACCGGCTTTTTTAATATTTATCTCCTTTTCTCTCTTTCTCTGGCTTGTATCCATTCGGCCCTATTCAGCCAACTATTTTAAGATGTTTATCCCCATCCGGGTGTCGATTTCATCCTGGCGAGCGAAAACGAGCCAGCATTGTATGTAGAGATCCGGCCTCGCCGGAGAAATTTTTCTATCGAAAAAATCACAAAATTTAGCTTGCTGTCAAAACAAAACTATATATATGATGGCTCGCTACCGCTCGCCAGGAAAATATTGACACTTGGATGGGGGTACATGTCTTAAACAGTAGGCTGAATGGGGCCGAATGGATTCAAGCCAAAGAGAGAGAGGGAGAGAATTAGAAAAAAAGCGAAGTGGGCCCCCTTAACCCCTAAAAGTCGGCGCGCAACTTAAGTCGAGTTAAATAAAGCTGGACTATGTGGTGGCGCTCGACATAACTCGAGTGACAATTTCAGCACGTAATGTTGCTGAGAGAGAGAGACAAGTGTTGGCAGGAGAGTAGCGAGTGTATGACTGCTCCAGACCACCGCGGCGAACCTACTGACACGAATCTCACCTCCCTCCTACCTCTCTCACTCGCTATATACGGAATTGTATCGGGAAAGTGGCTAATTACATGCTTTTTGCACTCGCGTTGCACGGTTATTGCAAGAAAACTAGCCATCATAAAAGGATCGTTATGGTGTCATTCGAAAGCTCTGTTTATGCCCTTTCAGGGATAGATACTTGTTTTACGTTCTGGGTCTTATTTAGGCATGAAAATGATCACGTAAACAGCCCTATTTTGGCTAAAAACACCCCGCTGGGCGGTACATATAAATAAACCGCATAGGCCGCTCGTAAAGGGTTAAAGATGACCTACTATGGGTTTCAGAGGCCGTGTTACATGGTTTTTCGGGAATAACTTATTAACACAAATTTGGATTAGTATGATATTTTGACACAGCTTTATTCACACCCTGCCCTAATTTTCGCCAATATCGTGCTATCGTGCATTACCAAAAGTGAAGTGGTGATGGGCTGGTCTATCAGAGTGAGAACTGAGCGATCTCTGCCATACCCATAGCTTACTCTGACTGTTCCTTTTACTTATATATTTTCTAGATCTCAAGTGACGGCGTCTCTTGCGTGGATTGACCTCCTAATCTACCAAGATTGGAAGCCAAAGCGTCACATCTTTCCTTTGCCCCTCAACTTTCTCTTCATAATTGCTGAGGGGCACAGGGCCCTGGGTGGGGCTTTGGTTTCCCGGGCGTCTCCGCACCCTCCTTAGCTCCCCGCCATGGAGTGGCTTCGGTCACCCAGGCTTTGTTGTGGTCGGCGGGGGGTGGGTTCTGTGGGGGCGCTCGGTTGTGGCCTTGGCCTTGCTCGGGGCCTTGGGGCTGTTCGGCCAGGCAGCTTGAGGAAAAACAACAACAACAACCAAAAGTGAAGAATTAAGGAACTTGTCCCTGTGTCATGAGGTTAAAGTCGCACCTGGTCACGCCTGGATGATGAGGAAACGAACAAGGTTAGTCACCCCCAATCTCGCTTTCTCTCTCTCTCTCTCTCTCTCTCTCTCTCTCTCGCTCTCGCTCGCTCTCGCTCTCGCTCTCGCTCTCGCTCTCTCTCGATCACTTTCTCACACATGGAAACTACGGCCACTGGCGCAAGCATTATACATATCAAAATGAGGCATGCAAAATGCGTTAATTTTATATTTATATTGTATAGTGACATAACGTGAATGTAAGGACAAGAGTATGGTAGGGTGCTGGGTATATAACGACCGTGTTTCATCGATGAGCAATGGTTCGGTTGTTTCCGGGTGTTGTGTGTTTTATATTTATATTGTATAGTGACATAACGTGAATGTAAGGACAAGAGTATGGTAGGGTGCTGGGTATATAACGACCGTGTTTCATCGATGAGCAATGGTTCGGTTGTTTCCGGGTGATGTGTGTTTTATATTTATATTGTATAGTGACATAACGTGAATGTAAGGACAAGTATGGTAGGGTGCTGGGTATATAACGACCGTGTTTCATCGTTGAGCAATGGTTCGGTGGGTTCCTGGTGTTGTGTGGTTTATATTTATATTGTATAGTGACATAACGTGAATGTAAGGACAAGAGTATGGTAGGGTGCTGGGTATATAACGACCGTGTTTCATCGATGAGCAATGGTTCGGTTGTTTCCGGGTGTTGTGTGTTTTCGTCGGGTGCCACGGGCTTACGGCAGCAGTCGTATACAGTCAGCCATACGTGACATTGGCTCCAGCAAGGCAAATTATGGCAACCATGTTGCGTCATTGTCCGCGTGGGTGTAAACACGCATTTGTCCTGCGTCTTTACTACATATACAGCAGGAGAAAGCCGCCAATCGGCTAAAAATCAGTTTGAATAGGTAAGTGGTTAATTATGGCTATTATACGTAGTAATACTTAACCAGACAGAGACACAGGTTATGTGTACCAGTTTGCAGAACATCATTGGTAACAAAAACATTTCAACATAAGGGAGTTCAAATATGGAATAACCTCATTGTAAATGTTGATGATAATTTTATTTTTTCATTATAATATTATAAGAAACGATTAAAATTATATTTAATGGATAACTAAATTAAGCTTTGAATTCTAGGAATTTTAAACTTGTTAATATATTTGTCGTCTATGTGAAGAGGCAATGTGTATTTGAATGTAAATGAGTATGTGTATATAATTGTCTTTATTTTGTGTATATATTATGTCTTTGTTTTGTATTGCATTTGTGTACATTTCTTTCCTTTGTTGTCTTATTTCACCTGATATGCAAATGCTTATAAGAGGACATAATTATATGTCTGATGGCATCAAATCATCTTTGTCATGGATATATCTTATCTTTGTATAATGGCACATTTTTGTAAATATGTATAGTTTTATTGTATACCTATATCTATGGCAATAAACTGTTATTAACTGTTTTAATCTTTAGATCTTTAAAGGGCGTTTTACTGCAACAAATGAATTGGCAGCACTGAAATGGTGAGCCCGATAGCTACAAATATAATATTTATAAGTATCCATAAAAAAGAGCAAAGTATTTATAGCATGATCCCATGCTTACGATAACATACACAGTATTTATTAAGTTTTTCATGCGCCACATTAGACATAAATAAAACTAATTAATTAATATCACTCCCAACACCAAACACCTCCGAATGAAATTAATTGGACTTTCACCACACAGGCCTTATGACCGCGTAGCGGAAGCCGTGGGAATGACGATGAGAGCAGTGCAGATGATGGTACACCACAGCACCCAGTCTCGGCCTGGGACAGCGACAGCACTGCCAACACCGACAGCACCACCAACACCAGGCACCTTTGACAGTTTCGCCATCAGTGCCTTTCGCCGCAATATCCACGCAGTTTGCTGCCAAGCAAACCTTCACGATTGGCTCCGTGACGGAAGGCCTAAAGATGGCGAGCATCATCCTGGAGGCAACCTCGGAGACGTCAGTTTGGCGACTCATCCACAACATGGGATTCCGCTACAAAACCTCACAGCGGAAGATGTATGTTAGGAAGGAGTCGCTGGACATTGTGTGCCGCCGAATCAACGCTCTCCGGGCACTCAAAAAATTCCGGGAGGAGGGGAGGCAGGTGGTTTACCTGGACGAGACCTGGTTTACCACCAGAATGAACCACAGCATGGAGTGGGTCGACAGCACTCAGCCTGCCAACAGCACCACGTTCAGTCGTCAAGTGCCGCCCGGTGAAGGGGAGCGTTTCGTGGTGGTAGCAGCTGGCACAGCCGACGGTTTCATCGAAAACACATTCCTGTGCTTCCCGGCCAAGAACACCAGCGGCGACTATCACGGCAAGATGAACAGCAAGCTCTTCCTCCACTGGCTGACGTCACAACTTCTGCCGTCACTGGCTCAGCCATCGGTACTGGTGATGGATAATGCGCCATATCACAGCCAGCTGACGGAGGAGAGTCGCTGCCCCACCACCGCCACCAAGAAAGCGGATCTTATAAAATGGCTGGACCACCGCAGGCTACCCTTCCCACCACATGCCACACGTCCTGAACTGCTGCTCATCTGCAAGCAAAACCGGCCACAGCCACAATACACGGATGATGACACCATCCGCACGTGGGGCCACGAGGTCGTCCGTCTGGCACCCACTCATCCAGAGCTCAATGCCATCGAGCAGGTATGGGGGTGCATGAAACGGCACGTGCGCTCCTCCCTACACCGTTTCACCCGGGCGGATCTACAGGAAAGGCTGGCGGAAGCCAGGCTTTGCGCCACTGAAGAGGTGTGGGCGGGTGCGGTCCGACGATCTCGAGCCTTCAAAGACGAGTACTGGTCCACGGACAACATCCAAGAAGGTGTGGATCCCGTCATCATCAACCTCGCTAGTGATGAAGAGGACGACTTGTTTTTAGATAGTGACGATGACTAAAATAAACTGTTTGCTGTGTATTTTGTGTGTATCATTTGTCCACCCTTCATGTCTCCGCTTCCTTTCGTTGCATAAAATGACCTATTAATAAAACCTGGCCACACTCACCCCTCCACATTCCTATAAACTTTGTATAAATGTCCCATTGTCCCACCCTTCTCCTCCGTGTTTTTTTGTATGGTTTGTTTTATTGTCGTCAGCATCTTCCTCAACGTACCATCACTCATAACAATTCATGGACCTCACCTTTTTTCTAATTATGGAAGTATATCTCTACAAACGGATTTACGAATATGATTGTCTATACTTCAATTACGAACCTACATATACCATTGATTGTAAAGCAAGTCCCAGCGTAATAATCAACCCCGATAGTAATTGCATAACGAAAATCGTACCGGTCCACGATTTTGTATAAGTGACTGTACTTACTTACCCTACACTACCCTTCGTCCCCCAACATTTTCCCATCCTCACCCCTTCCCAACCCCTACCCAACCCGTAATTAATGACCAAGCGTCAACTGCCCCATCCCACCTGACATCCAACACAACCTGACGATACGATGGCCATATTACACCTTACAGTAGATGCAATATCATGCCAACACAAAACCACACAACACCTGGAAACCACCAAACCACTGCTCTTCCATCACACACTCTCGTTTTATACCCACCACCCTATCCTACTGTTGCCCTTGCAGTCAGTTTATGTCACTATCATATATTAATATAAATGAACACATTTTGCATGCCTCACTTTTATATGTATAATGAATGCGCCAGTGGCCGTAGTTTCCATGTGTGAGAAACTGAGAGAGAGAGAGAGAGAGAGAGAGAGAGAGAGAGAGAGAGAGAGAGAGAGAGAGAGAGAGAGAGAGAGAGAGAGAGAGAGGGAAAGAAAGAGAGATGGGGGGGGGTGACTAACCTTGTTCGTTTCCTCATCATCCAGGTGTGACCAGGTGCGACTTTAACCTCATGACACAGGGACAAGTACCTTAATTCTTCACTTTTGGTAATGCACGATATTGGCGAAAATTAGGGCAGGGTGTGAATAAAGCTGTGTCAAAATATCATACTAATCCAAATTTGTGTTAATAAGTTATTCCCGAAAAATCATGTAACACGGCCTCTGAAACCCATAGTAGGTAAACACCTTGCCTTAAACCAGCGACTGACTGCATTTGTAAATTAATAACTGATTTCCCTTCTTCCTCAAAAAGGCTACATTAAGGATCACTGCATGTATAAATAAGTATCTAAGATATTAATCAATTTTCCCCAGATACATAAAGAATCACTTATAGCTGTATTATGTTACTAACCCAAATTGTCTCTTACTAACATCTACTAAGACTGCCAGGGTCAATAGTTCTAGGGCAGTACTTCCCTTTCCAATTGTCCCTTACTCACTTTAAGCTACTTTTTAATACTCTGAGTATCAGTGATTTTGGAGGGCAAGCAACTTCGAGGGGTTATTAGATCTGCTGTTGCTTGACTTCCTTTGTACTCCTGTTCTCTCTTCCTTCCTCCACCCCTACATTACTTCCGTAATCACCTCTTTTATCTTTTCCTCCTTCCCTTCTTCTTTACACATATCTCTTCTTTACACATATCTCTTCTTTACACATATCTCTTTCTTATTTCCTTTTTCCTTTCTTTACTCGCTTCTCCCTACCTTATTTCCCTGCCTTGCTCCTTTCTCCTTCGTACTCCTACTTTCTCCAAACCTGCTCTCCCTCCCCATCCCTCCACACAACCCTTCCCACCAAATATACATGTTTCTCCCTAGCTACCATTCTGCTCCTCCTTGTCATAAACCACTCTGGGAAGGCATTACAATTTTCCCGAGTGAGGCACAAGTTCTCGTCACATCCAATTTGAAGTCATTGTATATGTTTCACACTCGATGTCGCTTTTTCTTGTGTGTAATACTTGTTATTGTTTGTTTTTAACTGTTACTTCCTTCTTGTCATTACCTCGTCCTAAGCTGTTATTTTCCTTATGTTCACCATCTTTCTCTTCTTCCCTTCCTTCGTACTTAGTTGATTCGTCTTCCTTTTTAACCTTCCCTCTAATTTTCATTGTATTTCCTTTTTCTCTTTTGTTCCCTTTCCCTATTTTTCCTTTTGGATAACCCACTCTTTTACCATCCAAAAAAACATATACCGAAAGTGTTACATATTTTTTGAGAGCAGGTATGGGTAAGACTGTTACGTAACATATAAAGGTCGTTGCACACTGACACGAAAGCCCCTCCAGGCGAGTACCCGACTCAAAATTTCAGCCAGATACGGCGAATCGGCAACATAATCGTGGATATCGGAAATTAGCCGTGGGTGGCTCTCACGGTCCAAGCGACGTATCGGGGGTCGATACGAGATTTTGAGCTGTTCAAAAGTTTGTGGGAATACCCCGGCAACTGTAAAATATCGTCTGAGTCTGGTCTCCATCACGAACTCGCCGTATCACAATCCTGTGGTCCGTATCAAAGATGTATGGTCCGTATCAAAGCCGTATGACCCGTATCAACGTCGTCTGGTGCGTAAGCCTGCCGTGCAGACCGTATCTCTTCCGTGTGGAAAATTGGCATCGGCCGAGTTGGCAACCGCGCGTCTAGCCTCAATCCTTTAATTACTTTAGAAACATCAGAAATCATGCCAAAACTGTATTAAACCTAACTAAATCAAACTTTCTCCACAAGCAGGCAAATAAACTTCTAAATAATCCAAATGATAACAAAATATTTTGGTCTACTCTTAACTCATTCAAATCCAACTTCACAACTGCTTCATCCATTCCACCATTAAAATCTCCGACTGGCAATCTTGTAAGTGACCCACGAGGTAAAGCTAACCTTCTTACGGATATTTTCTCCACCAACTCAACCTTAGATGAAATAAATCAAGATGTCCCTGTACTTAATTTTAATTCGCCTGAAATTCCCTCACTTAAGATCCACACCAGACATGTCAAAACTATTTTGCAGAATCTCTCAGTAGATAAGGCTCCTGGTCCAGATGAAATTCCTCCAATAGTACTTAAGAATTGCTCCTTGGTGCTCGCTCCTGTATTGGCAAAAATGTTCCGTCTATGTACTCATACCTCATGCTTCCCAGTACCCTGGAAAGAAGCAAACATCCATCCAGTTCCTAAAAAAGGTGCCTCTTCAGATCCATCAAACTACAGACCAATAGCTATAACTTCCACTATTGGTAAAGTCTTTGAAATTATATTAAATAATCACATAATTAAGCATCTTGAGAATAATAAATTTATCAGTGATAGGCAATATGGTTTTTGACGATGTCGATCAACTGCAGACATTCTTTTCCTTCTTACGCATCAAATCAACCAAGCTACAGACCAACATGGTGAAACACATACAATAGCACTGGATATATCAAAGGCATTTGATAGAGTCTGGCATCAATCCTTATTGTCGAAGATGTCACACTACGGCCTTGCATCATTAGTTCCACTAATTTCTTCTTATCTTCATAACAGAAAAATATGTGTAATGGTAGATGGCCTTTATTCTCAATTTCACTCAATAAATGCTGGTGTTCCCCAGGGATCAGTTTTGGCCCCAACTCTGTTCCTCATTCATATCAATGATCTCATATCTACCACTCATAATCCAATACATTCCTATGCAGATGACTCAACACTCCACAGTTTCTTCACATTTACCAATTCTTTCACCCAACCCGTTCTTATAAATTCAAAAATAAGCACTGCAATTTCTCTGAACCAGGACCTTTCTAGAATTGAAGAATGGGGACAAAAGAATCTAGTTTCCTTTAATGCACAGAAAACCAAGTACATTCAATTTTCTAACCGACAGAATCTCACTGACTCCCATATATTTTTTAATGATGTAAATATTCCCACTTCCCCTAGTATTGACATTCTCGGTGTAACATTAACTACTAACTTGAGCTGGACACATTATGTTAGAAGCATTGCTAAGAATGCCTCTAAAAAACTGGGACTCCTGTACAGAGTTCGAGAATTCTTCACTGACGAGCAGTTGGCCGTAATATATAAAAGTCATGTGCGTTCTCAGATGGATTACTGTTCACCTCTGTGGAGTGGAAGTGGAGTGGTTGCATTGGGGCAGTTGGACAAAATTCAAAATAAAGCTATTAGATTAATCAATAATCCTGCAATCACACAGGACCTTCCTACATTATCCATACGAAGAAACGTTGCATCCCTTGCATTATTCTACAGATATTTTCACAGCAATTGTTCCGAGGAACTTGCTTCAATTGTGCCGCCTTTCCACATCTTTCCCCGTAGAACTAGGGCAGCTGAGAGCGCCCATGAATTTACACTTTCTCCTCCACAATGCAGAACTTCTGCTTATCAAAATTAATTTATCCCTAGAACTACTACTCTTTGGAATTCACTTCCCTCGAATTGCTTTCCACAAACTTACAATCTACAAATGTTTAAATCCAGTTGTTACAAACATTTTATGAGTGGAGGATGCCTTTAGGCACATGGACCTTTTTGTTTTATCTGTGTTTTTCCTTCCTCCGTTCATTGTCTCTTAAAAAAAAAAAAAAGAAAAAAAAAAATCCGGTTGCACATCTCACGGCGTCGATACGATTCTTCTTAGTTGTATCGCAGTCTTTTGTGTCGTATCCTTTCCGTGGACTCGTCGTGTACCCTACGCACAATTTTTCCTATCTTCTTCGTAGCCTTCGTTTCTCCACTGTATCGGCATCGCTAGAGTCTTATCAAGGCGTGCGGAAGAGATACGGTAGAGATATGGTAGAGATACGACTCTAACGATGCCAGCCATTTTCGCTGCGATCTCTAGTAAATTCGGCAAAACACAGGATTTGTATGTGTCTTGGGTGTTCGTGCCAGTCTTGAAGGGGCTGTCGTGTCAGTGTGCAACGACCTTAAGGTCGTTGCACACTGACACGAAAGCCCCTCCAGACGAGTTCCCGGCTCGAAATTTCAGCCTGATACGGAGAATCGGCAACCTAATCGTGGATATCGGAAATTAGCCGTGGGTAACTCTCACGGTCCAAGTGACGTATCGGGGGTCGCTACGAGATTTTGAGCTGTTCAAAGGTTCATGGGAATCCCCTGGCAACAGTAAAAATTTGTCTGAGTCTGGTCTCCATCACGCCGTATCACAATTGTGTGGTCCGTATCAAAGACGTATGGTCCGTATCAAAGCCGTATTGCCCGTATCAACGTCGTCTGGTGCGTAAGCCTGCCGTGCAGACCGTATCTCTTCCGTGCGGAAAATTGGCAACGGTCGAGTTGGCAACCGCGCGTCTAGCCTCAATCTGGTTGCACGTCTCACGGTGTTGAAACGGCGTCGATACGATTCTTCTGAGTTGTATCGCAGTCTTTTGGGTCGTATCTTTTCCGTGGACTAGTCGTGTACCCTTTGCACGACTTTTCCTATCTTCTTCGTAGCATTCGTTTCTTCACCGTATCGGCATCACTAGAGACTTATCAAATTGTGCGGAAGAGATATTGTAGAGATACAACTCTAATGATGCCAGCCATTTTTGGTGCGATCTCTAGTAAATTCGGCAAGACACAGGATTTGTATGTGTTGTGGGTGTCCGTGCCAGTCTTGAAGGGGCTGTCGTGTCAGTGTGCAACGACCTATAGGGTGTCGCAAAATAGGTGTGCCAAACTTCAGGATATGATTATATCCATGATTCTAAGCAGTTTGTTTTGCTATGTGAATGAAGGAGACAAATGGCAAAGCTGCCTGGAACAAGTGTTCCCCCAATGTTGAAAGAGTGATTGAGAGCCAAAATCAAGATACGTTACAAGTAATTTAGGTGCTGGAAAGAAGTGTGGTGTGCTTCTTAAGTGATGTGAAATTAACTTATTATCATAAGCCTATGTGGACTCCCCTGGGTACTGCCCTGTTCGATTGGCATCTACAACCTCTCCAAACCATAAAATGAATTATAACTAAAGATCTAAATCATAACTGTTAAGGAAATATTGAATGTTTCAATTGGAGGGAAGGTATACAGTAGGGTAGTGATTGAGAGAGTGAGAGTGAGAACGGAGAAATGGATAGGCGTCGAGCAGGGAGGTTTTAGGAAGGGAAGAGGATGTGTAGATCAGATTTTTACCCTGAATTGTGTTGTGGAGAAGTATCTGGAGAAGAAACAAAAGGTGTATGTTGCCTTTATGGACTTGGAGAAGGCCTATGACAGAGTGGATAGAGAAGGTTTGTGCAAAGTACTTAGAATATACAGAGTAGAGGGCAAGTTGCTGAAAGGAGTGAAGAGCATGTATGAGGGTGCAAAGGCGGCAGTATGTGTGGAGAGTGAGCAGAGCGAGTTCTTTGACCTGAATGTTGGTTTGAAACAGGGGTGTGTGATGTCCCCGTGGTTGTTTACTGTATATATGGATGGAGTCATGAAAGAAATACCATCAAGATCAGTGGATGTTGGTGTATCGCTGAAAAGGGAGGGAAATGAGTGGAAGCTACCTATACTGCTGTTTGTGGATGATACAGTTCTGATGAGTGATAATGAATGGGAGTTGCAGGGTCTGGTAAATGAGTATGGAACAGTGTGCGAAAAACAGAATTTGAAGGTAAATGCGGGGAAGAGCAAGGTTATGGTCTTCGAAAAGGGTGAAGTCACAGAGTGTGAGGTGAAGCTGAACGGTCAGGCTATGGAGATCGTCAACTCTTTTAAGTATATGGGCAGTGTGTTGAGTAAAGATGGAACTATGGATGAAGAAGTGCGGGAGAGGGTACAACAGGGGAAGAGGGTTGTAGGAACGCTAAAAGCAGTAACAAGAAATAGGGTGGTCAGTATGGAAGTGAAGAAGTCCTTGCATGACAGTGTGGTAATCCCGACACTGACTTACGGAAGCGAAGCATGGACGTTGGTTGAGAGACTCGTACCAAGAGTGAGAGCATTGGAAATGAATTACTTAAGGAGTGCGTGCGGAGTTACATGGAGGGATAGACAGACTAATGAGGAAGTAAGAAGGAGGTGTGGTGTGGAGGTAGATGTGCTGGAAAGTGTGAAAAGGAACAACTTGAGATGGTTCGGCCATATGGAACGTATGGAAAGCGAGAGAATGACTAAGAGGGTGTACGAGAGCGAGGTGGAGGGACAGAGAGGGAGAGGTAGACCGAATGAGAGGTGGAAGGATGGAGTGAGGAAGTACATGAACGAAGGCGGTGCTGGTTGGGGGGAGGGGCGTCGACTGACTGGGGACAGAGGTGCATGGGGGCGGTTCGTTCGTGGCCACCCATTTAGGGATCACGGCGTCAGTCAATAGATAGATAGATAAAATTAGAGTCCTTAACTGTTACTTTGTAAAGGACCATGTCAAACGGTTTCCAAAAGGTTCAGTGTGAGCTACAATGCCTCTTATCATTATGTGACTTGTAATAGATTATATTGTTTATAGTAAAGTAAAGTAAGCATATTTATATGAGGGCAGGATAGGCCATTTGAAAGCTCTACCAGACGTGTGGGGAAATACATAGGAAATAACCTTTTTCAACAGGCAATATATCTGTAATGATTGAGATTTGAAGCTTTGTATGTTGGAAATAAATAAAAGGTTTGTGAATGTTTATGCCATGAATATATTTCCCTCCCTCTAGCTTCTTGTCTTTGCCCTCCACTTCCCATCCTCTTGTTCTTACACCTCTCTCTCTCTCTCTCTCTCTCTCTCTCTCTCTCTCTCTCTCTCTCTCTCTCTCTCTCTCTCTCTCTCTAATGAAATTAATTAGAAAGAAGGCATGCCTAGATGTGACACAAAATGTCTTCACATACAGTGTATTTAAAGAGTGGAATAGTTTACCAAAGGAGGTGGTCGACAGTAATTCAATTTATACGTTTAACACTCAAAGAGCGGGTGGTGGAGTATATTTGACTGTGCCGCCCAGCGGGGGGTTTTACCGTAAATGAGCTTGTTTCCTTGCTCGTTTTCATGCATAAACAAGAGCCAGAGCATAATGCAAGTATGTATGCCTGATAGGGCGTTAAATGAGTTTTCCAATGACACCAGAATCATCCTTCTACTATCACTGGTTGTCTTGCAACGATCGCGCAACCGAAGGGCAAAATCGGTAAAAGACGGTCATTTCCTTACATAAATACGTGTGAAGCGAGTGAGGGAGGGTGGAGTAGGGCGGAGTACATCTCAGTAGCTCCACGGCCACCGTGGCGAGCGGTCATGAGGTAACCTACGCTCCTCCCACCGCTCCGCTCTCTCTCAGAGCATATTACGTGCTCAAAATTGCATGCGACTATAGCCGGGCCCCGCCACATAGTACTCGGTTCTCTCGCCCGGCTATAGCAGGGCGCCGCCAAAGAAGGGTTAAGAAGAAACTGGATGATTATAATTATGATGGAGGTTGGATTAATGTGAATTAATCAGTAGGTATGTGTAATTTCCCTTTCAAACTCATTTCTTGCTATGCTTTAAAATAAAACACTTGTTACGCTGGCCAGCTTGCCAGAATGAACTCGTAACTCGCTAGCGCTCGCCAGGGCAGTGAAATGGGCTATAATAATCATAGAACGATGTTCTTTCTTTCTTAGTGTTCATGTTGTCACAGGCAGATCAGTGGTGGTCTTTATTCTTGTCTGTGTCACTTGGAAGTACTTTATATCATTGATAGAGTATAAGATATGTTGTGTGAAGTTGTAAGGAGAAAGAGAGCGAGCAGCGTGGTGGTATTATGTGCGTGTGTATGTACGTGTGCCTTCCTCGCTCGGGCGGAGTTTCCCACGCTTGTGATTGCCCGGCGGGCCTGGCGTGTCATATGACGCCTGCTCTTCATGACGTAGTCGTCTGTGATTGGGTGCCGCTGTCTTTGTTAGTGCTGGGGGGCTCCTTCCCGCGTGTCTCCTTCAGAGCTTGGCATAGCGTGCTTGGTCCTACATGTCCCTTGCAATCTGTCCCCAATCTAACCCCCTGTACTACTGTTTCTCTCTCTGAACTTCTTCTTTCCAATACTTCTTCTCTTTATTCAATTACTTATCGCTTCTGGTTCTGCATATGACTTCCATAGTCGGTCAGTCGTATTACCAGCACCAGTTCTCACATATATGGTTTGCACTAGCTTTAGGGATTATTAGAGTCATAGTCACATGGTAGCATAGTATTGGGGTGTTTCTAAGTATTGAGTTGTTCTTTCCTACTATTTAATGATAGACAGTGGAGGGTATCTTTGGTCGTTGTCTGAGTTATGTATGTGGCAAGTCAGAGCCTGTACGACTTCGACGAAGCTAGGTAGCCTGTAACCCTTGTGCATATTTTCCTTTATGAGTGTAGCAGCATACAAGTGAAGGGCATTTGACTACTCTTACCTGTATGCTTGCTACCTCATTTTGTTGACCTTTGTGGAGCACCAGGGTAAGACCAGATACTTGAGATCTGGACTTACCAAGAGAGCCTCCTAGTCACTTAACGTAAGATAAGGGAAATCTGTTCAAGGGGAGATAGTAGGCTACGAGCATGCTTGCGCTCTGCCTAGTTTCCTAGTACCTTTTATGCCACTGCTAGACTTTATTAGTGAGAAAGACAGCATTGTGTTTATTAGCTTCAATTGTGTATGCTTTAGGAATTATTCATGCCTTATTTTAGCCTAGGTTGATGCATAGTGCACAACCCAGTTTGGCTGTTACGTTGGCTAAGGAAGTACTGTTTTGAGTGGCTATTATTAGTGCTGTCACAGAGTTGTTGCACTCCCTTGTTTTTATATATATGTATCCTACTTGTTGGTGTATTTAAGATACACGCTTTGGTGTTCTGCCCTTGCATTATTTCTGTTCTATATTGACGAGCATCTTAGAGCATCAGACGTTCTCAGAAGATTCTTTATCTGTTTGCTGTAGGACTAGACTTCCAGTGTTTTCATAGAGCATTGAAGAGTTTAGTGTTGAGTTCAGACTCACAATAAAGTTAACGTAAGCATATACTCCTTTATTAAATCTTGTTATAGTTTATTCAAGCATTGTTATTACTTGAGAGCATTTTATTAACGTAAAGTACTCCTGTTGTGAGTAGGCTTTGCCGTCACCGGAAAGCCTTTGTAGAAGTGCACTAAAACCCAGTTAATTGATACCCCATTATCCAGTAGATTAACTCTGGAGGGTTTAAGTGTTTTGTTCACCGGCGTAATAGTTCGAGGGTTTGGAATTAGCGTACCGTTGTTGTATATATAGCCTATCTTCTAGTCTATTATTAAGTGCCCTTATTTATTTCGTAGTGCCGGTCGTAACAAATGGCAACCTTAGACCAGGATATAGTGAACTGAATATTGCAGTTTTTTTTAGAGAAATCTTATTGCCATTTGGGGTTGAAGTTATTTCTCGCATTGTTGGCAGTGGACATTGTTTTGAGGATATATAGAACTTGTTGGAGTTTATTGGTGACCTAGTATTACACTCAAGAACATCTTCGAATATTTTTGGTGAATAAAGCTACGCGAGAGTTTGGCTATTTTTGTCTTGACTTGAGATTTTTTGTTGTTGACTCCATCATGTCACTGGACGGGTCTGAGCATAGTGAGGGCACAGTGCGAGAGACAGGCGAGGAGGTGGCGAAGGTGGAGTTGTTTAACGGCGTTCGGGTGGTGAACAATGACGAGGATGCTCGGATTTTTTTGGAGGAGCCTGTGTCGGCGGACCGTGTGTCGGGCCTAAACCGGTACGGACTGCAGTGTGTAGCCACGGTCTTATGGTTTTCCGGTACCAGCGGTTTGTCGAGAAGTGAGCTGGTTACCTGTGTGCTGGGTGGGGTGCATGGGGGTTCGGATGGAGCGGAAGCTGGGGCAGCTTCGTCCCAGCCCCCTTTCCACTTAACTCCTATCATGGATGGCGATGGGCTGGTCTATCAGAGTGAGACCTGAGCGATTTCTGCCATACCCATAGCTTACTCTGACTGTTCCTTTTACTTATATATTTTCTAGATCTCAAGTGACGGCGTCTCTTCCGTGGATTGACCTCCCAATCTACCAAGATTGGAAGCTAAAGCGTCACATTATTCCTTTGCCCCTCAACTTTCTCTTCATAATTGCTGAGGGGCACAGGGCCCTGGGTGGGGCTTTGGTTTCCCGGGCGTTTACGCACCCTCTCACCTCCCCGCCCTGGAGTGGCTTCGGTCACCCAGGCTTTATTGTGGTCGGCAGGGAGGGTTCTGTGGGGGCGCTCATTTATGGCCTTGGCCTTACTCGGGGCCTTGGGGCTGTTCGGCCAGGCAGCTTGGGGAACAACAACAACAACTCCTATCATGGCGCCCCCTCGGGTTCCGGGGCCGAGTACGTTCCCGCAGGCCGATGCCCGCTGGCGGTTGGGTATGCCTCTAAGTGACTCACAGGGTGCGTCCCCGGTAGTAGCACCCCCTCCTCAGGGTTTGTCTCCCGAGATGTTGTTTCAGCTCGAGCTCGCCAAACTTGAGCATGAGCAGCGAAAGCATGAGGCTGAGCTCAAGTATCGGGCTGAGTCTGCAAGGTATTGTGCCGATATTGACCTAGAGAAAACTTGTGTAGAGGTGACGAGGAACCGGGTCGTCCACGGGGGTCGAGCCAATGACCAGTCCCTGTCGCATCTACTAAAGTTGGTTCCAGTGGTTGATGAGTTAGGAGTTACAGAATTCTTTCTCCGTTTTGTGAAGAAGTGCCGGGAGCACCAATGGCCCAAGGAGAAGTGGACAGCCCTTGTTTCTTCACGATTGACGGGGAAAGCACTCAAGGTGTACGATGCTTTGCCCCTAGATTCCTGTGTGAATTATGAGTTGTTGAAAGAGGCTGTCCTGAGGGCGTATGAGCTACAGCCAGAGACCTATAGGCTGAAGTTTAGGGCGGTTCCAAAAAGAAAGGAGAATACTTTCCAAGAACACGCTAGAGAGCTGTCAGATGCATTTGAAAATTGGTTGAGGTCGGAGAAGGCAGCTACTTTTGATGCAGTAGAGCAATTAGTGTTGTTAGAACAATTTTTAAAATGTACTGTCAGTGACTTGACTCTTAACCTGAAAGAAAAGCAACCAAAAACTCTGCAGAAGGCGGCTGAGCTGGCTGACCTTAGGGTGTCATTGATTCGTGGGTGCGGGTCTGCACAGAGAGCTGAGGCAGGTAACCAGGGGCGTACCACTCCACCCCCCCGAAATAATGACACAACAAATTACCCATTTAAGAGAACTGGTGCCAATTTTGATCCCAAGTCGAAACCCTTCCCGTTAAAGAAAGGCCAGGGCCCTTCCTCACCTCAGAGGAAGTCCAAGAGTGAAGTGGAGTGTTTCAAGTGTCATGAGAAGGGGCATATTGCGCGCTCATGTCCGAGCACACCGCCTACAGCAGTGGTGTCACTAGTGAGCAACATCGGTGTGTCTTTGAGGTCTTCCACGTTTGCCCGGGGTAATATGTCGGTTGCGAAGTCACAGTCGGTGCAGAAGCAGCAGGAGGGCTCGTCACCCGTCCGAGATGCTTTTTGTGGTCATAGGGGGCACGGCACTGTGAGGTGGGCTGGTGTGGAACATAGGCTTGAGTTGCTGCGTGATACAGGCGCTTCCCAGACACTTGTTAAGAACTTCACTGGCAAGTCTATTAACGCGGCTCGGGTTGTGGTGGTTCAAGGTATCAATGCTACGTGGCCTTACCCGCTGGTTAGAGTGGAGCTTGAGGTGGACGGTGTGACACGGGAGTTGGATGTGGGTGTGGTGGAGAAATTGCCAGTTGAGGGGGTCGACCTCTTTCTCGGCAACGACTTTGCAGTGCCCAATTCCGAGGTTCCCCCCTTAGTCGTTGCCGAGAGGGCGGCCGACACGAGTAGGATGGGGCAAGAGGGGCTCGAGAGATCTCAGTCCGC
The DNA here is from genome assembly GCA_032716605.1 of Paralithodes platypus. Taxonomy (NCBI): domain Eukaryota; kingdom Metazoa; phylum Arthropoda; class Malacostraca; order Decapoda; family Lithodidae; genus Paralithodes; species Paralithodes platypus. The sequence goes on from CM064569.1 coordinate 18,947,953, forward strand.
TCAGGTGTCGCAGCCTAGTACTCAAGTTTCAGACCAGCGGAGGAAGGGTCGGAAGGGGAAAGTCGAGGCTGGTGGTCGGGTTGAGAGTTTGGACCCAGCGACACTCCTTGGTGACTCGGTACTTGAACCAATGTTGAGCTCCGGAGTGGCCCCAGAACCTGTCCCCCATAGTGACATGGTAGGGCGTGATGGCACTCTGCGACAGAGTAGTTCCCAGGTACAACTAGAAGATCTTAGTCTTGAGAGTTGTGGGAACGGGGTATTGAACTCGATGAGGACGGGGAAGCATGTCATGTGAACCTGTTAAAGGAGTTTGTGAGGCAACCACCTGAGCAGCCTACTGTCCCTGTGTTGGTCTGCAGCAGCCAAGGTGGAGAAGGAGAGGGGGGCAGTGGGGCACAGGTGGAGGAAAGTTGGGATTGTCATGTCTCGGCGGAGCAGTGGGCGGGGAACATGAGCCAGGTGGCTGTGGAAGCGCTTGAGCACCTGCCTGAGCAGCAGTGTGCAGCACTCCAGCACCTGCTCGGTTCATACCCCACTGTTTGTGCCGAGCACCCAGGCCTCACAATTCATGCGGTGCACGAGGTTCCGCGGGCAGGTCACTTGAGTGTTAGTAAACCGTTGGCCTCGTTGTTTCAGTGGCTCAAGGTGGGCGAAGAGGCTTTGGCATTGTTGTCAGGTCAGGGTCGACCTGACAACTAAGGGTGGTAGTCAGAATGAGGACATTGAGCAGATTGGTAAGGTTGGCTGTGGAGTGGATGCGCCCGGTCGTCGCATAGCCTCCCAATGCTGCTCTAGTCGAATGCAACAGCCCTACCATGGACCGACTGTATCTGCCCGTGGCGCTGAAGGCGGTGATGCTGCGCAGGCAGGTGTAGTCGCAAGGAATGCGGGGGTGCGCAGGTACGGTATCGGCGGGGAAGCCTTAGCAATTATGAATTATGGGAGTGACAGCACAAGTGGTACAGATTGTCCCTCTCATGACATGACTGTTTTAGGGACAGAGGTGGGGAAGGAGGGAGGCTATAGTTTAGAAACTGCGGTCCCGGCGGGGTTGTGGGAGCGCAATGAGCATGTTGTTCTTCGAGATAAGTTGCAACCTCTTGTTCCTAAGCGTCAAGAGAAGTTGTTTACTAGGCTGTGGCAGTACGTCCGCATGGTTGTTGATTCTCCAGGCCTGATGTACGGGGTAGAACCCGACATGGAGGCTGGAGACAGTGCAAGGCTCAAATTGGCTCCCTACCGTATAAATCCTGCTCAACAGCCTGTCGTGAAAGCAGAGCTAGACTTCATGTTGGAGAAGGGTCTGAGGGATAAAGGATATCGTGAGTGGTCGTTGCCAGTAACTTTGCAACCTGAATTAAGTGGCAAGATCCGTGTTTGTGTTGATTGCAAGAGTGTGGGTGCATTATCCCTGACAGACGCCTATCCATTACCCAGAGTTGACGACCCCATAGACCGCATCGGGGCTGCCTCGTTTATCACTAAGGTGGAAATAGTGAAAGGTTATTGGCAGGCCCCATTGCCGGAGAGAGCGAAGAGAAGTGCCAGTCTTGTGATGGACTGGGCAGTTTATCAGTGTCAGGTGTTGTTTTGCTGACGGAACACAAGTTGGATGTGTGGCATGTTAAGGGCACTGATAATGTTCTGGCTAAGTGTTTGTCACGGGAGGGTATGTTTTAAGGAGAACCCTCGCCGTTCAGTCAGTGTTGGTTTGAGAGTGGAGAAAATTTAGGCTTGCCCCTGTAGTGCAACGCCGCCAAAAACACTATTAAAAAATATAAAAACCTCACATAAAAACTCTTTCTTTTTGATAGTATATAAGTGCAGTATATTACAGCAAGAATCTAAGACACTCTGAGTTGTTGTCTTAGTAGGCTAGGCTTGGTGAAGCTTGCTCGTTGAGCGTAATATAATTATTATTATTATAATTATTATTATGTTGTGTAGATTTTTTTCATTTTTCATAATGAAGAGTTTTATGTTTGTGATTGTGCCTTGTTTTCACAACTTGGGAGAGCAGCTGGGTGATGCGGGGTTGGTGGGCATTCTGTCTGGTCAGATGTGGAGTTCACCTGAGGCTGAAACGTCCCAGATCTTGGGCGGGGTGATACGCTGGCCAGCTTGCCAGAATGTACTCGTAACCCACTAGCGCTCGCCAGGGCAGTGAAATAGGCTATAATAATCGTAGAACGATGTTATTTCATTCTTAGTGTTCATGTTGTCACAGACAGATCAGTGGTGGTCTTTATTCTTGTCTGTGACACTTGGAAGTATTTTATATCATTGATAGAGTATAAGATATGTTGTGTGAAGTTGTAAGGAGAAAGAGAGCAAGCAGCTTGGTGGTATTATGTGCGTGTGTATGTACGTGTGCCTTCCTCGCTCGGGCGGAGTTTCCCACGCTTGTGATTGGCCGGAGGGCCTGGCGCGTCATATGACGCCTGCTCTTCATGATGTAGTCGTCTGTGATTGGGTGCCGCTGTCTTTGTTAGTGCTGGGGGGCTCCTTCCCGCGTGTCTCCTTCAGAGCTTGGCATAGCGTGCTTGGTCCTACATGTCCCTTGCAATCTGTCCCCAATCTAACCCCCTGTACTACTGTTTCTCTCTCTGAACTTCTTCTTTCCAATACTTCTTCTCTTTATTCAATTACTTATCCCTTCTGGTTCTGCATACGACTTCCATAGTCGGCCAGTCATATTACCAGCACTAGTTCTCGCATATATATTTTGCACTAGCTTTAGGGATTATTAGAGTCATAGTCACATGGTAGCCTAGTATTGGGGTGCTTCTAATTATTGAGTTGTTCTTTCCTACTACTTAATGCTAGACAGTGGAGGGTATCTTTGGTCGTTGTCTGAGTTATGTATGTGGCAAGTCAGAGCCTGTACGACTTCGACGAAGCTAGGTAGCCTGTAACCCTTGTGCATATTTTCCTTTGCGAGTGTAGCAGTATAAAAGTGAAGGGCTTTTGCCTACTCTTACCTGTATGCTTGCTACCTCATTTTGTTGACCTTTGTGGAGCACCAGGGTAAGACCAGATACTTGAGATCTGGACTTACCAAGAGAGCCTCCTAGTCACTTAACGTAAGATAAGGGAAATCTGTTCAAGGGGAGACAGTAGGCTACGAGCATGCTTGCGCTCTGCCTAGTTTCCTGGTACCTTTTATGCCACTGCTAGACTTTATTAGTGAGAAAGACAGCATTGTGTATATTAACTTTAATTGTGTATGCTTTAGGAATTATTCACGCCTTATTTTAGCCTAGGTTGATGCATAGTGCACAACCCAGTTTGGCTGTTACGTTGGCTAAGGAAGTACTGTTTTGAGTGGCTTTTATTAGTGTTGTCACAGAGTTGTTGCACTCCCTTGTTTTTATATATAATATGTATCCTACTTGTTGGTGTATTTAAGATACACGCTTTGGTGTCCTGCCCCTGCATTATTTCTGTTCTATATTGACGAGCATCTTAGAGCATCAGACGTTCTCAGAAGATTCTTTATCTGATTGCTGTAGGACTAGACTTCCAGTGTTTTCATAGAGCATTGAAGAGTTGTGTTGAGTTCAGACTCACACTAAAGTTAACGTAAGCATATACTCCTTTATTAAATCTTGTTATAGTTTATTCAAGCATTGATATTACTTGAGAGCATTTTATTAACGTAAAGTACTCCTGTTGTGAGTAGGCTTTGCCGTCACCGGAAAGCCTTTGTAGAAGTACACTAAAACCCAGTTAATTGATACCCCGTTATCCAGTAGATTAACTCTGGAGGGTTTAAGTTTTTTGTTCATCGGCGTAATACTTCGAGGGTTTGGAATTAGCGTACCGTTGTTGCAGATATAGCCTATCTTCTAGTCTATTATTAAGTGCCCTTGTTTATTTCGTAGTGCCGGTCGTAACACACTTTCCTTGTGGGCATTTCCTGACCCATAAGCTTAAACTTCATCCTATTTTCCGGTAAGGCCTTTTAGCTGGAGGAAGCGGGGGTTGGGAAGAGAGCCTTCTACTTCGCTGTCCTATTCTTCTACTATATACTGTCCCTGTCTAGTAGTATTTAGGCCGGACCACCTAGTAGGGACCGCAAAATTCTTTGTGGTCTGAGTGTCTGTGTAACTGTGTAAGTGTCTCTCTCTCTCTCTCTCTCTCTCTCTCTCTCTCTCTCTCTCTCTCTCTCTCTCTCTCTCTCTCTCTCTCTCTCTCTCTCTCTCTCTCTCTCTTTCTCTCTCTCTCTCTCTGTCTCTCTCTCTCTCTCTCTTTCTCTCTCTCTCTCTCTCTCTTTCTCGCTCTCTCTCTCTCTCTCTCTTTTTTTTTTTTTTTTTTTTTTTTTTTTTTTTTTTTTTTTCCTAGAAACTTCACGACATTATATGGTGTTCTTACAGCTAACATTCCAGTGATGAAACGTGGAATTATCTATAGCGAAACACATTTAAAATGCAAAAAATATATAGCATTGATATATTTATATATAATAGATACCAGTATATATTTTATCAAAGATCCCTCTTTATGAAGTATGATAATTAATAATTATATTACCAAGATTTAGTACGGAACTGTGATATTCCTGAGCCAGTTATTAACCTCCGACTTGAACTGTTGTAGTGAGGTTAAGTGATGCAGGTCAGTGTGCTGAACCAGGTGATTCCACAGTCTTGGGTACTTTGGAAAGTAGGAACGAAGGTAGTGTTCTGTCCTAGCAAATGGAACACTGACCTGATGATACCTTGTGGATGCGGTTCTTGTTGCATATGATGTTGGTTGGGCAGGTTGTAGATGTAAGCCTGCCAGGTGTGGAGTGTGCATTTTTGGGGTTTTGTATGTTACACACAAACCTGCCACATCGCGACGCTGTTGTAGAGGCTGAAACCTGGGGGCATGATGTTCTTGTTCTTTGAGTTGGATCAAGTGTTCAGCTCTTTTCTGTATTTGGTCCAAAAGTTTCAAGTATGAGGGGGGACATGATGACCATACAAGTGGAGAGTATTCCATCAATGGACGAACTTGAGACTTATACAGAGTAGCAACACCTTTAGAGTCCAGGAGATGTGATACACGTCGAATGCAACCAAGTTTCCATGCAGCATTCTTTGTGATGTCCTTTACATGGCTGGTGAAAGACAGATTATCATTAAATTTTACTCCTAGAATTGTCACTTGACTCTGCATCTGAACCTTCCTCCCATCAAGCTGAATATCTGGTGGTGTATATGTTGGAATATCTTGTCTCCGAGAGATTAGCATTACTTGAGTTTTCTCCGGAGCAAGGTCCACTTGCCAGCGTTTTGCCCAAGAGGTGATACTATGTAAGGCATTGTTGATATGAGTGACGGTGGCTTGCCTCTCATCTTTGTTACAAGTGAATGTTAGAGTACAGTCGTCAGCATAAGCAAATGCCTCGGGGATGAGCTGCAGAATGTCATTGAAATAACATTCCACAACAAAGGTCCTAGAACGCTGCCCTGTGGGACACTGGCTTTGATGGCATAGTTAGCAGAGTTATGTCCATTGACAACTGTGTGAAGTGTTCTGTCTTGCAGGTAATCATTAATTAGGTGAAGTAGAGCATCACACAACCCTAGACTCCTCAGTTTGGTGGTGATGCCCGCATGCCACACCCTGTCAAAGGCACCCGCGATGTCAAGTGCAATTACGTAGGTGTCTTTTCCCATGTCAAGGGCCTGGTTCCACGTGGTAGATAAGTGGAGTAGCAAGTCTGCCGCAGATCTACCTTTCCTGAAGCCAAACTGCTTAGAGTTGAGTAGGTGATGTTTATCCAGAAAAGTTACAATTTTTGTTGCCAAGATTGACTCCAGAATTTTCCCAAGAACAGAAAGAAGGGAGATTGGTCTGTAATTTTTTGGGTCTGTTGTGCTGCTTTTCTTGTGAATCGCCACAACTCATGCTTCTTTCCATATTTTGGGCCACTGTTGCGAGTTGAGGCAATTCTAAAAAATTATGGTGAGTGGCTGGCATAGCTGATGTGCGCAACGCTTCAAGATATTTGGACTGATGTTATCTGGTCCAGTGGCCTTCTTGGGGTCAGCTTCCTCTAGTTGCCGTTTCACATCATCTATGGTAATTGTGAAATCTCGTAACTGAGCATTGGTCTGTGCTGGTACAGCCGGAGGTGAGCGGTCTGGGTCTGGTACATTAATTTTACTTGAGAAGTAAGATGCCAGAATCTCAGCCTTGTCCTTACTGCAGATAGCCATGGATCCATCACATTTGCTTAAAGGTGGGATGCAATCATCAGGAGCAAAACCTTGTTGTTTAATGCTAGTCCACTATATTTTGCTCCCGACGTTCTTGCCTGTAAGCTTTGATTTCAGATCCTCTTTCCACTTTCTGATGGCTTGTATCTGCACCTGTTCCATATTTTTGCAGGCAAGTTTATGCAGATGCTTGGTCCTTTGAGTTGGGCGTCTTTTGCATTGTAGCCATACTTTACTTTTCTTATCAGCTGCAACTCTGCAGTTGAATCCAAACCATGGCTGGTCTAGGGATGAATTTTTTCTGTAAGGAACACAAAATGTTGGTAAAAGCTTCAACTTGATGATGAACATCTCCGATAAGATAATCTGGCCATGAGATGTTATTCAGTGCATCTCTCTCTCGCTCTCTCTCTCTCTCTCTCTCCGGTTCATTCCGGGGAGATAGTCTAAGTGTCTATGTATTATGTAATTTGTTTAAGATGTTACAACTGTATGAACAGCCATTGTATATTTGTATTATGTAATTTGTTTAAGATGTTACAACTGTATGAACAGCCATTGTATATTTAATGGAAATAAAATAATCTGAATCTGAATCTGAATCTGAATCTCTCTCTCTCTCTCTCTCTCTCTCTCTCTCTCTCTCTCTCTCTCTCTCTCTCTCTCTCTCTCTCTCTCTCTCTCTCAACGAGAGGATAGGATAACGTCCTTGGATTTATGCTCAAATGAACTGCCTATAAAGCCAATTATTTTGTTTGCCTTCTTAACAACTTCTGAACATTGTTGACTCAGTTTTAGGTTACTCGATATTGTTACTCCCAGATCGGTTTATCTGTTTACATTATTAAGCTGAGTGCCATTCATCAAATACTTTGCTTTCTCATTTTGGTATCCGATATGTAGTACTTTACATTTATCCGCATTGAAACTCATTTGCCAAATTTGGGCCCAACATGACAACTTATCTAGATTGTGTTGCATATCGTCAACGTGTTCTTTTGAGAGTATGCTATTTGCAATGTTTGTATTGTCAGAAAATTATGAGATTGTACAGGTGAGACCTTCATCTATGTCGTTGATGTAAATTAGAAAGAGAATTGGTCCTAGTGCCGATCCCTGGGATACCCCGCTACTTACATTGGTCCATTTAGATGCCTTAGGGAAAAGAGAGAGAGAGAGAGAGAGAGAGAGAGAGAGAGAGAGAGAGAGAGAGAGAGAGAGAGAGAGAGAGAGAATCTAAGCGATGGAATAAGCTTTGTAGCCCTAGCTTGTACTCTTTCCAGTCGCTCTATATCTTTCCTGAGTGCTGGAGACCAGAATGAACAGCATACTCCAGGAGAGGCCATATCACAGCATTGTAAAGTGTGAGGACTATTTCCTTATTTCTATAGTTAAATTGTCTCTTAATATAGCCCAATAATTTCTGAGCTTTATTCTCTATTTCAGTCACTTCCAGACGCATTCCTAATAGTGAATAGCCTCAGTTGTGGTTTGCTTGCTCGATATGCATCACCTTGCACTTGGCCAAGTTTAGAGGCATATGCCATGTCTCCAACCATTCACCTAGTCTATTGAGGTCCATCCTGAGCTGTTCAACCCCTTTGGGGTCTTTCACATTAATTTCAGAACGAGTAAGAGACTGGAACGAAATATAGGGTGATTTTGTGTTCTATGTGTATAGAGGAGACAAAAGGCAGGTTGCCTATAATGAGTGTCTCACCCAGAGCCAAATTTAAAGGATGCTGCGGTCAAAATACATGGACACACGAAGTTTAATGCAGTTTAAGTCATAGGATGAAGGAAAGATTGATTGACGGAGAGAGTTCCAGAGTTTACTTGTTTAGCAGAAATAAAATTATTGTAAAGAATAAACAAAACAGAACAGAAAATTAGTTATGCACAGTACCAGCAGAAAATGGGAGAAATCTGAAGAATGCTTTCAGGCCAAAGGTGAGGAAAGGAATGTGGGTCGAGGGCGAATAGTAGACCAGGTACAGGTAGAGGACTAACAAAACATCATGGTTACTTCGCTCACAACACCTGTCGCTCTTAGGGATGAAAACCTAACTATTGGGTAAAAGAGCATTGAAAGAATCGATATCAATTATGTACGATTAAGTACGACAGGTTGGGTAAGAGGTATCCTCACCAGGATTCGAACCCACTCACTCCAGGTATAGTTGGGAGAGTCGGGCACCGTAACCACTCGGCCATGAGCGGCCATCCGCTCATGGCCGAGTGGTTACGGTGCCCGACTCTCCCAAATATACCTGGAGTGAGTGGGTTTGAATCCTGGTGAAGATACCTCTTACCCAACGAAACAACCCTGGCTCCAAAGAGAGGGTAAGAACCACTAGAATAATCATTTGGGTCAGGAAGGGCTGGGGACTGAAGAGAATAAACGGGGTGCATGGTACAGTAGTGGGGAGAGAAGGAGGGAGGGAGGTGGTTAATAAACGGGGTGCATGGTACAGTAGTGGGGAGAGAAGGAGGGAGGGAGGTGGTTAATAAACGGGGTGCATGGTACAGTAGTGGGGAGAGAAGGAGGGAGGGAGGTGGTTAATAAACTGGGTGCATGGTACAGTAGTGGGGAGAGAAGGAGGGAGGGAGGTGGTTAATAAACGGGGTGCATGGTACAGTAGTGGGGAGAGAAGGAGGGAGGGAGGTGGTTAATAAACGGGGTGCATGGTACAGTAGTGGGGAGAGAAGGAGGGAGGGAGGTGGTTAATAAACGGGGTGCATGGTACAGTAGTGGTTAGAGGGGATATGAAAGAGGAGGATTGGGGAGGGATGGTTAGTTAACGGGTGCAAACGTGGGTTGTGTATGGTGGCATGGGAGTACAGTAGTGGGGAGAGAAGGAGGGAGGGAGGTGGTTAATGAGAGGATTAATGGACAGATGTTTTGTTGATGTATAGTCTAAGGATAGTTTTATTGGTGAATAGGTACTGTAAAAAAGGTATTCATAGATTGAGAGATATATAGAAAGAAAGTATGATTGCTAGATTTTTTAAGTAAAAATAGGCATCCAAACAAAAGCACGGTTCAGAAATCGGAAGATGATTAGATATGTATGTAATGATAATTGAATATATTTGATAGTTGTTGAGAGAGACGGAGAGGGGTGTACAGTTAAGAGAGTTAAGAAGGTATGGGAATAGATAGAGTTGAACTATTGTGTTATGGTAATGTTGATGCTAACATACCGATATATCCGCTGGTTCTCGATGATCTGCATGTGTCCGTGTGGACATCCCAGGTCGGTGTGAGAGTTGAACTTGCCGATGGTGAACCTGTGGAAGGCCAATTGGATGATCTCCCCGTGAGACCCCCCAGCAGCCACCAGCGTCAGGTTGCAGGAGGGTGCCCGCCTGCTCTGTTTGGTCCAGAACACCTTCAGCTCGTACGTCTTGCCCACTGACCCATAGTACACTCGGTTACACTCTGGAGGAAGGGAGAGAAAAGATGGTTAGTTTAGATCAGAATAGGTCCAAACAATAACAATCCTCACAGCGTTCTCTAAATACTGTATATGAATTTTAACCTAATGATGTACAAGCATGATGATCTTGCAGGTCATTACGTTGGCAATAACCAAGGTCAAGGCCTTCAGTAAAAAAAAAAAAATGTTTTTTAACTGCATTACCTGGAAGACACACACACGCACACACACAAAATACTTCATCAACATATTCTATTTAATCACCTGAGGATCAGGACCACAAATCGAGTGGTTTGGAGGCTTTGTCTTGAGTGGACTACTACGTAAATTGTGTGACTGGCATTCGCTATACTTTTGGAAAATTGGTACATAAAAACAAATAACGTTACTTGTGTATGCGTTAATCCTTAATTAACAGGATGCGTGTATAGTCGCATGTAATGTAAACCATTGTCTACCGAACAATACGTTTTTCTTTTAAATATTCACTGGTCACCATAACATGTCATCAAAACATCACCATAACATCACCATAACTGTTCAAAGACAAATTTTAATTGGATATGTATATAGTGCATGAAAAATACTTTATATTTCATAAAAACAACTATCATAATCATTCATCATTTTGAACCACGCAGATGCAAAGTCCGATGAATTGGGGAACATTAAAACTGTGTATAGTCGGCACCAATTTTATGTGTGCTCATTCAGTGTTTTGTAGGATTTCCTATAACCAAACTGTAGATTAACCTTTATTTTATCTTTTAAGATATAATTAATTGCAGTAGACACTATTAATGTGGGTGAAAAGCATACAAAAATATAAAATGTTTGTCGCGTCCGCATATTAAAAATAGCGAACATAAGTGTTACTATTATATTCATATAAGATAAACTAATGATGATGAAAACATTTTGACGACTCCATTAGAAAGTGCATGAACAATTCTTATTTCATATAATTAAAATATATTGCTCAGCATATTACAAAGTTGTGACAAGTTGAATGCTGAAGAATGATATGTTTTTGTTAATGAACACATTTCAGTATGAAATATCAAAAAATTTCCCAGTTTCATTAATTTATATTGCAGTATGGATTTTTATCTTTCTTGTCATGTGAAACATATTACAATAGAGGTAGTTCTTGTGGGTCTAAACAGGGCGATAATTATATATTTAATTGCGCACAATCAATTGGAGAAACTGATGGAACAAAAAGCCCTGATGTAGCTTAATTTAAGTTTCTTCTGCACTCAAGGAGTTGAAAACAACTAGAGCTATCTCAGCAGTGTTTGAGATAGATATCAAGTAATGAACCTGCTCTGTGAGATAAATTTAGGGTGATGTTTTAAAGAACAACCTAAAAATGAACACAGAACATTTGATCAAAGTTAATATACAGTACAGAGGAAAGACAGTGAAGCAAAATTTAAATAAGTTAGAGAAACGATAAGTTCGGTCTTAAGATACTTATCCAGTTATACACAGAGAGCTAGGCTATGAGAGAGAGAGTGTGTGTGTGTGTGTGTGTGAGAGAGAGAGAGAGAGAGGGGGGGGGGGATAAGAAAGGGTAACGAGAACAAGGAGAAGTTAAGGTTGTAGTATTGTTATGTCAACAATGCCTTAATTATGGTGACTGGATAAAGACGTTGAGGAGAGGAGGACAGTGAGAGAGAGAGAGAGAGAGAGAGAGAGAGAGAGAGAGAGAACGAAACAGGCAAAACAGAATATGCTGGTTATGATCTTAAGTCAATTAACTAATTTTGCAATGAGACATAGCTATGGAGATAATACATTCATAGACGAATTTACAGATAGATAGATAAATAATATGAATACGGACTGGAATATAATATTTTTGAAGTGCCTATATATTTAAGGCGATAACACAATGAGGCATGTTTCACTGGGAGAGAGAATTACCAATATATGAATACAAAATACAGTTTATTATACAAGTTTAAACAGTGGTATACAATCCAAAATACAATAAAAATTAGATACAATACATCTGGGCTTAGGTGGGAGACTGTGGCAGTTTCTTGTAAATCCTTGTAAAAGTCCAGTGGTGTGGTAGAGTAGGCCGGGTGGTCAGCCAGTTAAAATTGTGGATTAGTTCTGCTTATGGGTACTCTAGCCTCGTGTTTCCTGTTGTCTATGCAGCCCTTCTCCTTCTCTCTTTGTTGTTGACTTGGGTGAGTCTATTCTTCCATGTTCGGGAAGAATGTAAGGCAAATACAGTGACTGAGTTTTTCAAAGAGCATTGCTGTCTGGGTATATGATGGGAGGAACTTGGCTTGGCATCAGTAAATCCTTGTATTAACTGAGGAAGGGGGAATCAAGGGATATCAGAATTAGGGACCAGGGTGAGGGGATGTCTCCTAGTGATGTTCCTCTGGCTTTCTTATCATCGACAGTTTGGGACATTGTGCTGCTGACTCTCTTGAGAAGGTAGCTTCTCCCTTAGGGCAGATAGCTCCTCATATCCTTGGCCTGGTTTGTCTTAGGGGACTCTCTCTGCCACTCTCGAATTGTCCTGGCAGCTCCTCTTGCCATTCCCTGCTGAGCTGCTTAACATAATCATGATGGGGATTGAGTAAGTCCTTCAGCTCCTGCAGCTCCATGCAGTCCTCACTCTCCTCCTGCAGATCAGTTGGCTGCGAACTTGATATGACCATTTGTTTCTTTTTCCTTAATGACTTGTCAGGCCTGTTTTTAACATTTGTCCTTTTTAGCAATTCTCGTAAGTTCTTAATGCCTTCAGATGCAGGCGAGAACTGGGGCTGCTGAGATTGCAGAAGGGAAGGAGAGGAGCAAGTTCTCTTTTCATGATGAGCGTCCAAATTACGTCTTCTGTGGATGGTTTCCGAGCCTTATAAGGCCTCGGCCTGGATCGTGAGGCCTAACTAGTTTTTCCTCATTGGACTAATCACAGTCCAGGAGGAATAGTGTTTCGGACTCCTGATCCTGGAGAAATGCAAAGGCTTGGGTTTTTGTGGTGGTGCCCTTTTCCTGTGACAACCCTTGCTCTAGGCCCCAGATTGATCAAGGGGCGCTTGGTGGTAGTACAAAGGAGTACAAAGTACAAAGGAGTACAGAGGAAATCAAGCAACAATTGGTCTAGTGACCCTTCTAGGCTGCTTGTCCTCCAAAACACTGAGGATCAAGTGTCCAAACAGTGGTTTAGAGTGGGTAAGGGAACATTGGAAAGGGAACTAATGTCTGTGGCAGGATTAGGAAGTTAGTAGGGGACAGATGGGTTAGTAACTGAGGGGAGGATAAAATAAATTTATTAATTTACAAACGCAGTCAGTCGCGGGTTTGATGCGAGATATTTATCTAGGCGGAGTTTAAATGAATCAACGGTGCTGCAGTCTATAACGTCTCGGGGAAGCCCATTCCACAAGTTGACAACTCGATTGAAGAAGAAATTCTTAGATTCGTGAGTTAAAAGATTTACCAATAATTTTGCAACCGTTTCCCCGCGTGTAATTAGATTGGTCGATAGTGAAGTACTTACTACAGTTCATATTGACGATGCCTTTGATGATTTTGAACACTTGAATTAAGTCACCTCTTAATCTGCGCTGGGTTAAAGGAAATAAATTTAATTCTCTAAGACGCTCTTCATATGGTTTGTTCTTTAGGCTAGGTATCATTTTGGTAACTCTACGTTGAACTCGTTCTAGCTTGTCTATATCTTTTTGGTAATAAGGGCACCAGGATTGAACGCAGTATTCCAGAAGAGGGCGGACTAAGGAATTGTAAAGGGTTAGGATAACTTCTTTAGATTTATGCTCAAATAACCTGCATATAAAGCCAATTATTTTGTTTGCCTTCTAAACAACTTCTGGACATTGTTGACTCGGTTTTAGGTTACTCAATATTGTTACTCCCAGATCGGTTCCTCTGTTTACATTCTTAACACTCAAAGAGCGGGTGGTGGAGTATATTTGACTGTGCTGCCCAGCGGGGGATTTTACCGTAAACGAGCTTGTTTCCGTGCTCCTTTTCATGCATAAACAAGAGCCAGAGCATAATCCAAGTATGTATCCCTGTAAGGGCGGTAATTCAGCTTTCCAATGACACCAGAACCATCCTTCTACGATCACTGGTTGTCTTGCAACGATCGTGCAACCGAAGGGCAAAATCGGTAAAATACGGTCATTTCCTTACATTATTACGTGTGAAACGAGTGAGAGAGGGTGGAGTACAAAAGAGTACATCTCAGTAGATCCACGGCCACCGTGGCGAGCGGTCATGAGGTAATCTACGCTCCTCCCACCGCTCCACTCTCTCTCTGAGCACATTACGTGCTCAAAATTGCGCTCGACAATAGCCGTGCCCCGCCACATAGGCCACATTTATTTCACTCGACAATAGCCGGGCGCCGCCAAAGAAGGGTTAAGCTGAGTGTCATTCATCGAATATTTTGCTTTCTCATTTAGGTATCCGATATGTAGTACTTTACATTTATCCGCATTGAAACTCATTTGCCAAATTTGGGCCCAACATGACAATTTATCTAGATTGTGTTGCTTATCGTCAACTTGTTCTTTTGAGAGTACGCTATTTGCAATTTTTGTATCGTCAGCAAATTTCAAGATTGTACAGGTGAGACCCTCATCTATGTTGTTGATGTAAATTAGAAAGATAATTGGTCCTAGTACCGATCCCTGGGGTACCCCGCTACTTACATTGGTCCATTTAGATGCCTTACCGTTTATGACTACTCTTTGCTTTCTGTCGCTGAGTCAATTTTCTATCCATTTCAACACACCGTCTTGTATTCCATGCACTTTTAGTTTTAGCAGTAAACGTTTGTGGGGAACTTTGTCAAAGGCCTTTTGAAAATCAAGGTATATAATATCTACAGCTTTACTCTCATCGTAGAGGTTGAGGATATCGTGGAAGAAGTCTAAGAGGAACGTTTTTTTACGAAAGCCGTGTTGAGTATCTTTAAGTATGTTATTTTCCTCTAAGTGATTTACGAGTCTGTCTCTTATGCCCGTTTCTAGCATTTTATATACAACTGAGGTTATGCTAATTGGACGATAGTTACTGGGTAGGGATTTGCTGCCTTTTTTGAATATCGGTGTTACGTTGGCTAGCTTCCACTGATCGGGCTTCCAGACTGCAAGGATTTGTTGAATAGTAATGTCAGTGGTTTGGAGAGCTCATGGTACCGGCTCCAGCCGGATTGACAAGAGGGACACTGGTCCATGAATGTTGTTGGGATTCATGAAAGGGATGTGGCTCACATCTACTTCTCTCTGCTCCACCTCCTTTTACTGTACAATTGATTGGTGTAATCTGCAGTCTGGGGGCAGGTGTATCTTGCTCCAAATTTGGGGGCGTCAGGCGGTGATTTTACTGGGGGCGGCAGGAGTGTAGACGGTGTCTTCTGTTTTTTTGTGATTTGGTCCCACAATTATAGAGAGAGAGAGAGAGAGAGAGAGTATGAGTAACAATCCCTAAGCAGTGTGCTCTGTAAGAAATTAACAAGGGAATCAATATAAAGAAATAGCAAATTGTAGGTAAAAGATTCGTCGGAGAGCATACCATTTATTTTTGATTTCTCTCATTTTATTTTTTTACTTTTAATTATTGTTTCACGTTCTCTCTTCCTTACCCAGCTCTTCATTCATCCTATTTCTTCATTTTCTCCTTCCTTCTTCCTTCATACATAATTATTGCTGTGTTGCTGTCTCTCCAAACGTCCATTCTATTTAGCATCTGTTTATTTACCTTCTGTTTATTTACCTTCTGTTTATTTATGTTTCTCTTATTCACCTTTCCGTGTCGCTTTAGTTCTTTATTCTTCCCATTTCTCCTAATATCGCTCTTCCTCCTCTGATTCCCTTTTGGTTCGTAATTCTTCTTAATCGGTCTGTTTCTCTTATTATCTGTTTGCTGTCTCTCTTTCATTTTCATTCTCGAATTTTCTGATGTTCCTCAGCCAATTAGATGAAGAATTACCCGGAAAATGTGAAACACTCCGAACTGCTTCTCTGTGGAATATCAACAGTTTGCGTATGTGTGTGTGTGCTTGAGAGAGAGAGAGAGAGAGAGAGAGAGAGAGAGAGAGAGAGAGAGAGAGAGAGAGAGAGAGAGAGAGAGAGAGAGAGAGAGAGAGAGAGAGATATGAAGACAGCCACACATACATTTGACTATATAAATGTCTGAATCATGATTAAATAAACAAGTAGGTTCATATATTTGTAAGCTTATATGATTGAATAATATATATTATTTTATAAGTGGTCAATCATTATATATACGCAACATTAATAGCTATTACCACTGTCTGGTATTGCTTGGGCGACCATGTATTAATTGTATTGGGGAAATTTAATTAAATACAATGAATGTTTAACCTTTAAATGTTTGTTTATTGGAACAGCTTTTGAAGTAGTACGTAGAAGAGAATGGTTGTTGAAAGAGAGAGAGAGGGAGAGAGAATGGGGGAAGGCGAGGACAATGTGTACTATTAAATACGAATGAAATAAGAGATAAATGATGGGTTAGGGTTTGTTTAGGGGGGTCACCGTTTGTTGTTTATCTTTCTCTCCTTTTCTCTCTGTCCCTGGCTTGTATCCAGTCGGCCCCATTCAGCCAACTGTATTAAGACGTTCATCCCCATCCAAGTGTCGATTTTTTCCTGGCGAGCGATAGCGAGCCAGTATTGTATGGAGAAATCTGGCTTCGCCGGAGATATTTTTATATCGAAAAATGTACAAATTTAGCTTGCTGTCAAAACAAAAATATATATATGCTGGCTCGCTACTGCTCGCTATGAAAATATTGACACCTGGATAGGGGTAAACGTCTTAAAATAGTAGGCTGAATAAAGTCAAATGGATAAAAACCAAAGAGAGAGGTAGAGAAAGAGAAAAACAATGAGGAGGGGTCCCTTAAAGTAATGGGCAGGATATAAGAGCTTATTTAGGCTAACAATGATTGGAGCTTGGAACCTAATCGTACACATCTAACAAACCCAATAGAAACCTACCTAACTAACTAGCTCTCCTATTAACTACCGGTACTATGAATGATAATATAGTTGTCAATAAAAATACTATCTGAGTGGTACTGTGTGCATGGAGGGAGTCTATCAGGTGAGAAGCAAAGGACAAATTGTTCTTGTTGGTAGTAAATATATTCCCAGCGTAGACAGTAAAACACGAGAATACTATTTAAAACTACCGTAGAACAAAATATTTTTCACGAGTACAAAGGAAAGCAAGAAGCAGCAGATATCGTGTCAGCCATGTTGGAGCAGTGATACCACTGCACTGGTCTCTCATATGAAATTCCGTGTTTCAAATCACACATCCAGCTGGTATAGGTAGCGCCAACGAACTTGACAATAATCTGGACCCCTTAACTTCTTATAACTCAAAATGAATGAAAGCAATCAGGCTGACATTTCTACCATATGGGAAGAGTCCACCAGGAAATAGGTGTGGATATGTACAGCCAGTTTGCTCAAAGTCCTCTGGCTTACGAAGAGGTCAGGGATCGAGATTATTGTCAAGTTCGTTGGCGCTACCTATAGGAGGAAAATGATCTGGGAAAGGATAAATTGGATAAATTGGATAAAAAGGATAAATTGAAGGTGATGAAGATGACGATGACAATGATGATGGAGGATGAGGATATATTGAATAGGTAGGCATAGAAGGATCATAATCTTGGGCATGAAGTACGTCAGGAAGGAAGGAAAGTTATTAGAGGTGGAAAGTTTGTATAGGTGGGCTGGGGGTCTTAATTTGGAGGGTAGGAAGTTGGAAGGCAGGCATGAAAGAGGGAGGGTGAGTGGGATAAGGAAAGGAAGAATGAAGGCGAGAGGTATGAAGGCAAAAGTTGGAATGAGAGGAGACAAGGAATGAAGATGGGAGGAAGAAAATAGAATGAAGATATATTTAATTATTAATGACAGGAAAGCAAGGGGGAGAAGGGAATGAGAAAGAGAGGAACTTGGATGAGAGGGAGTGATGATAGAACACGAAGATATTTGGAATAGGGGACGTAGGGAAGGTGGAAAGAAAAGGGGAAGTGGATAGATAGATTGGTGGAATGAGGAGTAAAAAAAGACAGTGAGAGACTGGAAGGAAAACATGAGAGAGTGTGTTAAGCAGGGAAGAAAAGCAGAGACAGCAAGCTGGATATATGATAAGAAAGAGTGTAACATGGGAAGGAGAGAGCAAGAGGGGGGGGAAAAAGAGAAAAGGCTAGAGAGAAAGGGAGTGAGAATGCAAGAGTGAACTTCGACTGGCAAATTGATGTTGACAGGATTAAGAGCAAATTGAAACGATGGGGAGATAGATAGATAGAGAGAAAGAGAGAGAGAGAGAGGGGGGGGGGGGTTTCTCCACTGATTTCTTTGACAAACATAATTATGGTTCTTAATGACAGGCAATATAGATTCCGGAGGGTAAGATCAGCCACCTGCCGACCTCCTACTGGATCTCTCCACCAACTGGAACCAGGTACTGTACGACAGTGAAAACTGCATTGTGACATCGCTGGTGCTTTTGATTGAGTTTGGCATCAGGGGCTCCATGCAAAGCTCCAGGCACTTGTGCTTAATGATCATTTTCTGACACTAGTTGGAGACTTCCTGAAAGAACGTTCATTGCAGGTGGTTGTTCATGGAGCCAACACCAGATAGAATTCAGTGTGCCACAGGGAAGTGTCCTGGGTCCTCTACTCTGGAATATCTACTTCAGCAACCTCCTCAATGTAATTCCAGAATCTTATGCCTATGTAGATGATTGAAACCAAAATGTTAAATACAAAATAGAGGAGCAGGCCTCTTCTGTCAAGATAACCAATCAACGTCTGTCAAGCATTGCAACCTGGGGGCAAATTAGACAAGTTTGTTTTGCTTGTGAACAAAATCCAAGCAATGCAATGAAATGGACGTTGTCTCAATTATGGGTACATAGCAGCTACCCAGAGAATACCCTATAGATTTACTGGGAGAGAAATTTGACTCCATGATGATAATGGTACCGGTACATCTTGTCCAGGACCTGGGTTATAAAGTTGCAAAAACACTGACAGCTCTATGTATAATTGCAAGATTTCTTGACAGTGGAAGCTGTAGGATTCTATATGATGCCTAAGGGCACTCCCATCTTGAATATGCTCCCTAATCTTGTAGGGACGTCTGCCTTCTCATGTATGTCTTATAGGTAAGGTTGAGGAGTGACGTGCAACCTGATTAAAAACTCCTGGAGCAGAATAAAGGCATATGCAGCTCCAACAAACATTCTAACATAAAGGAGATTTAGCAACACTCATTGTGGTAAATAAGTCAATGTGGAGAGGATACCACATCTACAACATCTATAGGTCAAGAAGGATGAGAAAGTCAGGATTACAAGAAGCTGCCTTATCAACTCTTGCTCCCTGGTTGTACCATTCTCTTGGACTGCTCTCCACTAGCGAAATGTTATACCTTGATCCACAAGAACATGGCACAATTTTGCCCTGTCGATACTATAACTTCAACTAAAGGTATGAATGTCCGGGCTCATAACTTTGCATAGGGGTTATTGTAACCACCAATCAAGCAGGGCAGTACCCAGGGGAGGTCACATAGACATTGACAACAAGTTGCTGGAACTCCTGTTTCATATGCATGGCTTCCTCTACTGTTTCAATTTGTGCTTCATCTACACAGAGTAATCCAGCTAACTCTCAATAACACCTCCTCCTCCTATTCATTTCACAACACTTAGCAAGCACACCAGATATCTTTCTATAACCTCTAAATTAACTATAATGTACTTTGATGTTGGCTGTCACTATATATATATATGGTGTCACAGGAGCAAAGGTCATAACTTTGGGAAATGATAAAACATGGTATTCTAAGTATAAAGTATTATATAATAAAACGCCCAAATCTCAACCGTTAAAAAGATATTGAAGGCTTTATGTTGTGTCCTCCCCCGCATCACACTAATGGACTCTTCCATGTCAAATAGTTTCCAACTGGTCTAAAGTGAGCTAATATGTCTTTAATAATTTTGTAACTTACATAATTATACTATTTGTATAATAACATGATAAAATAATTGCAGTTAGATGGAGGTGTGGTAGGCACTAGGCCAGCTAGGCCACCCTTATGGGGAAATACATAGGAAAATACCATTTTCAACATGCAATATCTCAATACTGGTTAAGATTTGGAATATGTCTTATAGAACAGTTTAGTCTTATAATACCTTGTTTTATCATTTCCCAAAGTTATGACCTTTCCTCCTGGGAGACCATGAATATATACAAATATCTGTTAATAATGTTGTGTACAGATCAATTTCAATCACCACTTGTATAGGAGGAGAGTGAGGAGTGCATACTATGCATAGAGCTGCAGGAGCTGCAGGGCCTCATCAACCCACATGAAAGCTACTTCAAACCGCTATCAAAAGAATGGCAAGAGGAGCTGCCCCAGATAATTCATGAGTGGCAGAAAGGCTCCACTCGGACCACTTACGCCAAAAAGCTGGAGGAACAAGTTGCCCGACAAAGCCGCCTTCATAAAGAGAGACGTCATGATACCCTATACTGCGAACAAAGAACAGCTCCATGGGACGTTGTATGAGACAGCCCCTTCCCTTCTTCTCCCTCGTTCTCATCCCCATCCCTCCCCCCACCCCCCTTTCCTCAGTAGCAGTTCGGATGACTCCACGTCTGGCCGAGCCCCACGACTCAGACACCCTTGGAAGAACTCAGTTCCCACTCCCCTCCTCTCATTACAATCCCCCTTGTTGTTCAGTTGTCACAATTCCCCCCATAAATTGCCGGGTAGATACCGTAATATCTGCCGGAGACTACATGTACCATTAGGCCAGTTAATCCCCAAGTTGACCTTTGCCGCCCTTCCAGCCATCACTACCACCACAAAAAGTTGCAAAGAATCGCCATGGTCTCCCAACTCAGACCGTCTGTATAATACATTTGTATTTATATTGTATTGTATTGTATTTGTACAAACTCTATGTATCTATGGAAACCTCTTTTGTAAAATATACTGTGTTTGGTGTTCATATATGTCTGCTTCACCTTCCCAGTTAAAGACCCTGATTTGTGTTTTGGCGTGAATAATATAGGAACTTCAGCTTTAATGCTGTGTTACAAATTAAGGCTTTACAAATACATATATATTTAAGAGAAAATATGTGATTCCTGTTGACTACATTGAATACTACTTGTAGTGTTGGTTTAATATAGATTGTTATAGAACGTTGATGCAAAAAATATATATGAGTATATAGATGTGAGTGCCTACTACTATTCAGGTTGGGTGTCTATGAGAATATACAGTACAACAGTTTTATGTTATAGTCGTTGTGTATGTATTAACGGATATGCAGCTTTTAGGGCTCGTAGCAGTCTGCATTAATAATATAGAGAGAACGAGAGAGAGAGAGTGTAACCAGTGGGGGATATATATCAAGAATATTTAAAATGAAAGAGTAAAGGAAAATGTCGAAATAGATATTTGGTAATAATGAATATATATTACACATTAGATATACTAACTGGTTAATATTGAGTTAATGTGGTTAATTCAGGCTTGGAGTTAAAGTAATTAATGGAGATAACTCAATTGGAGACATAGTAGTAGAGGCTATGAAGCTTGTTCAATACTAAGTTTATGAGTTAGGTTTAGAGTACCGTACAAGATTGACGTGGCTTGAAATAAGTGTTAAGTAACTTGAAGGTATTCCAGCGCATTACCATCAATACCAATAGTTTTACAGTCTTCTATTAGTAAGCTATGCACCACTGTATCGAACGCAGCACTCAAGTCCAACAAAATTAAGATTCCACACTTCGCATTGTCCATTTGCACGAGTAAATCATTAATCACAGAGCACATCGTGGTGATAGGAGAGGGTGTGTGAACCAGAGAGGAATTGGAATACACCTTCCTT
Source organism: Paralithodes platypus (assembly GCA_032716605.1). NCBI lineage: Eukaryota > Metazoa > Arthropoda > Malacostraca > Decapoda > Lithodidae > Paralithodes > Paralithodes platypus. The sequence continues at coordinate 18,969,565 of CM064569.1, forward strand.
CACTGACGCCCTGGGGTAGAGTGAGTTCTCGTGCACCCTCACAGAGTGGGCTTGGGGAAAGTGTAAACTCGGCAAGAATGAAACTGGGACTTATTTATGAATTCACGCATACTGTCGTGTCTAAGGGGGAGAAGTTGTTTACATAGAGTGTTTATACAATGTAAGTATAAACAATTAAAATAAGCATATCAGTGTGATCAGATTATGGAAGTGAAGTTAAACATGTGATTATCTAAAGGGGTAAACAGATTATAAGTGGTTAATATATAATAAGGTGTAATACATGGTAATAATATTATATATACTGTATATATCTGTAGAATGCTGAAGGAACTATGAATAATAACAGTAATAACTAGAGTATGTTTGCATATCTGTTTATATATCTGTAGAATGCTGAAGGAACTATGAATAATAACAGTAATAACTAGAGTATGTTTCCATATCTGTTTATATATCTGTAGAATGCTGAAGGAACTATGAATAATAACAGTAATAACTAGAGTATGTTTGCATATATGTTTATATATCTGTAGAATGCTGAAGGAACTATGAATAATAACAGTAATAACTAGAGTATGTTTGCATATATGTTTATATATCTGTAGAATGCTGAAGGAACTATGAATAATAACAGTAATAACTAGAGTATGTTTCCATATATGTTTATATATCTGTAGAATGCTGAAGGAACTATGAATAATAACAGTAATAACTAGAGTATGTTTCCATATCTGTTTATATATCTGTAGAATGCTGAAGGAACTATGAATAATAACAGTAATAACTAGAGTATGTTTCCATATCTGTTTATATATCTGTAGAATGCTGAAGGAACTATGAATAATAACAGTAATAACTAGAGTATGTTTCCATATATGTTTATATATCTGTAGAATGCTGAAGGAACTATGAATAATAACAGTAATAACTAGAGTATGTTTCCATATCTGTTTATATATCTGTAGAATGCTGAAGGAACTATGAATAATAACAGAGTAATAACTAGAGTATGTTTCCATATCTGTTTATATATCTGTAGAATGCTGAAGGAACTATGAATAATAACAGTAATAACTAGAGTATGTTTCCATATCTGTTTATATATCTGTAGAATGCTGAAGGAACTATGAATAATAACAGTAATAACTAGAGTATGTTTCCATATATGTTTATATCTGTAGAATGCTGAAGGAACTATGAATAATAACAGTAATAACTAGAGTATGTTTCCATATATGTTTATATATCTGTAGAATGCTGAAGGAACTATGAATAATAACAGTAATAACTAGAGTATGTTTCCATATATGTTTATATATCTGTAGAATGCTGAAGGAACTATGAATAATAACAGTAATAACTAGAGTATGTTTCCATATCTGTTTATATATCTGTAGAATGCTGAAGGAACTATGAATAATAACAGTAATAACTAGAGTATGTTTCCATATCTGTTTATATATCTGTAGAATGCTGAAGGAACTATGAATAATAACAGTAATAACTAGAGTATGTTTGCATATATGTTTATATATCTGTAGAATGCTGAAGGAACTATGAATAATAACAGTAATAACTAGAGTATGTTTCCATATATGTTTATATATCTGTAGAATGCTGAAGGAACTATGAATAATAACAGAGTAATAACTAGAGTATGTTTCCATATCTGTTTATATATCTGTAGAATGCTGAAGGAACTATGAATAATAACAGTAATAACTAGAGTATGTTTCCATATCTGTTTATATATCTGTAGAATGCTGAAGGAACTATGAATAATAACAGTAATAACTAGAGTATGTTTCCATATCTGTTTATATCTGTAGAATGCTGAAGGAACTATGAATAATAACAGTAATAACTAGAGTATGTTTCCATATCTGTTTATATCTGTAGAATGCTGAAGGAACTATGAATAATAACAGTAATAACTAGAGTATGTTTGCATATATGTTTATATATCTGTAGAATGCTGAAGGAACTATGAATAATAACAGTAATAACTAGAGTATGTTTCCATATAGTTTATATATCTGTAGAATGCTGAAGGAAACTATGAATAATAACAGAGTAATAACTAGAGTATGTTTCCATATCTGTTATATATCTGTAGAATGCTGAAGGAACTATGAATAATAACAGTAATAACTAGAGTATGTTTCCCATATCTGTTTATATATCTGTAGAATGCTGAAGGAACTATGAATAATAACAGTAATAACTAGAGTATGTTTCCATATATGTTTATATATCTGTAGAATGCTGAAGGAACTATGAATAATAACAGTAATAACTAGAGTATGTTTCCATATCTGTTTATATATCTGTAGAATGCTGAAGGAACTATGAATAATAACAGTAATAACTAGAGTATGTTTGCATATATGTTTATATATCTGTAGAATGCTGAAGGAACTATGAATAATAACAGTAATAACTAGAGTATGTTTCCATATATGTTTATATCTGTAGAATGCTGAAGGAACTATGAATAATAACAGTAATAACTAGAGTATGTTTGCATATATGTTTATATATCTGTAGAATGCTGAAGGAACTATGAATAATAACAGTAATAACTAGAGTATGTTTCCATATATGTTTATATATCTGTAGAATGCTGAAGGAACTATGAATAATAACAGAGTAATAACTAGAGTATGTTTCCATATCTGTTTATATATCTGTAGAATGCTGAAGGAACTATGAATAATAACAGTAATAACTAGAGTATGTTTCCATATCTGTTTATATATCTGTAGAATGCTGAAGGAACTATGAATAATAACAGTAACTAGAGTATGTTTCCATATATGTTTATATATATGTTTATATATCTGTAGAATGCTGAAGGAACTATGAATAATAACAGAGTAATAACTAGAGTATGTTTCCATATCTGTTTATATATCTGTAGAATGCTGAAGGAACTATGAATAATAACAGTAATAACTAGAGTATGTTTCCATATCTGTTTATATATCTGTAGAATGCTGAAGGAACTATGAATAATAACAGTAATAACTAGAGTATGTTTCCATATATGTTTATATATCTGTAGAATGCTGAAGGAACTATGAATAATAACAGTAATAACTAGAGTATGTTTCCATATCTGTTTATATATCTGTAGAATGCTGAAGGAACTATGAATAATAACAGTAATAACTAGAGTATGTTTGCATATATGTTTATATATCTGTAGAATGCTGAAGGAACTATGAATAATAACAGTAATAACTAGAGTATGTTTCCATATCTGTTTATATCTGTAGAATGCTGAAGGAACTATGAATAATAACAGTAATAACTAGAGTATGTTTCCATATCTGTTTATATATCTGTAGAATGCTGAAGGAACTATGAATAATAACAGTAATAACTAGAGTATGTTTGCATATATGTTTATATATCTGTAGAATGCTGAAGGAACTATGAATAATAACAGTAATAACTAGAGTATGTTTCCATATCTGTTTATATATCTGTAGAATGCTGAAGGAACTATGAATAATAACAGTAATAACTAGAGTATGTTTCCATATCTGTGTATATATCTGTAGAATGCTGAAGGAACTATGAATAATAACAGTAATAACTAGAGTATGTTTCCATATCTGTTTATATATCTGTAGAATGCTGAAGGAACTATGAATAATAACAGTAATAACTAGAGTATGTTTGCATATATGTTTATATATCTGTAGAATGCTGAAGGAACTATGAATAATAACAGTAATAACTAGAGTATGTTTTCATATATGTTTATATATCTAGAATGCTGAAGGAACTATGAATAATAACAGAGTAATAACTAGAGTATGTTTTCATATAAAGTAAATGTTTCAAGAGTGTGTGAGAATGAGTGAGTGTGTATGTGTGATTGAGTGTGTGTTCATAGGATTATTAGGCATGTTTTATATAGGTACTGGGTTGTGCTTGTGTCTGCTTATGCTATGTCTGTGTGTGGTCCAACATATTGGTCCAACATATCGAGTGCGTTTGTGTGTAGAGAGAGAGAGAGAGAGAGAGAGAGCACAAAAAAAAAAAAGAGATAAATATGGTGGAGAGAGAGGGAGAACGAATGAGAGTGTGTGTGAGAGAAAAGGACCAAGTAAACAGAAATCAAGACTCAATTACTAAAGAGCATGAGCATAAAATATATACAAATGTCAACCTACCTTGAGGACGGGATAAAACATAAAAGATAAGTCGAAAGAGAGATGCCGGAACCGCAATGAATAAACGAGCTATATCTAAAAGCTGCCATGAAAGATGCCGGAACCGCAATGAATAAACGAGCTATATCTAAAAGCTGCCATGAAAGATGCCGGAACCGCAATGAATAAACGAGCTATATCTAAAAGCTGCCATGAAAGATGCGGGAACCGCAATGAATAAACGAGCTAAATCTAAAAGCTGCCATGAAAGATGCCGGAACCGCAATGAATAAACGAGCTATATCTAAAAGCTGCCATGAAAGATGCCGGAACCGCAATGAATAAACGAGCTATATCTAAAAGCTGCCATGAAAGATGCCGGAACCGCAATGAATAAACGAGCTATATCTAAAAGCTGCCATGAAAGATGCCGGAACCGCAATGAATAAACGAGCTATATCTAAAAGCTGCCATGAAAGATGCCGGAACCGCAATGAATAAACGAGCTATATCTAAAAGCTGCCATGAAAGATGCCGGAACCGCAATGAATAAACGAGCTATATCTAAAAGCTGCCATGAAAGATGCCGGAACCGCAATGAATAAACGAGCTATATCTAAAAGCTGCCATGAAAGATGCCGGAACCGCAATGAATAAACGAGCTATATCTAAAAGCTGCCATGAAAGATGCCGGAACCGCAATGAATAAACGAGCTATATCTAAAAGCTGCCATGAAAGATGCCGGAACTGCAATGAATAAACGAGCTATATCTAAAAGCTGCCATGAAAGGAGAGGTGGAGAAAGACTTGTATTTCACCTGATATATATTTGTTCACTAGATAGATAGATAGTAAGATAGATATACAAAATTAGCTTGTTGAGTGTAGTAGATAAATGAAAGTGGATTGATAGACTGACATATTCATTCAAGTATACTGTATATGTACAGTCATAATAATAGCTAACAGTAGATAATTGAATTAATGTATTGTAGTAATGTTTTAATGATTTTCATGATAACGTCGGCAAAAAAACCCGCCGAGTACAATGTTCCATCATAAATTATTATTGTTACCATATCAATGTTTATATATACATAAGTTATCTTTTGAGAGATAATAACTCACAGTATATGTTTATAACCGTTCTAGATAATTAGAAAACAATAATTTAACAAGAAAATATTAAGCTTACAACTTGTTCAGGGTTTTAACCTATACAGTACCGGTGACATCCTTTTTATTATATTCTGGCAACTATTAGACGATTTTATTAAGATTAGGAAAGACCTCTATCAATAATAAGGCTTCAAACTATATCAACCAACTCTATTAACTACCACAGATCCTTCCTTAGCTGCATAATCTCGTCTAAATATAGCTAGAATGAAAGATAGCACACGTCGCTGGTACTCAAAGGGTTAAGAATAAGAGATACAATAGAGAAAACGTAAAATACGATTGTATAATTATAATGTATATAGTGTACCTTGGCCTGAGAGTGTAGGGACGTTAGTGGTGCCGTGTGCATACTGTATATACTGTATACACAGATATTACACCACTTTGTGTTGGTATGTATAGAAGAGAGAGAGAGAGAGATTTTAGTCTGATCATATTTGCTATAATAAACTGTTAATGGCGTCATGTTATTAATGGGGTTAGCCTTTTTCAATCTAGGATTAAATTGAACTTCCACCAATAAGTAATTTTATGAAGTTTGAAAGTAGGCTGTTGCTTATCAGTTCTGTACATAGACCTTTAACTTTTTAAAAACGTGTTAATCCTGATCAGTCGTTTCTAACGTAACGATTTGTACCTCCCTTACCTTTCATCGTCCCTTCCATCATTTGTACCTCCCTTACCTTTCATCGTCCCTTCCATCATTTGTACCTCCCTTACCTTTCATCGTCCCTTCCATCATTTGTACCTCCCTTACCTTTCATCGTCCCTTCCATCATTTGTACCTCCCTTACCTTTCATCGTCCCTTCCATCATTTGTACCTCCCTTACCTTTCATCGTCCCTTCCATCATTTGTACCTCCCTTACCTTTCATCGTCCCTTCCATCATTTGTACCTCCCTTACCTTTCATCGTCCCTTCCATCATTTGTACCTCCCTTACCTTTCATCGTCCCTTCCATCATTTGTACCTCCCTTACCTTCATCGTCCCTTCCATCATTTGTACCTCCCTTACCTTTCATCGTCCCTTCCATCATTTGTACCTCCCTTACCTTTCATCGTCCCTTCCATCATTTGTACCTCCCTTACCTTTCATCGTCCCTTCCATCATTTGTACCTCCCTTACCTTTCATCGTCCCTTCCATCATTTGTACCTCCCTTACCTTTCATCGTCCTCCATCATTTGTACCTCCCTTACCTTTCATCGTCCCTTCCATCATTTGTACCTCCCTTACCTTTCATCGTCCCTTCCATCATTTGTACCTCCCTTACCTTTCATCGTCCCTTCCATCATTTGTACCTCCCTTACCTTTCATCGTCCCTTCCATCATTTGTACCTCCCTTACCTTTCATCGTCCCTTCCATCATTTGTACCTCCCTTACCTTTCATCGTCCCTTCCATCATTTGTACCTCCCTTACCTTTCATCGTCCCTTCCATCATTTGTACCTTCCTTACCTTTCATCGTCCCTTCCATCATTTGTACCTCCCTTACCTTTCATCGTCCCTTCCATCATTCACACATTTGTATTTCTACTCCCATATATTTGATCTGTCCTACCTCTGTTCATTTACTTTGATCGTTCATTTAGTATTCCTTCCTCCTTCCATTCACGTCCTTCCTTCGCCTCGTCTGTTATTATTTTATTGTTTATGCCTTCATATTTGTGTTCAGTTCAATGTGATCATGTTTACCATCATCCCAATCCCTCTCTTATCTTTCCCTCCAGCAATATTATATTCGTGTTGTCATATCTTACTACAATGTCATTACGTTTGTTAAGGGGAAGCAGACCGTTTTTCTGGACCCCCTTCTCCCTAATGTTTAGCCCCACTAGTTTTGAGATTATAAGACGTTCAGCCCATTAGTTTGACGATTTTAACACCTTTCGCCCCATTTCGTTGTCAATTTTAAGACCTTCCGTGCCACTTAGGTGTCGATTTTTTCCTAGCGAGCGATAGCGAGCCTGCAATTTTAAGAGGAACTGGCCTTCGGCCGGGACATTTTTCTACCGAAAAATGTACAAATTTATTTTGAAGGGGAGTCTAGGGGATGTCATTCTTTCCCTCCAGCAATATCTTTAATTATTTCACGGTTCTTCATGTGTTCATCCCCCCCCCCCCCCCCCCACACACACTCTCCGTTCTTTCCTCTCCCTATCCATCTTTCCTTCCCCTCTCTCTTCCTCCTGACTGCATTTGTAATTGAATCAATATTGTCTTTAGTAGTGTTCGTTCAATAACCCAATAAATCTTAATATAATTTCCCTTGCCATGGACTCAGCCCCAGGGCAGCACTTCCTTCTTACATCTTTCCCACATTATCTCCGAAATACTGTTGCAACACTTGGAACAGCAGTGTTTTGGAGGGCAAGTAAACTCGAGGGGTCGCATGACCTGTTGTTGCTTGTTTTCCTTTGTGCTCCTGTGTACCCTTTGTACCTTTGTACTCCCTCACTCTCTTTCTATCATTTTCCTCTCCCATTCCCCCCTCCGTCCCCCATTCTATCCCTCCATTTCTGCCTTCCCCCCATACCGCCTTCCTTCCCCTCTACCTTCCTCTAAACCTTAGTTATCTTGTTTTCCTTCCTTTATCCATTTATTTATTTCTTCTCTTCCTTCTATCCATCCTTCCTACTCGACTAACTACTTCACTGCTCATGCCTCCCTCCACGTAACTACTTCACTGCTCATGCCTCCCTCCACGTAATAGTAATTGTAGGAGACGCTTCGAAAGGGAGAACACTTGATTGCTTTAGAGAGAGAGAGAGAGAGAGAAGTATTCGATTAGTAACTGAATTATATAATCCAACTCTTTGTACTCCATGATTTACAAAGCATGTAAACAACTCCAGACACATACAACACAATAAAACATACGGCTCTTACAAACTGCATTAACATTAGGAGAAACCCTAAATATTTACCCCAACTTTTAAGGTTTGGTAAACTCCTAGCTATGATTCCTTTACAGTTAAAATCATAACCTGTAAGTGAATCCTGTGCGATACAATAAAGGTCTGTTTTCTGGTATATACAGTATACATACATATATATATATATATATATATATATATATATATATTGCGAACAAAAACTGTGTAAAACTGATACACAGGTGTTGAAGCGAATAGAACAAGGTAAAAATATTGTAGGATTAACTGACTGACTGTGTTGGATGGGGTTGCCAGAGAGAGAGAGAGAGAGGAGGGGGAGTGAGTATGAGTAAGGTATAGGCTGTGTCGAAATAAAAGTAACAAGTTGATAAGAGAACAAGGTGCAGTACATGGTTGTGGTAGTACCATACGGTGAGGGGTGGTGGTGGTGGTGATGATGAAGATACAACTTGGTAATGTTATGCCCCTATGGATCAGATTTATCGCCTTGTTTCTTATATATTGCCACAATCTTTCCCTCAAGCCAGTCTTCGGGGATTTAATGAGTATTTAGAATATTACTAAAATCTCATACAGTGGCAGAAGAAAATGTTCACCAGGTGTATTATAATCATTAGTTATCCTATCTAGCTCGGCTACTGTACTGTGTTTAAGGTGTCATGTTCACCAGGTGTATTATAATCATTAGTTATCCTATCTAGCTCGGCTACTGTACTGTGTTTAAGGTGTCATGTTCACCAGGTGTATTATAATCATTAGTTATCCTATCTAGCTCGGCTACTGTACTGTGTTTAAGGTGTCATGTTCACCAGGTGTATTATAATCATTAGTTATCCTATCTAGCTCGGCTACTGTACTGTGTTTAAGGTGTCATGTTCACCAGGTGTATTATAATCATTAGTTATCCTATCTAGCTCGGCTACTGTACTGTGTTTAAGGTGTCATGTTCACCAGGTGTATTATAATCATTAGTTATCCTATCTAGCTCGGCTACTGTACTGTGTTTAAGGTGTCATGTTCACCAGGTGTATTATAATCATTAGTTATCCTATCTAGCTCGGCTACTGTACTGTGTTTAAGGTGTCATGTTCACCAGGTGTATTATAATCATTAGTTATCCTATCTAGCTCGGCTACTGTACTGTGTTTAAGGTGTCATGTTCACCAGGTGTATTATAATCATTAGTTATCCTATCTAGCTCGGCTACTGTACTGTGTTTAAGGTGTCATGTTCACCAGGTGTATTATAATCATTAGTTATCCTATCTAGCTCGGCTACTGTACTGTGTTTAAGGTGTCATGTTCACCAGGTGTATTATAATCATTAGTTATCCTATCTAGCTCGGCTACTGTACTGTGTTAAGGTGTCATGTTCACCAGGTGTATTATAATCATTAGTTATCCTATCTAGCTCGGCTACTGTACTGTGTTTAAGGTGTCATGTTCACCAGGTGTATTATAATCATTAGTTATCCTATCTAGCTCGGCTACTGTACTGTGTTTAAGGTGTCATGTTCACCAGGTGTATTATAATCATTAGTTATCCTATCTAGCTCTACTGTACTGTGTTTAAGGTGTCATGTTCACCAGGTGTATTATAATCATTAGTTATCCTATCTAGCTCGGCTACTGTACTGTGTTTAAGGTGTCATGTTCACCAGGTGTATTATAATCATTAGTTATCCTATCTAGCTCGGCTACTGTACTGTGTTTAAGGTGTCATGTTCACCAGGTGTATTATAATCATTAGTTATCCTATCTAGCTCGGCTACTGTACTGTGTTTAAGGTGTCATGTTCACCAGGTGTATTATAATCATTAGTTATCCTATCTAGCTCGGCTACTGTACTGTGTTTAAGGTGTCATGTTCACCAGGTGTATTATAATCATTAGTTATCCTATCTAGCTCGGCTACTGTACTGTGTTTAAGGTGTCATGTTCACCAGGTGTATTATAATCATTAGTTATCCTATCTAGCTCGGCTACTGTACTGTGTTTAAGGTGTCATGTTCACCAGGTGTATTATAATCATTAGTTATCCTATCTAGCTCGGCTACTGTACTGTGTTTAAGGTGTCATGTTCACCAGGTGTATTATAATCATTAGTTATCCTATCTAGCTCGGCTACTGTACTGTGTTTAAGGTGTCATGTTCACCAGGTGTATTATAATCATTAGTTATCCTATCTAGCTCGGCTACTGTACTGTGTTTAAGGTGTCATGTTCACCAGGTGTATTATAATCATTAGTTATCCTATCTAGCTCGGCTACTGTACTGTGTTTAAGGTGTCATGTTCACCAGGTGTATTATAATCATTAGTTATCTTATCTAGCTCGGCTACTGTACTGTGTTTAAGGTGTCATGTTCACCAGGTGTATTATAATCATTAGTTATCCTATCTAGCTCGGCTACTGTACTGTGTTAAAGGTGTCATGTTCACCAGGTGTATTATAATCATTAGTTATCCTATCTAGCTCGGCTACTGTACTGTGTTTAAGGTGTCATGTTCACCAGGTGTATTATAATCATTAGTTATCCTATCTAGCTCGGCTACTGTACTGTGTTTAAGGTGTCATGTTCACCAGGTGTATTATAATCATTAGTTATCCTATCTAGCTCGGCTACTGTACTGTGTTTAAGGTGTCATGTTCACCAGGTGTATTATAATCATTAGTTATCCTATCTAGCTCGGCTACTGTACTGTGTTTAAGGTGTCATGTTCACCAGGTGTATTATAATCATTAGTTATCCTATCTAGCTCGGCTACTGTACTGTGTTTAAGGTGTCATGTTCACCAGGTGTATTATAATCATTAGTTATCCTATCTAGCTCGGCTACTGTACTGTGTTTAAGGTGTCATGTTCACCAGGTGTATTATAATCATTAGTTATCCTATCTAGCTCGGCTATTGTACTGTGTTTAAGGTGTCATGTTCACCAGGTGTATTATAATCATTAGTTATCCTATCTAGCTCGGCTACTGTACTGTGTTTAAGGTGTCATGTTCACCAGGTGTATTATAATCATTAGTTATCCTATCTAGCTCGGCTACTGTACTGTGTTTAAGGTGTCATGTTCACCAGGTGTATTATAATCATTAGTTATCCTATCTAGCTCGGCTACTGTACTGTGTTTAAGGTGTCATGTTCACCAGGTGTATTATAATAATTAGTTATCCTATCTAGCTCGGCTACTGTACTGTGTTAAAGGTGTCATGTTCACCAGGTGTATTATAATCATTAGTTATCCTATCTAGCTCGGCTACTGTACTGTGTTTAAGGTGTCATGTTCACCAGGTGTATTATAATCATTAGTTATCCTATCTAGCTCGGCTACTGTACTGTGTTTAAGGTGTCATGTTCACCAGGTGTATTATAATCATTAGTTATCCTATCTAGCTCGGCTACTGTACTGTGTTTAAGGTGTCATGTTCACCAGGTGTATTATAATCATTAGTTATCCTATCTAGCTCGGCTACTGTATTGTGTTTAAGGTGTCATGTTCACCAGGTGTATTATAATCATTAGTTATCCTATCTAGCTCGGCTACTGTACTGTGTTTAAGGTGTCATGTTCACCAGGTGTATTTTAATCATTAGTTATCCTATCTAGCTCGGCTACTGTACTGTGTTTAAGGTGTCATGTTCACCAGGTGTATTATAATCATTAGTTATCCTATCTAGCTCGGCTACTGTACTGTGTTTAAGGTGTCATGTTCACCAGGTGTATTATAATCATTAGTTATCCTATCTAGCTCGGCTACTGTACTGTGTTTAAGGTGTCATGTTCACCAGGTGTATTATAATCATTAGTTATCCTATCTAGCTCGGCTACTGTACTGTGTTTAAGGTGTCATGTTCACCAGGTGTATTATAATCATTAGTTATCCTATCTAGCTCGGCTACTGTACTGTGTTTAAGGTGTCATGTTCACCAGGTGTATTATAATCATTAGTTATCCTATCTAGCTCGGCTACTGTACTGTGTTTAAGGTGTCATGTTCACCAGGTGTATTATAATCATTAGTTTATCCTATCTAGCTCGGCTACTGTACTGTGTTTAAGGTGTCATGTTCACCAGGTGTATTATCATTAGTTATCCTATCTAGCTCGCCTACTGTACTGTGTTTAAGGTGTCATGTTCACCAGGTGTATTATAATCATTAGTTATCCTATCTAGCTCGGCTACTGTACTGTGTTTAAGGTGTCATGTTCACCAGGTGTATTATAATCATTAGTTATCCTATCTAGCTCGGCTACTGTACTGTGTTTAAGGTGTCATGTTCACCAGGTGTATTATAATCATTAGTTATCCTATCTAGCTCGGCTACTGTACTGTGTTTAAGGTGTCATGTTCACCAGGTGTATTATAATCATTAGTTATCCTATCTAGCTGGGCTACTGTACTGTGTTTAAGGTGTCATGTTCACCAGGTGTATTATAATCATTAGTTATCCTATCTAGCTCGGCTACTGTACTGTGTTTAAGGTGTCATGTTCACCAGGTGTATTATAATCATTAGTTATCCTATCTAGCTCGGCTACTGTACTGTGTTTAAGGTGTCATGTTCACCAGGTGTATTATAATCATTAGTTATCCTATCTAGCTCGGCTACTGTACTGTGTTTAAGGTGTCATGTTCACCAGGTGTATTATAATCATTAGTTATCCTATCTAGCTCGGCTACTGTACTGTGTTTAAGGTGTCATGTTCACCAGGTGTATTATAATCATTAGTTATCCTATCTAGCTCGGCTACTGTACTGTGTTTAAGGTGTCATGTTCACCAGGTGTATTATAATCATTAGTTATCCTATCTAGCTCGGCTACTGTACTGTGTTTAAGGTGTCATGTTCACCAGGTGTATTATAATCATTAGATATCCTATCTAGCTCGGCTACTGTACTGTGTTTAAGGTGTCATGTTCACCAGGTGTATTATAATCATTAGTTATCCTATCTAGCTCGGCAACTGTACTGTGTTTAAGGTGTCATGTTCACCAGGTGTATTATAATCATTAGTTATCCTATCTAGCTCGCCTACTGTACTGTGTTTAAGGTGTCATGTTCACCAGGTGTATTATAATCATTAGTTATCCTATCTAGCTCGGCTACTGTACTGTGTTTAAGGTGTCATGTTCACCAGGTGTATTATAATCATTAGTTATCCTATCTAGCTCGGCTACTGTACTGTGTTAAGGTGTCATGTTCACCAGGTGTATTATAATCATTAGTTATCCTATCTAGCTCGGCTACTGTACTGTGTTTAAGGTGTCATGTTCACCAGGTGTATTATAATCATTAGTTATCCTATCTAGCTCGGCTACTGTACTGTGTTTAAGGTGTCATGTTCACCAGGTGTATTATAATCATTAGTTATCCTATCTAGCTCGGCTACTGTACTGTGTTTAAGGTGTCATGTTCACCAGGTGTATTATAATCATTAGTTATCCTATCTAGCTCGGCTACTGTACTGTGTTTAAGGTGTCATGTTCACCAGGTGTATTATAATCATTAGTTATCCTATCTAGCTCGGCTACTGTACTGTGTTTAAGGTGTCATGTTCACCAGGTGTATTATAATCATTAGTTATCCTATCTAGCTCGGCTACTGTACTGTGTTTAAGGTGTCATGTTCACCAGGTGTATTATAATCATTAGTTATCCTATCTAGCTCGGCTACTGTACTGTGTTTAAGGTGTCATGTTCACCAGGTGTATTATAATCATTAGTTATCCTATCTAGCTCGGCTACTGTACTGTGTTTAAGGTGTCATGTTCACCAGGTGTATTATAATCATTAGTTATCCTATCTAGCTCGGCTACTGTACTGTGTTTAAGGTGTCATGTTCACCAGGTGTATTATAATCATTAGTTATCCTATCTAGCTCGGCTACTGTACTGTGTTTAAGGTGTCATGTTCACCAGGTGTATTATAATCATTAGTTATCCTATCTAGCTCGGCTACTGTACTGTGTTTAAGGTGTCATGTTCACCAGGTGTATTATAATCATTAGTTATCCTATCTAGCTCGGCTACTGTACTGTGTTTAAGGTGTCATGTTCACCAGGTGTATTATAATCATTAGTTATCCTATCTAGCTCGGCTACTGTACTGTGTTTAAGGTGTCATGTTCACCAGGTGTATTATAATCATTAGTTATCCTATCTAGCTCGGCTACTGTACTGTGTTTAAGGTGTCATGTAATTCTGGAGATTTCTGTGCCTTTGAATTCTGTGACTGGTATATGCATATCAAGGTTATTTGTGTCGTGAGCTTCGTTCGGGAATTAATTTTCATATTTTTCATGTTCATCAAATTGTTTGAAATATTTAAGTAGATTATTAACATTAATTGGTATATTCGCCTTCTTGTTGTTCGGTAAAAGCTTCCAATAAATCTTTGGATTGCTTGTCTTGAGTGACTAAAGCTTAGCAACTATTGTTTTTTTCCCCGTTTTCTTAGTTTTTCGTAATCCTTTTTGTAACATTTGTTTTTCATTGTCATGTCCTTCCTAGTCTCGTCAATATTCTTTGTGATGTGTTTTTCCCTGACTCGATGATACTGTTGTTTGGACTGCCAACACATTTTATCATATCCTGCGATTCTTTTCTTAAGAGGGGTCACCGGCTTTTTTTTTTTTCTCCTTTTCTCTCTTGCATTGGCTTGTATCCATTCGGCCCCATTCAGCCAACTGCTTTAAGACGTTTATTAACATCCAGGTGTCGATTTCTTCCTGGCGAGCGCTAGCGAGCCAGCGTTGTATGGAGAAATCCGGCTTCGAGACATTTTTCTATCGGAAAATGTAAAAATTTAGCTTGCTCTCAAAACAAAAAATATATATGCTGGCTCGCTACCGCTCGCCAGGAAAATATTGACACCTGGATGGGGGTAAACGTCTTTAAACAGTAGGTTGAATGGGGCCGAATGGGTACAAGCCAAAGAGAGAGGAAGACAAAGAGAAAAACAAAGCGAGGTGGGCTCCCTTAAATGCTTGTTTATTTTAATGAGGAAGGAGAGAGTGGGTACCGAAATGGGAGGGACCGGGTGGGGAGAATTGATTGAGTGAGAGTGAGAGGGGTAGGACCGAAAGTACTGGAATAGGAATAGGTGAATGTGTTGGTGGGTATGGTCGTGCTAATAAGTGATTTCTCGGCACCAAGTATGTTTTGATTAATAATTGGTATCAGCTTTATCTAAGCTTCATTTCTTCATATTGAGTGTAATACATAAACATGTTCCTACACTTACCCACCCTATTCAACATCTGATAGACATCAATACAGCACAGAGCAAGCCAAACGTAATGACAGCTGGGACATGACTTATTAGGGCGACCGTACATGGTAGAGAGGGGGAGGATTAGGAAGTAAGTGGGCGAGTGGGAGTAGGAAGACAATGATAGGACAAAGGAGAGGGAGTGAATGAGAAGACAAGGGGATACGAACCAAATGAATGAACTGTTGGAAGCACAGGAACAAGGGTCTGGAGTTCTCAAAAAAGGCTCCAGTCAGGACGCTATTCTAGCCTTACAGTGTGCTGGCTTAATAATCCAGAAGGGTTGGTAGCCTCTGAGGTCCTATTTTAATTAACTAACTAGCATGGGGAGTGGGAAGGTTTGGGAGTTGTAGCAAAATGAGCATGGCACATTAATTGGTGCGTCCACAAACATTGCCAGGTTTTAATTACTGTTCACAAGGACAGTAATAATATATTGCTGTTAATTACTGTTCACAAGGACAGTAATAATATATTGCTGTTAATTACTGTTCACAAGGACAGTAATAATATATTGCTGTTAATTACTGTTCACAAGGACAGTAATAATATATTGCTGTTAATTACTGTTCACAAGGACAGTAATAATATATTGCTGTTAATTACTGTTCACAAGGACAGTAATAATATATTGCTGTTAATTACTGTTCACAAGGACAGTAATAATATATTGCTGTTAATTACTGTTCACAAGGACAGTAATAATATATTGCTGTTAATTACTGTTCACAAGGACAGTAATAATATATTGCTGTTAATTACTGTTCACAAGGACAGTAATAATATATTGCTGTTAATTACTGTTCACAAGGACAGTAATAATATATTGCTGTTAATTACTGTTCACAAGGACAGTAATAATATATTGCTGTTAATTACTGTTCACAAGGACAGTAATAATATATTGCTGTTAATTACTGTTCACAAGGACAGTAATAATATTGCTGTTAATTACTGTTCACAAGGACAGTAATAATATATTGCTGTTAATTACTGTTCACAAGGACAGTAATAATATATTGCTGTTAATTACTGTTCACAAGGACAGTAATAATATATTGCTGTTAATAATGTGAAGTCATTATCATTTTAGTGTACACATCAATAGAACATGATATTTATAAACAAAATATGTGAAGGCACTTATTTGGAGAGATAGAGAGATTAAAGACCTTTCGCCTCATTTCCTTGTCAATAGTAAGACTTTTCGTGTCATTTAGGTGTCGATTTCCTGGCGAACGATAGCGAGCCTGTCAATTAAGAAGAACCAGCCTTCGGGCGGGACATTTTGTTATCGAAAAATATACAAATTTATCTCTATGGAGGGTCTTGGAGGGTGATTTTTTAAAGCTTGATTGAGTTCTAGGGAGGAAACTATTCAAATTATATAAATATATATATATTATGAAATAAATACGCCCATCCTCCCGTAACACACAAATAATATATCGGCAAATTTAGGGTATCGGCCATACTACTGAAAGTACACATATTTTAGGCAGCTGCATTACTATGAACAACATTAATTATTACCCTACATATAAAAATACTGATGCGATTTACCTTCAGTCATACTTACAGATAACAATGCAAAATCACCCTCCCCCCAAACAAAAATATATATCATAATAATAATAAAAATATATATAATAATAATAATAAAAATATATATAAAAATAATAATAAAAACATATATAATAATAATAATAAAAATATATATAATAATAATAATAATACAAATATATATAATAATAATAATAAAAAATATATATAATAATAATAATAAAAATAAGTGAATGAAATATTAATAATACAATTAATAATGTTCATTGAAAATTGCCGAAAGAGCGCTCGCCTTTAAGAACAAATAAAGAGTAATTAGAGAGAGAGAGAGTTTTAAAGAGAGAAGTAATGAAAGAAAGAGAGCAGTGTGCTTTACATTTCATTCCCCTCCTCCATTTTGTTTGCGATTTTTAAGGGGGGTCACCGGCTGTTTTTATCTTTCTCTCCTTTTCTCTCTTTCCCTGGCTTGTATCCATTCGGCCCCATTCAGCGAACTGTTTCAAGACTTTAATCCCCGTCCAGGTGTCGATTTCTTCCTGGCGAGCGATAGCGATCCAGTATTGTATGGGTAAATGTGGCTTCGCCGGAGACAATTTTCTATCGAAAAATGTACACATTTAGCTTGCTGTCAAAACAAAACAAAAATATATATATATGATGGCTCGCTACCGCTCGCCAGGAAAATATTGACACCTGTATAGGAGTAAACGTCTTAAAACAGTAGGCTGAATGGGGCCGAATGGATACAAGCCAAAGAGAGAGGGAGAGAAAGAGAAAAGAAAGCGAGGTGGGGTCCCTTAACGACTATAATTAACATGCATTTCCCCGGTTGCCCTCCGGACGCTGGACTTACTTGGTTTATGTTTATACTTTTATGGAGCTGCAGAATTTATGAGTTTAAAGAAAATGTGATACAAGAGCCGCTCTGTTAAGGGGGCCTACCTCGTGTTTTGGTTTTATCTCTCTCGCCCTCTTTCTCTGATTTGTATCAGCCTACTGTTTTAAGATGTATATCCCCATCCAGGTGTCGATATATTCCTGGCGAGCGGTAGCGAGCCAACATATTTAAATACAATATTTTCGACAGCAGGCTAAATTTGTACATTTTTCGATAGAAAAATGTCTCCGGCAAAGCCGGATTTCTCCATAAAATGCTGGCTCGATATCGCTCGCCAGGAAGAAATCGACACCTGGATGGGGATAAACGTCTTAAAACAGTTGGCTGAATGGGGCCGAGTGGATACAAGCCAGGGAAAGAGAGAAAAGGAGAGAAAGATAAAACACACACAAATGGTGACCCCCCTTAACACCTTCTGTAGACGGTGACACCTTTGTTCAATTGATTGTGGCTATCTTCAGTAGACGGTGACACCTTTGTTCAATTGATTGTGGCTATCTTCAGGCAAGTTTAACACCTTCAGTAGACGGCGACACCTTTGTTCAATTGATTGTGGCTATCTTCAGGCAAGTTTAACACCTTCAGTAGACGGCGACACCTTTGTTCAATTGATTGTGGCTATCTTCAGGCAAGTTTAACACCTTCAGTAGACGGCGACACCTTTGTTCAATTGATTGTGGCTATCTTCAGGCAAGTTTAACACCTTCAGTAGACGGCGACACCTTTGTTCAATTGATTGTGGCTATCTTCAGGCAAGTTTTAAAGATTGCGTAATTATGTTACTTGTCTTTGTGTTCAACAAAATAGTATGTACCCCTTTGATTCCCAGACAGCGTTTTTAAGTTGACTAAAGTCGTCTAATTGTAGCCAGAGTAATGTTAATTGTAGCCAGAGTAATGTTAATTGTAGCAGAGTAATGTTAATTGTAGCAGAGTAATGTTAATTGTAGCAGAGTAATGTTAATTGTAGCAGAGTAATGTTAATTGTAGCAGAGTAATGTTAATTGTAGCCAGAGTAATGTTAATTGTAGCAGAGTAATGTTAATTGTAGCAGAGTAATGTTAATTGTAGCAGAGTAATGTTAATTGTAGCAGAGTAATGTTAATTGTAGCAGAGTAATGTTAATTGTAGCAGAGTAATGTTAATTGTAGTCAGAGTAATATTAATTGTAGCAGAGTAATGTTAATTGTAGCCAGAGTAATGTTAATTGTAGCAGAGTAATGTTAATTGTAGCAGAGTAATGTTAATTGTAGCAGAGTAATGTTAATTGTAGCAGAGTAATGTTAATTGTAGCAGAGTAATGTTAATTGTAGCCAGAGTAATGTTAATTGTAGCAGAGTAATGTTAATTGTAGCCAGAGTAATGCTAATTGTAGCAGAGTAATGTTAATTGTAGCAGAGTAATGTTAATTGTGGCAGAGTAATGTTAATTGTAGTCAGAGTAATATTAATTGTAGCAGAGTAATGTTAATTGTAGCCAGAGTAATGTTAATTGTAGCAGAGTAATGTTAATTGTAGCAGAGTAATGTTAATTGTAGCAGAGTAATGTTAATTGTAGCAGAGTAATGTTAATTGTAGCCAGAGTAATGTTAATTGTAGCCAGAGTAATGTTAATTGTAGCAGAGTAATGTTAATTGTAGCCAGAGTAATGCTAATTGTAGCAGAGTAATGTTAATTGTAGCCAGAGTAATGTTAATTGTAGCCAGAGTAATGTTAATTGTAGCAGAGTAATGTTAATTGTAGCAGAGTAATGTTAATTGTAGCAGAGTAATGTTAATTGTAGCCAGAGTAATGTTAATTGTAGCAGAGTAATGTTAATTGTAGCAGAGTAATGTTAATTGTAGCCAGAGTAATGTTAATTGTAGTGGAGTAATGTTAATTGTAGCAGAGTAATGTTAATTGTAGCCAGAGTAATGTTAATTGTAGCCAGACTAATGTTAATTGTAGCAGAGTAATGTTAATTGTAGCAGAGTAATGTTAATTGTAGCAGAGTAATGTTAATTGTAGCCAGAGTAATGTTAATTGTAGCAGAGTAATGTTAATTGTAGCAGAGTAATGTTAATTGTAGCCAGAGTAATGTTAATTGTAGCAGAGTAATGTTAATTGTGGCAGAGTAATGTTAATTGTAGCCAGAGTAATGTTAATTATAGCAGAGTAATGTTAATTGTAGCAGAGTAATGTTAATTGTGGCAGGGTAATGTTAATTGTAGCAGAGTAATGTTAATTGTGGCAGAGTAATGTTAATTGTAGCAGAGTAATGTTAATTGTAGCAGAGTAATGTTAATTGTGGCAGGGTAATGTTAATTGTAGCAGAGTAATGTTAATTGTAGCAGAGTAATGTTAATTGTGGCAGAGTAATGATAATTGTAGCAGAGTAATGTTAATTGTAGCAGAGTAATGTTAATTGTGGCAGAGTAATGTTAATTGTAGCAGAGTAATGTTAATTGTAGCAGAGTAATGTTAATTGTAGCAGAGTAATGTTAATTGTAGCAGAGTAATGTTAATTGTGGCAGGGTAATGTTAATTGTACAGCATATTATGGTTTAGTATACAGTATGTACCAGATATTTGTGTTGCCAGTCCTCCTTTAATGTTCACCATAATTTACTGTTTCGGCTCTATGGTTTAAGGAAGGGGTTTAGTTTGCTCTCTAAACCTCTATCAAACTTAGAAAATCACCCACAAGACCCCCCTTCGATATAAATGTGTACATTTTTCGGTAGAAACATTTCCCGGCCGAAGGCCGATTCCTCTTCAAATACAGGCTCGCTATCGCTCGCCAGGAAAAAAATCGCCATCTAAATGGCACGAAAGGTCTTAATATAGGCACAAAATGGGGTAAATAGTCTGAAAATCGCCAAACTAATTGGGCGAATGTCTTGAAATAGCATAACTAATAGGGCTAAACATGAGGGAGGAGGAAGACTCGAAAAAACAACTGCCTCCCCTTAATGTTCACCACCCTTCCACTATGTTCAACTTTACCCATTAATTATCGCTTAGTTTTTTGTTCTAGTTCATTAATTTTGCAGCATTTTGTTTTTAAGTGATGGCCGAGGCGGAGCGAACGCTTAGACGATTGGCAATATAACTAATTTCAAACATTATAAATAATAGTATATGCTGCATATGTTGTATTGTTTGTCTTTTAATAATAGTATATGCTGCATATGTTGTATTGTTTGTCTTTTAATAATAGTATATGCTGCATATGTTGTATTGTTTGTCTTTTAATAATAGTATATGCTGCATATGTTGTATTGTTTGTCTTTTAATAATAGTATATGCTGCATATGTTGTATTGTTTGTCTTTTAATAATAGTATATGCTGCATATGTTGTATTGTTTGTCTTTTAATAATAGTATATGCTGCATATGTTGTATTGTTTGTCTTTTTAATAATAGTATATGCTGCATATGTTGTATTGTTTGTCTTTTTAATAATAGTATATGCTGCATATGTTGTATTGTTTGTCTTTTAATAATAGTATATGCTGCATATGTTGTATTGTTTGTCTTTTTCATAATAGTATATGCTGCATATGATGTATTGTTTGTCTTTTTAATATTAGTATATGCTACATATGTTGTATTGTTTGTCTTTTTAATAATAGTATATGCTACATATGTTGTATTGTTTGTCTTTTAATAATAGTATATGCTACATATGTTGTATTGTTTGTCTTTTAATAAGAGTATATGCTGCATATGTTGTATTGTTTGTCTTTTTAATAATAGTATATGCTACATATGTTGTATTGTTTGTCTTTTAATAAGAGTATATGCTGCATATGTTGTATTGTTTGTCTTTTTAATAATAGTATATGCTGCATATGATGTATTGTTTGTCTTTGTCTTTTAATAATAGTATATGCTGCATATGTTGTATTGTTTGTCTTTTTAATAATAGTATATGCTGCATATGTTGTATTGTTTGTCTTTTTAATAATAGTATATGCTGCATATGTTGTATTGTTTGTCTTTTAATAAGAGTATATGCTGCATATGTTGTATTGTTTGTCTTTTTAATAATAGTATATGCTGCATATGTTGTATTGTTTGTCTTTTTAATAATAGTATATGCTGCATATGTTGTATTGTTTGTCTTTTTAATAATAGTATATGCTACATATGTTGTATTGTTTGTCTTTTAATAAGAGTATATGCTGCATATGTTGTATTGTTTGTCTTTTTAATAATAGTATATGCTGCATATGATGTATTGTTTGTCTTTTTAATAATAGTATATGCTGCATATGTTGTATTGTTTGTCTTTTTAATAATAGTATATGCTACATATGTTGTATTGTTTGTCTTTTTAATAATAGTATATGCTGCATATGTTGTATTGTTTGTCTTTTTAATAATAGTATATGCTGCATATGATGTATTGTTTGTCTTTTTTCTTAGTACGGTATTTCATACATAATCTGATTCTATTCAGCTTGTTAACGTTGTATAATATGAGATGGTATAGTATGTAAATGATGACAACTTCTTAATATTTTAGTACGATGACGAAATATTCTTATTCTGGTTACCATTAGACAATTTTCTTGAGTTATAATCTATCTCTAGGACTTAAATAGGTACAGTCCAGGACAGAACTTGTTGTCATGGCCTGAGGCAATGTGTTAGTTCACTTATCTTTTAATAGATGGCCCTTTAATCGCTTCTAATAAAAGGGGGCGGGGTTAGTATAGAGGTTGGAAGGAGGAGGAGTCAAACGTGTGTGTGTGTGTGTGTTCTAGAACAGCACGCAGAATAACTTTATTTTAACCCTTTCACGCATATGACGCGATTTTGAGCCGATTGGGAATACTTTAAAGCCTTTGTTACCATCAGGGGTATTTACAAACCTTTAGTTTAGTTACTTCAACCTCTGCAGTTGTCTTTGAGTTAGCTGTGGGCAGCAAACTAATCTTGGAGAGGTAATTATAACAGTAAGACAACTCTATTTCTTATTGCTAAACTGGCAACCTCTGCGTCATAAATGCGGGAAAGGGTTAACATAACACACAGGCTATATTATTAGACTAGCCCATGCCGGATCACAAATAAGTAACACACATCAGGTGTTGCGTTATTTATGAAATTTAATATACAGACAATCAAGTTTCTATCCTTCGAACTTCCCATTCCCCCCTCCTTCCCTTCTCTCTGCTGCCTTCCCCTATCTCCCCCCTTCTCTCTTTTTCTCTCCCCCTTCTCTCTCCTAACCGAATATATAATTTACCTCATCGTCGTGTTCAAAGCTGTCCATACAAATATCTTTGGTGTTTTAATAATACTGTTCTTTTTACCTCTACTGATTCTCAATTATTAACTCGTATTCTATTATTTACCTTATACAATGTGTTATAGAAAATAAATATATACAGTATGCTCCGTTGCAAAACACTCAAAGTTGCCAACCTTGGCGTCCTGGTTAGTGTAAACAATCGTATAAATATATAAGTAATTGAAACGGGATGTTACAATCCACGCATCAAGACAAGTTGGATCACATTGTAATCTAGCTTTGACCAAATTATAACCAAATATATATCATAAAGACAAGATAATATCGGCCCAGTTAGAGAAAACACTTTAGATGAGCCGAAAACGTGTTTTTGTTTGTAATAAAAACAAATTTTCATAGTAGAGTAAAAAAAAAAATCTTCCATACCACTATTCACAGCACTGTGGTTGACCAATTCATAATCTACCTTAACATGTTGTTGTTGTTGTTGTTGTTCCCCAAGCTGCCTGGCCGAACAGCCCCAAGGCCCCGTTGAAGGCCAAGGCCATAACTGAGCGCCCCCACAGAACCCTCCCTGCCGACCACAATAAAGCCTGGGTGACCGAAGCCACTCCATGGCGCGGAGCTAAGGAGGGTGCGGAAACGCCCGGGAAACCAAAGACCCACCCAGGGCCCTGTGCCCCTCAGCAATTATGAAGAGAAAGTTGAGGGGCAAAGGAAAAATGTGACGCTTTGGCTTCCAATCTTGGTAGATTGGGAGGTCAATCCTCGGAAGAGGTGCCGTCACTTGAGATCTAGAAAATATATAAGTAAAAGGAACAGTCAGAGTAAGCTACGGGTATGTCAGAGATCGCTCAGTTCTCACTCTGATAGACCAGCCCATCACCACATGACTAGAACCCAATCCTCTCAGCATCAGCAAGGAAAGGCCCTAGAAAGCCGCCTTTGGCTGGGGGATAGCTCCCCTATTTCAACCCCTTTCGGGGTTGGGCATCCGCCTTCCTTAACATGTCATAGTACTTAATATTATTACCTTAACATGTAATATGACACGCTATGATTATTGCATTATACTTTTCTCAGTGGATTCTTAATTACTAGCTTAATTACTGTGGCTTCCCATTATCAGTAAACAGTTCGGCGTTACCCATTGTAATGATTTACTATAAAGTAAGTCATCAAATTGAACAATTAACGATAATCCAAGTAATCTTGTTATGTTGTTTTAAAGTTGATATACTGTAAATTGTTTAGGCTTTTATATTTTTACTTCGTATTGTTTAAATTATCGTCCAAACATAATTAAAAGTATACTATAGCTCTGTGTATGTTACCTTGAATTTAATTTAATATGTATTATTTCACCATCATTATGTTACGGTGAACATTGGAAACCCATACACATTATATAATACATATAAAGGGTTCTTAAATGTAAACATTTACAATTTATATTTATTCAATCAACATGATCTCCACCCACAAGCTGCATCAACTGCCTCCTGTATTCTCGTTGGAGCTGATTTAAACATGTTCCAACTTATATTAGGGCGGCGACGGATTCCCGCTCCCCCCCCCCCCTCCCCCCCCTGCCCCCCGATCCCACTCCTCCCGCCCTTTCCAATCCTAACCTGAACCACATTCCACTCCATGACATGATGGCCCACAAATTCTCTATTGGGTTCATGTCACACACCCTTGTGGACCAGCTAAACCCCGGATGGGGTCAGGTCAGGTGAAGGTATTGAAGGATAAACCTTCACAACGGCACCTCGTAGCTACTTTCTACTTTTCCTATTTTCTGAAGAGTGTAGAGAGGGGAGAAGGGGTGTTGGAGAGAGACGAAGTTGTTATAGTGGCTTTGTTATGTGTGTTATTAGTCTGTATACGTCGTAAGGCTCAGGATGGCCATGACACGCACTGAAGACAGCAGCATCTCCTCAATAATGCTAATACCTTTTCTAGTTTGCCTGGACCAGTGTGTGTGTGTGTGTGTGTGTGTGTGTGTGTGTGTGTGTGTGTGTGTGTGTGTGTGTGTGTGTGTGTGCGTTTTATGTTATCATGTGTGAGTGATTTGTGCCCATTACGATGTATGTGATCATGTGTGTGATGTGCGTTTTATGTTATTGGGTGTGAGTGTGTGTGTGTCTGTTTTGTATCCTGTGTTAGTGTTGGTGTGGGTGGGTTGGTGCTTGAATGTGATGGACAGAGGAGAGAGGTTGAAGCGCCGTCTCCTCAAACATTACAAATTGTGGAGGTCACAAGTATATGTATTATCCAACTTATTCCTTCAGCCAACACAAATAACGTAAATCCTAAGTGTTATTGTTACACTGTATATATATATATAAACAAATATAGACGTGTTCTTCGGGAATCGTAGCTTAATTAGGAATAGGATATCTAGCGAGGCTGCGAGTAACAGGTGTTGTTCGCTGCCTCGCTAGTTATCCTATTGCTAATCAATATATATGTGTTACTTTTGTCATCCCTAACATTTATTATTTATTTCATAAGTCGTAGGCGTGTGCATAAACCTTTAACCGTCTTGGTGGTGTAATGGTTAAGGTGTCTAAAAATCTGTGTGTGATAACCCAGGTTCGAATCCCAGTGGATCACATACATGCTTTCATTAATTTCATTGGAGGCGTTTGGTGGTGTGGTGAAATTAATACAAAATAGATTATGTATATGTAAATTCAAAACAATCGCATAGTATTATTCTGCGTATTTTAGAAGGTATCTTTTATGTTCTTGAGAGAGAGAGAGAGAGAGAGAGAGAGAGAGAGAGAGAGAGAGAGAGAGAGAGAGAGAGAGAGAGAGAGGTGGGAGGGAGGGAGGGGAGAGGAAGCGGGTGAAGAAGGAGAGTTGGGGTGAAAGGGAGAGGGGGAGGAGGGGGGAATGGAAAGTGGGAAGGATAGAAACTTGATTGTCTGTATATTAAATTCCATAAATAACGCAACACCTAATGTGTGTTACTTATTTGTGATCCAGCATGGGCTAATTTTATAATATAGCCTGTGTGTTATGTTAAAATAAACTTATTCTGCG
The DNA here is from genome assembly GCA_032716605.1 of Paralithodes platypus. Taxonomy (NCBI): domain Eukaryota; kingdom Metazoa; phylum Arthropoda; class Malacostraca; order Decapoda; family Lithodidae; genus Paralithodes; species Paralithodes platypus. The sequence goes on from CM064569.1 coordinate 18,995,829, forward strand.
TGCCGTTCTCGAACACACACACACACACACACACACACGTTTGACTCCTCCTCCTTCGAACCTCTATATTAACCCCGCCCCGATTTATTAGAAGCGTTAAAGTGCCATCTATTAAAAGGTGTGTGAACTAACACATTGCCTCAGGCCAAGACAGCAGTTCTGTCGTAGACTGTACAACCGGGGGTATTAAGTGTTGTCATAGATTCCAGTGGTCTTCTCTCAAAAAGTGTTATTGGTATCTTTATAGTTAATGGGAAACGTGCTTATCCCTCAGATTATTAGTCAGTGTCCGAAACTTTGTGAAATATCTGCAACACTTATTAACCTCGACTGTACATGCTATCCAAATAATGCTAGACAGAACAACAAAACACGCCATCGAAATGAAGGAGTTAAATGAGGTCAGTTTATTTGTTAACTTCATATGGTGTTATAATGTAATAGATTAATAATTAGTAGTCTGTTTCTTTCCAACTGATGGATAATTGCTAAGTTCCTATCAAGATTACTCAGTTATTTTGAAAATTTTGGAGTGAAATATGGTGCTAATTATATAAACTTGGTCTTAATTTGCTACAGAGACCTAGCAGTTTCATGTGTGTCCATTAAGTATCGATAAATTAGCTGCTAAGGGATTCAATTAGTCGTCAGCTGAAAATAAATAGAGTATAGTTTCCACATTATAATTTGCTGAATCACGGGTCAGGAATAGTGTAGTTATATCTGGTTATCTCTTTCATTATTCGTTTCTCCCTCCCCTTGACATGGTAAGCCCACACTATGCTCACAATTAATATATAACACAGTGCGGGGGTCCCAGTTGACCTCGACCTGACCTGACCTCACCATTGATCTACATAAATAAAAGAATGAACATTCGTTTGTTCGAGCTGCCATAATAAAACCGCCTCGACTTAAACCTTACTGTACCGGCGACGTCTTTTTGAATTTTATTTCAGCTCCATGTAGACGACTTCATTAAGTTTAGGAAGGATAAATGGTAGCTGAAAGAATGAATTGAGTTTGTCTGTAGCCTTTTTAATGGTAGACATCCTTTCTAGGATGAATAAAGCTGTCTGATAGTTGCCAGAAGTGGTACTGTATGGGTTATCCAGAATACAAAATAACAGGGATTCATTTTACTGAAGGAGTAACTCGAGGTAGTATTATATCCCTTGAGCATGAAACCATATTTCCTAAAAATAAACAAAAAATACAACATTTGTTTAAATCAGATTGAAGAAACGTCATTCTATTCTATGGGTACATCGGACACTGACCATATTTTTTATCAATTAACCCCTTGAGGATTATGATGCATTTCTTTATATCAACCCCTTGAGGATTACTCCACGTTTTGACAGTTGAAATTAAAGGGGTAAAGACTATATCAGTTTACCCTCCGAGTTCCATATGCACATCCTAATCTGAAAGAATTTTTTTAACATTAGCCAGGAGTATATATATATATATATATACCGGTATATATATATATATATATATATATATATATATATATATATATATATATATACAGTATTAATAATATATATGGATGGAGTCATGAAAGAAATACAAGGAAGAGCAGTGGATATTGGTGTACCGCTGATAAGGGAGGGATACGAGCGGAAGCTACCTGTAATGCTGTTTGCTGATGATACATTTCTGATGAGCGATCGTGAATTGGAGTCACAGGGTCTGGTAAGTATGTTTGGAGCAGTGTTTGAAAAACGGAATCTGAAATTAAATTCGGGGAAGAGTTAGGTTATGGTCTTTGAAAGAGGTGCAGCCACAGAGTGTGAGGTGAGGTTGAACGGGCAGTAACAAGAAATACGGTGGTCAGCATGAATGTAAAAAAGTCCTTGCATGACAGTGTGGTAATCCCAACATTGACTTACGGGTGTGAAGCATGGTCGTTGGTGGAGAGACTCAGACCAAGAGTGGGAGGGGTGTAAATCAGTTGCTTAAAAAGTGTGTGCGGAGTTACATGGAGGGATAGACAGACGAATGACGAAGTAAGAGAGAGGTGTGGTGTGGATGTAAATGTGCTGGAAAGTGTGAAAAGGAACACCTTGAGTTGGTTCGGCCATATGGAATGCATTGGAAGAAAGATAATGACTAAGAGAGTGTACAAGATCGAGGTGGAAGGACAGAGAGGGAGAGGTACACCGAATGAGTGGTGGAAGGATGGAGTAAAGAAGTATATGAGTGAAGGTGGTGCTGGATAGGAGGAGGGGCATCAACTGACTGGGGGAAGAGGTGCATGGGGGTGTTTCGTTCGTGGCCAACCCTTCGGGGATCACAGCCTCCGGCAATAGATATATACAGTACATTAGATAGAACATTCAAAACTCTGTCCATGATAGAAGGCGAATATAAATTCCTGCCATGTATTTTATAAGGGTAACTATTATATAGTAGAAGTTCAAAATAGGTTACGGTAGAGTGAATAGCACAACATATACCGATGGAGCAGATTGTGATATAAACTTCAATATATAATATGTCTCCGTGGAAACCAGATGTTATATAATGGTGAATATGTCCTACACTTAAGTAACACCCCGTTCTTAACATTACACATCAATTACAAACCCCAATGCACTTGAATAAACTAATGAAAGCATATGGTTTTCCCGGGATTCGAACTCGGGACACCACACCCAGAACATAAGCATCTAAACCATCACACCACCATCACAGTTATACTATATAGGTCAAAGCAGGGTTTAAGTTTGGATGAAGGTTAGAGGTGTTTATATTAACCCATTGGCTGCGGCTATGTTTGGGCTATTTAGGGCATATTCAGGCACTCCTGAATGATAAATCAAGCATCTGCATTAAATGAACTGTATTCTGCCGAAAACTAGGCGAAAATAGCTTCAAAATGAGACCAAAACGGGCCCTGTACGTGGTCTGGTTCACCCGCAGCGGTGCCAGTAAAACGCGGGAAACCCGCTATTTGGTAGCACTCGCTCGCTTGGCTACACTGTTAAGAGAGACAGAGAGAGACCCGCGCGAGACACAGCCTAGCTCAGTGAGCCGCTCGGTGCTCTGAGGAACGGAGGTGGGCCCCTCACGCTCCCGCCCACTGACACTCGATTTTTACGTCTTTTACAGGCTTTTAAAGCCTGGAAATTGCTGTAACTTGCCAAAACATTCCAGAACGTCACCCGCAGCCAAAGGGTTAAGGGGAGATTTCAACTGGAGGGATACATTTCTGAACTCCATTATCTCTCATGTTTAGCCACATTGCTTTTGAGATTTAAAACGTTTGCCCTATTAGCTTGGCGTTTTTAAGAACTTTCACCCCTTGTTTTCAATGTTAAGACCTTTTGTCCCATTTAGGTGTGGATTTCTTCCTGGTGAGCGAGAGCGAGCCTGCAATCTAAGAGGAACCGGCCTTCGACCAGAACATTTTTCTACTGACAAATGTACAGGTGTAGGGAACAAACTAAAAACCTCCCCTTGAGATCAGAGTGGATAACATGATAACAGTTGGATTGAAGTCAGGAAATACACAGAGGTCAAAGTGTGATATGCTTGTGTGGATATGAGATAGTACACATAAGTAACACCCCGTTCTTAACATTAATCATCAATTGGGGGGGAGATTGTAGGCACCAATCGATCAGGGCTAGACACAGGTGAGGTTATAGGCATGTGATAAAGAGTCGCTGGAACTCCTGTTTCATTTGCTTGGCCTCTCTTACTGATTTTCTTTGTGCCTCATTTACACTGAGAGCAATCCAGCTAGCTCTCAGAAACACCTCCTCCTCCTATCCACTTCACTACACTAAACATGCACACCCCACTTCATTCCTCCACACCAAAATTTAAAAAAATAAAATTATGAATTCTTGCCCAGCCTCGGAGTCCCCATAAATGCCCCCACACCTGACCGACCATCCCCTGACGACCCTACAAAATGACCTGGACCTCGGCCTGTTACTCTTTCTATTAATTTTTGCAACATTCGTGGACTTTCCTCTAAATTTCACTCTGTTGAACACCATCTCTCTTCCTACAAACCTGATCTTCCCCACCGAAACTCAGGTGTCTGTAGCAACATCCAGCAGCCCCTTCTCTGTATCCTCCTACTTTCTCTATCCTAGTTTCAAAGCCAAAGGCGGATGTTGTGCATATGTGCACAACAAACTCACTTGCTCTCGTGTTCCCGATTTCGACTCCTCTGAATTCTCAACTTTATGGCTCAAACTTTCCTGTCATGCTCTTACTAAATATTTCTGTGCTGTCTATCTTTCCCCTAACTCTACCAACTTTTCCAAATTCTTTGACTACCAGTATCTAAACTCTACAGTGGAACACATTCTATCCATTTCTCCTTTCTCAGAAATCTCCATCTTAGGAGATTTCAACGTTCACCACTGCCAATGGCTCTCCTCTCACACTAGTGATCCACCTGGTGAACAAGCCTACGTCTTTTCTATCCTAAATGACCTAGAGCAGTTAGTTCAGCAACCCACCCGTATCCCGGATCGCATCGGAGATCGGCACAACATTCTTGACTTGTTTCTAACTTCTAACCCTTCTTCTTATACTGTCGATCTTCTCTCTCCTTTGGGCTCCTCCGACCATAAACTTATCTCTGTCACCTGTCCTATCTCTCCAGTACGGCCACCCGATCCTCCTAGCCGGCGGTGCTTGTGGCACTTTGGCGCTGCCGACTGGGAGGCTCTCCGGCAGTACTTCATTGATTTCCCATGGAATTATTTCTGCTTCCGTGGCCGATGACCCTCAGAGAGTGCTGAACGCATTACCGAGGTAATCCTATCGGGCATGGAAGCATACATTCCATTCTCTTTCTCTCAGACTAATGCTAAAAAATCTTGGTTTACTCACGCCTGTTCTACTGCTGTCCGCAATAAGGAGGCAGCATTCAAACGGTACCGTCGCCTTAAAACGCAAGACTCTCATTCTTCCTATGTTTCTGCCCGGAATCAAGCCAAATCTGTTCTTCGACTTGCCAAACACTCTTTCATCAATAATAAATGCACTGAACTATCCAACTCTAGCTTTTCCCAAGCTTTCTGGCATCTAGCCAAAAACCTCTCCAACAATTTCTCTTCTTCGTCTTTCCCTCCCCTTTCCCACTCTGATGGTACAACCATCACTTTTTCTTCTGACAAAGCTAAACTCTTCACTCAAACTTTTGCTAGAAACTCCACCTTGGATGATTCCGGTGCTATTCCTCTCTCTCCACCCTCCTCTCTCTTACTTATGCCTAATATCCTAATCTCTTCTAAAGATGTACTTTCTACCCTCTCTGGGCATAACACTAATAAGGCGTACATTCCAGACGGTATTCCTCCTGTTGTTCTCAAAATCTGTGCTTCCGTGCTGACTCCCTGCCTAGGCAAACTCTTTCATCTCTATCTATCCTCTAACGTCTTCCCTTCATGCTGGAAGTTTGCTCACATTCAACCTGTCCCAAAGAAGGGTGACCGCTCTCAACCCTCCAACTATCGTCCAATTGCTCTCATCTCTTGTCTTTCTAAAGTTTTTGAAACTATTCTTGCTTCCAAATTTCTTAAGCATTTCTCTTCTCATAATCTGCTCTCAGATCGCAAGTATGGCTTCCTTAAGGGTCGCTCTACTGTTGATCTTCTTTCATATCTTACTAACTCTTGGTCATCCTCCTTTTGGGACTTCGGTGAGACTTTTTCTATTGCACTAGATTATCGAAAGCTTTCGATAGAGTCTGGCACAAATCTTTAATTTCTAAACTACCCTCCTTCGGTTTCTATCCCTCCATCTGTGCCTTTGTCTCTAATTTCCTTTTCGGCCGTTCCATAGCCGCGGTTGTGGACGGCCATTGTTCACTTCCTCACCCTATAAACTCTGGTGTTCCTCAGGGCTCTGTCCTATCTCCTATTCTCTTTCTAATTTTTATAAATGATCTCCTTAACTGTACCTTAATTCCCATCCATTCATACGCAGACAACTCAACCTTACACTACTCCATTAGTTTTTCAGAACACCCCAGCCAGCAATCCCTTACCGATAAACGTAATGAAGCCATAGAACTCTTAAATTCTGATCTAAATACTATCTCCAAATGGGGCAGAGAAAACCTTGTTACTTGTACCTTTAATGCTTCCAAAACCCAATTTCTCCATCTATCTACCCGTCAGGATCTCCCAGCGGACTATCCCTTATTCTTCAACAATACAAAAATCAAGCCTTCATCTTCTCTCAATATTCTTGGTGTCTCTTTTTCTTCTGCTCTCATTTGGAAGGACCATATTACCAGTCTTGCTAAGGCAGCCTCCCAGAAGCTGGGTGTGCTCAACCGCCTTAGGGGGTTCTTTTCCCCAGCACAGCTTCTTGCTCTGTACAGGGGCATAGTGCGTCCTTGTATTGAGTATTGTTCACATGTGTGGGGAGGTTCCTCTCACACCGCTCTCCTAGAAAAAGTTGAAAGGAAGGCCTTTCGTATCATTAACTCCCGTCCACTCACCAACTCTCTGCAATCTCTCTCTCTCTCCGCCACAATGTTGCATCTCTCTCGCTATTCTATCGCTACTATAATAATCAGTGTTCCTCAGAGCTTTCCCAGTGCATACCACCTCCTTTACGTAGGGCACGTGTTACCCGTCTTGCAACTCAATCCCACCCCTACTCTGTGCAACTCTCTAACCCAAGAGTGAAACGTTACTCTCAAACTTTCTTCTACTCAACAGCTGAGCTCTGGAACTCTCTCCCTGAATCAGTATTTGCCTCTTCCTATGACTTAAATTGCTTCAAACTCCGTGTGTCCAGGCATTTTGGCTCGATCGTCCCTTGATTTTGGCCCTGTCACTCTTTCAACTATGGGGGAGGCACTCGCTATAGGCAATTCTGCCTTTTGCCTCCCTCAATCACATAGAAAAACAAAAATTACAAACCCCAATGTACTTAAATAAACTAATGAAAGCATATGGTCCTCCCGGGATTCGAACTCGGGATACCACACCCAGAACATAAGCACCTAAACCATTACACCACCAACACAGTACAAATGTCAAACTGTGATAGTCTATACCTTGTTTATTGTTAGTTGGCTAAATGATGTCCTCCGTTTCATGTTGTTGGGTATAAGGGGAGGTAATTGGTTAATCGAGTCCTACTCCTCCCTCAGGTTTAGCCCTAATAGTTATGAGATCTCAACACATTGGCCCCATAAGTTTGGCAATTTTCAGACCTTTTTCCCCATTTTTTTTTTATTTTTTATTTTTTTTTTTTAGAGACAATGAACGGAGGAAGGAAAAACACAGATAAAACAAAAAGGTCCATGTGGCTAAAGGCATCCTCCATTAATAAAATATTTGCAACAACTGGATTTAAACATTTGTAGATTGTAAGTTTGTGGAAAGCAATTCGAGGGAAGTGAATTCCAAAGAGTAGTAGCTCTGGGGATAAATGAATTCTGATAAGCAGAAGTTCTGCATTGTGGAGGAGAAAGTGTAAATTCATGGGCGCTCTCAGCTTCCCTAGTTCTATGGGGAAAGATGTGGAGAGGTGGCACAATTAAAGCAAGTTCCTCGGAACAATTGCTGTGAAAATATCTGTAGAATAATGCAAGGGATGCAACGTTTCTTCGTATGGATAATGTAGGAAGGTCCTGTGTGATTGCAGGGTTATTGATTAATCTAATAGCTTTATTTTGAATTGTGTCCAACTGCCTCAATGCAACCACTCCACTTCCACTCCACAGAGGTGAACAGTAATCCATCTGAGAACGCACATGACTTTTATATATTACGGCCAACTGCTCGTCAGTGAAGAATTCTCGAACTCTGTACAGGAGTCCCAGTTTTTTAGAGGCATTCTTAGCAATGCTTCTAACATAATGTGTCCAGCTCAAGTTAGTAGTTAATGTTACACCGAGAATGTCAATACTAGGGGAAGTGGGAATATTTACATCATTAAAAAATATATGGGAATCAGTGAGATTCTGTCGGTTAGAAAATTGAATGTACTTGGTTTTCTGTGCATTAAAGGAAACTAGATTCTTTTGTCCCCATTCATTAATTCTAGAAAGGTCCTGGTTCAGAGAAATTGCAGTGTTTATTTTTGAATTTATAAGATCGGGTTGGGTGAAAGAATTGGTAAATGTGAAGGAACTGTGGAGTGTTGAGTCATCTGCGTAGGAATGTATTGGATTATGAATGGTAGATATAAGATCATTGATATGAATGAGAAACAGAGTTGGGGCCAAAACTGATCCCAGGGGAACACCAGTATTTATTGAGTGAAATTGAGAATAAAGGCCATCTACCATTACACGTATTTTTCTGTTATGAAGATAAGAAGAAATTAGTGGAACTAATGACGCAAGGCCGTAGTGTGACATCTTCGACAATAAGGATTGATGCCAGACTCTATCAAATGCCTTTGATATATCCAGTGCTATTGTATGTGTTTCACCATGTTGGTCTGTAGCTTGGTTGATTTGATGCGTAAGAAGGCAAAGAATGTCTGCAGTTGATCGACATCGTCTAAAACCATATTGCCTATCACTGATTAATTTATTATTCTCAAGATGCTTAATTATGTGATTATATAATATAATTTCAAAGACTTTACCAAGAGTGGAAGTTATAGCTATTGGTCTGTAGTTTGATGTATCTGAAGAGGCACCTTTTTTAGGAACTGGATGGATGTTTGCTTCTTTCCAGGGTACTGGGAAGCATGAGGTATGAGTACACAGACGGAACAATTTTGCCAATACAGGAGCGAGCACCAAGGAGCAATTCTGAAGTACTATTGGAGGAATTTCATCTGGACCAGGAGCCTTATCTACTGAGAAATTCTGCAAATTAGTTTTGACATGTCTGGTGTGGATCTTAAGTGAGGGAATTTCAGGCGAATTAAAATTAAGTACAGGGACATCTTGATTTATTTCATCTAAGGTTGAGGTTTGTCAATATTAAGACCTTTCGTGCCATTTTGGTGTCGATTTTTTTCCTAGCGAGCGATAACGAGCCTGTATTTGAAGAGTAATCGGCCTTTTACCCAAAAAATTACAAATTTATATCGAAGAGGGATTATGTGGGTGTTTTTTTAAGCTTGGTAGAGGTTTAGAGAGCAAACTAAACCCCTTCCTTAAACTATTGAGCCGAATTTGTAAATTATGCTGCACAATACCGTCTGAGCTCCCTTAATAATGGAAAACAGATGGACCTTTCAATAGCACTTCTTGATCATTAGTGCTGTAACTCCTTGTTTATAACTCTTGACACAGATCACCTTTAAGGGGAGGCAGACCGTTTTTCTGGACCCCCTGCTCCCCAATGTTTAGCCCCACTAGTTTTGAGATTATAAGACGTTCGGCCCATTAGTTTGGCGATTTTAAGACCTTTCGCCCCATTTCGTTGTCAATTTTAAGACCTTTCCTGCCATTTAGGTGTCGATTATTTCCTGGCGAGCGATAGCGAGCCTGCAATTTTAAGAGGAACTGGCCGTCGGCCGGGACATTGTTCTACCGAAAAATTTACAAATTTATCTTGTTTTAGGTGTTTTTCTAAGCTTGATGGAGGTCTAGGGAGGAAACTAAAAAAAATATATATGAATAAATGAATTATTAGACCATACAAACGGTCAGTCTCCCCTTTAGTTGGGGAAAACACCTTATTTCTCTCTCTCTCTCTCTCTCTCTCTCTCTCTCTCTCTCTCTCTCTCTCTCTCTCTCTCTCTCTCTCTCTCTCTCGCTTGACCTGATGTCCCCCTCTCTCAACATACATGCATCATTTACTTAATCTGTCAATACTCTTTCCTCTCCCTTCTCTCCTCTCCTCACATAACTCTTTACCTTACCTCTCTTCTCGTTTAAGGGAGCCCACCTCGCTTTTTTTCTCTTTCTCTCCCTCTCTTTTTGGCTTGTATCCATTCGGCCCCATTCAGCCTACTGTTTTAAGACGTTTACCCCATCCAGGTGTCAATATTTTCCTGGCGAGCGGTAGCGAGCCAGCATCTATATATTTTTGTTTCGACAGCAAGCTAAATTTATATATTTGTCGATAGAAAAATGTCTCCGGCGAATCCGTATTTCTCCATACAGTGCTGGCTCACTATTGCTCGCCAGGAAGAAATCGACTTCGACTAGAGAAATACCTTTCTTAAATCCACGACTGACTGCATTTGTAAATTTAAAAAGGTTTGTTTTTGTTTCCTCTATCATATTACTAACAACTGTCCCCTACTAACATCTCCTAATCCTGCCACGGTCATTTGTCCCAAGGCAACTTTCCCTTTCCAGTTATCCCTTACCCACTGTAAACCACTGTTTAGACTTTTTAGACACTTGACCATCAGTGTTTTGGAGGGCAAGCAAGTTTGAGGGGTCGCTGGACCTGTTGTTGCTTGATTTCCTTTGTACTCCTTTGTACTCTCTATCTCTCATTTTTCTCTCTCTCTCTCTCTCTCTCTCTCTCTCTCTCTCTCTCTCTTTCTCTCTCTCTCATACACACACACACACACACACACACACACACACAGAAACACCATCCACTACTGCAGGTAGTGGATGTCAACTTCAAGTATCATTGTGCGTATAGTCGTGTGTGTGTGTGTGTGTGTGTGTGTCTGTTTTAATGATATGTTTATGTGTGTATGTATGCGTTCTCGTAAATGTTGGCAACATACACTAGTTATAGGTATATATATTGTACATATAATCAATAATAACCTTGCTTATCCTATCTGCTTATAGGGGTCACAACCTTACTAACACAGCTAACTTTCGCTTTTGCTTATATTTCGTTTCGCTTTATCTCTCAAAGGACACACACACACACCTATCTTATGTCTGTTTGTTTTTTCTCTCTCGTGTGTTTATTTATCTGTGTATGTGTGTGTTTCTACTTGTTGTGTCTTCCATTTTGTCTTCCTTGCTCAGGTTGTTTATCTTTCCTCTCTCTCTCTCTCTCTCTCTCTCTCTCTCTCTCTCTCTCTCTCTCTCTCTCTCTCTCTCTCTCTCTCTCTCTCTCTCCCCGCTACGTCCCTCACTCGCAGCCCCCTCCCCTCCCCTTTATTCCATTACGCCTTCACTCCCTACCCTCAATCACAGCTCTCCCGCTGCTCCACCCGTACCATCACCTAGATTTTCCGTACGACTCAATCACTCTTTACCCGAACAAAAAAACTATTAAACTCTCTCCAACCACCGAACGTGTCATTGCTGTCGGATTCCCCCACTTACAAAAGATCGAGAGAGAATAAACAAGCAATCAAATTAATGTATTGTAATGCCAGAAGTCTACGAAATAAGATTGACGAACTAAGAATTATGTTACTAAATGAAGAAATAGATATAATTGAGATAACAGAAACTTATATAGACACCAACAATATCGATTTCACACACGAATATCAGATCAATTCCTATAAACTATATCACAAGGACAGAGTAGGTAAGAGAGGAGGAGGTGTATTACTGTATATAAAAGAAAATATATGCTCACTTGAGGTTCAAATTCCTTCTAATAACTCAGAACTGTTATGTGTGAAAATTAATAACAAGGATATAGACATTAATGTGGTTGTCGCATATCGTCGTCCAACTCATACCTATCAAGAGGATATAGACCTATACAATAATTTAGAAAAAACTCTATCAACAAAAGAAACCCTTATCATAGGCAATTTTAATCTTCCTAATATTCATTGGGGAGATGTAAAAGGGTCTGGCCATGCATCAGAAAAAATGACCGAATTTATTAAAGATAACTTCTTATATCAATTAGTCCAGAAACCCACGAGGGGAGATAATATTTTAGACCTAGTAATAACGACCCACGAAAATGTAATTTCTGACTTAGAAGTTGGGGAATTAATATCTAATTGTGATCATAATATCGTCAGGCTCCAAATTAATATGTCGCACACAAACATCACTAGTGAAACTTTTATTCCCAACTATAATATGGCAGACTTCAATAGCCTAAGAAATGACCTAAAAGATATTAATCTGCATCTCGAAGGTCTCACCAACATTGACGATACATGGGAAAGATTTAAAGAAATATTCATGAGTGCTCAAAAGAAACATATCCCAATGCGTAAACGACACAGTAAGAAAATAAACAAACCACTTTGGCATGATATAAATATCAGTAGAGCAATTAGGGAAAGAAATCGTTTATACAACTTAAAGAGAGAAACAAAGAATAATACCATATGTAAGCAATACCTGGCCGCCAGAAAAAAAGTAAAATCACTAATAAAAACAGCAAAGAGGAATTATGAAATAAGCATAGCTAAAGATAGTAAAACTAATCCTAAGCAATTGTACAGATACATTAACAGTAGCAAACAAATCAAAAGCGGGATAGGACCCATACTTAACACTCAAGGTGTTCTAGAAACAGATAGCAAAGACCTAGCCTCTACACTTAACAATTATTTCAGCTCCGTTTTTACCACTGCTGCCAACACGAACACTCCACAAGCTACTAATCAAACAAGCAACATTGTGCTCCCTGACTTCAAAATTAGCCAATCAAGCGTCACTAGACAGATTGAATTACTGAAAATAAATAAATCTCCCGGCCCAGACCTATTCATCCCTATCTATCTATCTATTGCCTGACGCCGTGATCCCCGAAGGGGTGGCCACGAACGAACCGCCCCCATGCACCTCTGTCCCCAGTCAGTCGACGCCCCTCCCCCCAACCAGCACCGCCTTCGTTCATGTAGTTCCTCACTCCATCCTTCCACCTCATATTCGGTCTACCTCTCCCCCTCTGTCCCTCCACCTCGCTCTCGTACACCCTCTTAGTCATTCTCTCGCTTTCCATACGTTCCATATTCATCCCTAAAATCCTAAAAATGGTCAAAGATGAAGTTGCCGAACCCCTAACCAAAATGTTTAACATGTCACTCCAACATGGACAATTACCCACTGACTGGAAGACAGCGAATATTACACCGATATTTAAAAAGGGAGATAAAAAACAACCAGGGAATTACAGACCCATTAGCTTAACTTCCGTTGTTGTAAAACTATTAGAATCAATTATAAGAGACGAACTTGTACTTTTCATAGAGAATAATAATCTTATTAATAATAGTCAACACGGCTTCAGAGCAAAAAAAATCATGCCTAACGAACCTTATCGAATTTTATGACAACCTATTTAAGATTAATGATTTTACCAAAAGTCTTGATATAGTGTACTTGGACTTCCAGAAGGCCTTCGACAAGGTCCCTCATAATAAATTACTTCAGAAGGTCGAGAATCTAGGAATACAAGGCAACACACTTAATTGGATAAGGAACTGGTTAAGCGAAAGAAAACAGAGAGTAATTATTAATGGAGTGGAATCAGAATGGACTCCGGTGACTAGTGGAGTCCCACAGGGTTCAGTTCTGGGCCCATTATTATTCATAATATATATTAATGATTTAGACAACGGCATTAATAACATAATTTCCAAATTCGCCGATGACACTAAAATAGGAAATGCAATAATATCAGAAAGCGATAGAAGTAGCCTGCAATCAGATTTAACACCTTACGAGCGGCCTATGCGGTTTATTATATGTACCGCACAGCGGGGTGTTTTTAGCCAAAATAGGGCTGTTTACGTGATCATTTTCATGCCTAAATAAGACCCAGAACGTAAAACAAGTACCTATCCCTGAAAGGGCATAAACAGAGCTTTCGAATGACACCATAACGATCCTTGTATGATGGATAGTTTTCTTGCAATAACCGTGCAACGCGAGTGCAAAAAGCAGGTAATTCGGTACTTTCGGTACATAATTGAGTATGTAGCGAGTGAGAGAGGGAGGAGGGAGCTGAGATTTGTGTCAGTAGGTTCGCCGCGGTGGTCTGGAGCAGTCATACGCTCGCTAGTCTCCTGCCACCACTTGTCTCTCTCTCAGCCACATTACGTGCTGAAATTGCCACTCGACCTATGTCGAGCGCCGCCACATAGTCCAGCTTTTTTTAACTCGACTTATGTTGCTCGCCGCTAATTAAGGGTTAAACAAGATATCAGAGTGGTCAGAAAATTGGCAGATGCCCTTTAACGTAAACAAATGCCTGATACTACAAATAGGCTCCCGAAACAACAAATACGAATACCATATGAATGGAGAAAAGATAAAGAGCGTATCACAGATAAAAGACCTAGGAGTGCTTATCAATGAAAATCTAAAATCTACAAGCCAATGCACCGCAGCATCTAACAAATCAAATAGAGCGCTAGGTTTCATTAAAAGAAATTTTCATTGTCATAGTAAAGACATAGTTGTACCACTTTATAAAAGTATTGTGAGGCCACATCTGGAGTATGCTGTGCAGTTTTGGTCTCCCTACTTAAAAAAAGACATAGAGAAACTAGAATCTGTTCAGCGTAGAGCAACAAAGTTAATCCCTTCCCTTAGAAATAAGCCATACAATGAGAGATTAAGAGAACTCGACCTGTTTTCGCTTAAGAAACGGAGAATAAGGGGACAGCTGATAGAGTGTTTTAAGATACTAAAAGGCTTTAGTAACGTAAATTCTAATAATCTATTTAAGATAGCCAAAGAAGGTTCCACAAGAGGAAACAAATTAAAACTAACAGGCAGGAAAGCGAACCTAGACATAACTAAACATTTCTTCACCCACAGTATTATTAATGAGTGGAATAAGCTCCCTAATGAAGTTATTGACAGTGACTCGATATACACATTTAAAAAAAGGTTTGACACATATCACAGAAAAGTTGGTCTGCAGTAGAAGCTGATCACTGATAAGAGAACCTGGCGGAAATGAAAACGTTTTTAGTTGAAAAAAAAAAAAAAAAAAAAAAAAAAAGTGAAGGTGTGCACGCCTTTTCCTTTCCATTTCTAACTATACTATAAATTCCTGCAGGCGATTTCCAAGCCCTGCAAGGTTATTCACTTCTAACTATTTTCATGTACGGCATATTGCCGGAGGGAGCGGAGGGTGGGGAGAGAGCCTTCATCTTTGCTATCCTTTCCTTCCACTTTCTCTTAGGGTTGCTATCTCTATTAGGATTAAGTCCTGGTCACCTCGTAGGGATCGTAAGATCTGTGTGGCCAGTGTATCTATGTAAATCTATGTAAATCTCTCTCTCTTCCCCCAATGACTGCCTATACAGTAAGTTATTCGCTAGCTATAGTATTGAGTGAAATATGATAACTAATTAGCAAACAAAGCATCTATGTTTCGCTTACGGGTAAAACAATACAAGCAGCCGGTAGACTGTTGTAAATTGTTTATGGAACCTTTGGGAAATTACATCTTCTTTGGAACGAGAGAGAGAGAGAGAGATAGAGAGAGAGAGAGAGAGAGAGAGAGAGAGAGAGAGAGAGAGAGAGAGAGAGAGAGAGAGAGGTGGGGGGAATGGCTAACTTAACCCCTACTGAATCAGAGAGTATTACTATAAATGTAACCTCCAGTGCCAAGCATTGTGGCCAAAATGGCTTCAAAGTCGAGAGAGAGCATCCTCTCACCCCAAAAGCTGGACGAGTACTGAGCCAGCTCGCCCGAGGGTCCTTAGATACACTCTGAGAAGTGTTGCTAAGGTCTCAAAGCAGTGTTTACAAGTCAGGGTGCCAGGTACCGCTTGGTACAAGGACCGCATATTACTGACGGAAGTCGTCCATCGCTGGTACTGGCGAGTGACTTTTTTTAGTGATGACAAACGTCCGTCGCTGGGACAGTAGGTGTTCAGGCAAAAATATTCCTGGGGGAAATGAAGGACTGGGAGTGTGAAATTATTCATTAACCTGTTGGCAGTGGTGGCTGGCCAAGTTGACGACAGCAGAACATTATTGTTGAAAGCAATATACAGTAAGTGAGAGAGTCTTAGGTAAGTCACCAGGAAGAGTCTAGGATATTTGTAACTAAGTTGTAGATTTATAATTATCATTATAATTAATACAATTATTATTAGTATTAGTAGTAGTAGTAGTAGTAGTGTTATTATAATTATATTTATTTCCAACACTATTATTGCTGTATTACCGCAGGAAATGGATCTCTAGAAAGCACAAAGTCCCTGAATACAAAGATAATTGTTGTGTATAGTTTTATGGCAGCCCAGACTATACCAGGAAGATGGAAGTTAAAGGGGAATACGCTTATTATATTAAGATGGTAAAAAGGGGTTGAATAGGAGAGCCAGAGAGCGAGAGTGAGATAGTGAGATGAGGTGGGGTGTAGGGGTATTAGTAGATTATATTTCCATCTAAAACATATTCTCTCCCAGAAAAATGATACCCACATGGCTGATGACAGTTTTAATGTGAATACAAGTAAATTTTGACGTTCAGGGTACTATTTATCCATTAATTCGTTCACGGTTTTGTGTATTTCCATTATGTTTTATTTGGCTATGTCCTTTGCTATACTATCTACCTCTTTCTCTCTCTCTTTTGTTTTCTTCTCTCTCTCTCTCTCTCTCTCTCTCTCTTTCTCTCTCTCTCATGAATATGTAAGACATTTTGAGGTGTGATTTCAAGGAAGCCCACCACATATACCGCAGAAGCTTTTGGGTCCTCATCTCTTATTAGTAAGCAGCTATACTATCTACCTCTTTCTCTCTCTCTTTTGTTTTCTTCTCTCTCTCTCTCTCTCTCTCTCTTTCTCTCTCTCTCATGAATATGTAAGACATTTTGAGGTGTGATTTCAAGGAAGCCCACCACATATACCGCAGAAGCTTTTGGGTCCTCATCTCTTATTAGTAAGCAGTGGTGAGATTAATAAAAATAATATTATTAGTAAGCAGTACCAACAGGCTGAGAGAGAGAGCGAGAGTCTGAGTGTGTATGTATGAGTGTACATGGAGACGGAGAGAGAAACCCCATTGTATATTATATATATATATATATACAGGTGCTCTAAATAGTTGTGTCACTCTTCACCATATTATTATATAGATGATCCTTATTGTAAAATGATCGATAACACAAATATTAATCTGAGCAGTTAAGGATATATCACAGCCATGCAAGAAAGATCAGAGGTATACATAAGATGTATGGGTCTTGAAAAAAGCACATGACAAAGTAAATACCGAGAGATTTTGGAATGTTTGGAACTATATGATGTAAAACACAATTTGTTGAATGCCGTGCAGAGTTGTTATGATGGCAGTAAAGCATGTGTATGAATAAATTACACACCAAGTGAATGGTATAGGGTGCAGGTTGGAGTGAGACAGGGATGTGTGATGTCGCCCTGGTTGCTTAATATCTACATGGATGGGGTAATGAGAGAAGTAAAGGACAGAACGAGAGGAGAGGGAGTAGACATGAAAAATTATGGTAACAGAATGATTGTGTTCAATCTTTTGTATACAGCTAACACAGTATTATTTGCTGAGTGAGTGAATGACCTATTCCAGTTGTTGGGGATATTTGTAGAAGTATTATTGAGGAAGAAAAGTTCTGAAAGTAAATGTGAATACAAGCAAAGTGATGGTAGTAGAGAGGGAAGTAGATACCGATGTAATTGTATGGTTAATGGAGAAAATGGAGAATAACTTGAAGTAGTATTAAAGTGTATGTATCTTGGACCCATTATTGAGAAACAAAGGAAAATGTGCTCAAGAATTGGACAACAGATGAACACAAGAAAGAAAGGAAGCTTGCACAATGAAAACCCTAAACAAGAGTATAAACTTTAGTATCGAAGCAGTGAGAGGACTACATGAGTGTGTGTTAGTGCCAACATTGATGTATGGGTGCAAAACTATGTCATGACAAGATACTAAAAAGTTTCGAGTGAAAACAGTTGAAATGGATTTGCTAAGAAATGCCTCTGGAGTACGAAGAGTAGACTTAGTGAGAAATGTGAAAAAAGGAGGCATGTGGAGTTAGGAAATCTGTTGATCAACAGGTGGAAGAGTTTTTATCAGATGGTATATCCATATGACTAGAATTACTGAAGAAAGAGGAGTAAAGAGAATGTATATCAATGAAGAGGAAAGAAGACGACGTGGAAGGCCAAGAAGAAGATAGTGTGATATAATGTCTCAATGTGTGTCCCAGCGTGAACAAGGAAAGGATAAAACAAAAGAAATAGCAATTGTTTTTTTCTATGTGAATGGGGGAGACAAAAGGAAGAACTGCCTGTAGCGAATGCTTCCCCCATAGTTGAAAGAGTGACAGGGCCAAAATCAAGGGACGTTCGAGCAAAAATGCCTGGACACACGGAGTTTGAAGCAATTTAAGTCATAGGAAAAGGGAGAGAGTTCCAGAGCTCAGTAGTTGAATAGAAGAAAGACTTGGAATAATGTTTCACTCTTGGGTTAAAGAGTTGCACAGAGTAGGGGTGGGATTGTGTTGCAAGACGGGTACTATGTACCCTACGTAGAGGAGGTGGTATACAATGGGAAAGCTCTGAGGAACATTGATTATTGTAGTAGCGATAGAATAGAAAATAGCTAGAGAGATGCAACACTGCGGCGATGAGAGAGAGATTGCAGAGAGTTGGTGAGAGGACGGGAGTTAATGATACAGCAAGGCTTATCTTTCTACTTTGTCTAGAAGTGCGGTGTGAGAAGATACTTCTCACATAATGTGAACAGTGCTCAATACAAGGACGCACTGTGTCCCTGTACAAAGCAAGAGGCTGTGCAGGGGTAAAGAACCCCTTGAGGCGGTTGAGCACACCCAGCTTCTGGGAGGTTGCCTTTGCAAGACTGGAAAATAGGGTCCTTTCAAGTGAAAGCAGAAGAAGAAGTGACACCAAGAATATTGAGAGAAAATGAAGGATTGATTTGTGTATTGTTGAAGTGTAAGGGGTAGTCCTCTGGGAGTTCCGGAAGGGTAGTAAGATGAAGAAATTGGGTTTTGGAAGCATTAAAGGCAACAAGGTTTTCTCTGACCCAACTGGAAATATTAGTTAGATCTGAAGATAAAGTGTTGCATGGCTTCATTAAGTTTGTTTTTGAGGGATTGCTGGCTGGGGAGTTCAGGAAAACTAATTGAGTAGTGTAAGGTAGAGTCGTCTGCATATGAATGGATGGGACTGGAGGTACAGTTGAGAAGATCATTTATGAAAATTAGAAACAGAAGGGAGATAGGACAGAGCCCTGAGGAACACCGGAGTTGATAGGATAAGGAAGTGAGCGATGGCCGTCCACAACCGCAGCTATGGAACGGCCGAAAAGGAAATTAGAGACAAAGGCATAGATGGAGGGATAGAAACCGAAGGGCAGGTAGTTTAGAAATTAAAGATTTGTGCCAGACTCTATCGAAGGCCTTCGATATGTCTAGTGCAATAGAAAAGGTCTCACCGAAGTCCCGAAAGGAGGATGACCAATAGTTAGTAGGATATGAAAGAAGATGACATGTAAAGCGACCTTTAAGGAAACCATACTGGCGATCTGAGAGTATATTGTGAGAAGAGAAATGCTTAAGAAATTTGGAAGCAAGAATAGTTTCAATAACTTCAGAGATACAAGAGATGAGAGCAATTGGATGATAGTTGGAGCTGGGTTGAGAGTGGTCACCCTTCTTTGGGACAGGTTGAATGAAAGCAAACTTCCAGCAAGAAAGGAAGATGTTAGAGGAGAGACAGAGACGAAAGAGTTTGCCTAGGCAGGGAGTCAGCACGGAAGCACTGTTTTTGAGTACAACAGGAGGAACACCATCCGGACTGTATGCCTTCTTAGTATTAAGCCCAGAGAGGGTAGAACATACATCTTTAAAAGAGATTAGGAATTAGGCATAAGTAAGAGAGAGGGTGGTGGATGGAGGAGTGAATGAAGGAACTTTATGAGGGAGAGCACACGAAGGTCTGTGTACCATTTATGAGGGAGAGCACACGAAGGTCTCTGTACCATTTATGAGGGAGAGTACACGAAGGTCTCTGTACCATTTATGAGGGAGAGCACACGAAGGTCTCTGTACCATTTATGAGGGAGAGTACACGAAGGTCTCTGTACCATTTATTAGGGAGAGCACACG
Organism: Paralithodes platypus; assembly: GCA_032716605.1. Classification (NCBI taxonomy): domain Eukaryota; kingdom Metazoa; phylum Arthropoda; class Malacostraca; order Decapoda; family Lithodidae; genus Paralithodes; species Paralithodes platypus. Next base: position 19,015,765 of record CM064569.1, read on the forward strand.
AAGGTCTCTGTACCATTTATGAGGGAGAGCACACGAAGGTCCCTGTACCATTTTATATGACAAACCTGGAAGGTCTTCGTCCCAGATGTTGATGTGAGGCGATTGTATTATGGAAAATGTATAACATCTGAGGTGACGCCAATGATTTTAGGGTCTGATGTATGAATGGTGTTCCGAATGCTAGAGTTCTTGCTTTTGGTAGGTGTCTAATATAATATGTACTCTTTCTCTGTCATCTCTGTTCCCTTTTTTATGTTTCTTGGTGATCCTTCCTACCCCTTTATGGAAGTGCCGGTTTGGTTACTGAATGACTGACTTAATTTTGTGTACAACCCACTTGGCATTACTAACTTGGTTGCCTAATAACAATCTTATGTGTACACCCGGATTCAAAAGTTCAGCGACAACATTAATGAAATATTATGTAGATGCCAGAATGTACCTTAATTGATCATAAATGAAGGGTAATAGTTAAGCGGTAATGGAAACACAAATTACTATTAACATATAATCATGGATCTTCAAATAACAGTTAATTATCTACATTGTGATAGAGCTATTGCCTTTGACTGTACACGAACACTTATGTTATACCATGACTAGGGACAGTAAAGATGAAGAATAATGGATGGGAAGAAGGGGGAGGCAGATGTTGGGGTCCCATTGAAAGGAAGGCTGTGGAAGAATTATGTGTAATATGTTTATTTTGTCGTTGTTCCCCCTCCTCGCCCGGCTCTCTCACATTTACTCTGATTTATATTTATGTATTCATATCTGTATTTATCTCCGTCTGTATTTATCCAAATTATTATTTTTCCTGGCGGTATGCGTGACTGTCTCTCGGCTTCTGAAAGTTCATTCATGTATACATGAAATAGTTATACACTCACTCAAGGAAAATACAATCTTTACACTAAACATTCTTGAACATTAAACATTCTTGAAGTGGGTCGAACTCTTGTAATAATACAGTACATACGTATGTTTCACCCGGTTTATTTCGTTCACATAAATATATATTCAGCTCACCAGTGTAAAGATTTGTTTTTCCTCGAGTGTACATTGATATATAAATAAATTACAATGTTTAATTTCCGTCCTCAGTCTTAATGTATTGGCCTACATAATTATGAAAAATACTACATGTTTTTGTTAATCTATATCAGATTATTATATTTATCTGATTATTATATATAAATACAAAACATATGTAGGGTCTCAATTCAAATCCAGTAATATATGTCAAGGAAAAGTCCGGCTGGACTTCATTTTATGTTTTCTTATCTTACTAACTCATGGTCATCCTCCTTTCGGGACTTCAGTGAGACCTTTTATATTGCGCTAGACATATGAGTATTTTGGATAGAATCTAGCACAAATCTCTGATATCTAAGCTACCTCCTTCGGCTTATATCCCTCTATCTGTGCCTTTATGTCCAATATAGTTGCTGGCCTTTCCATTGCTGTGGTATTGGACGGCCATCACTCACTTCATCAACCTTTCAACTCTGGTGTTCCTTAGGGCTCAGTACTATCTCTAGTTCTATGTCTAATGTAACTTATTGATCTTCTCAACAGTTACTGTACTTCTAGTCCTATCCACTCATATGCTGATGACTCTACCTTACATTATGCAGTTTTCTACAACATATCACCATGCAATCACTCCAAAACATACGTGATGAGGCCATAGCATGCACATCTTCTGATTTATAAACTATTTTCGATTGGGGAAGATACATTTTGTACTTTCAAAGCTTCCAAGACACAATATCTCCATATATCTACCTATCACAATCTTCTACACAACTACTCCATATTCTTTAACAATAAACAAAACAACCCATCATCTTCTCTCAATATTCTTGGTGTCTCTTGGTTATACTGATAATTTGTTAAAGGCCCATATCACCACCTTTGCTAATACAGTGCTCCCGTGTATCATGTACTGTTAGGCATGTGTCGAGAGGTTCCACCTATACCGCACTTCTCGAAAGGGTAGAGCCAACATAATGTTGTCTCATCAACTCACCTCTTCCTACTAATACCCTACAACCTCTTACTACATGCCGCAATGTTTCATCTCTCTCACTCTTCTATTGCTATTACAATTATCAGTGGTCTTCAGAGCTCTCTCAGTGTACTGTTTACCTCCTCCCTTATTGAGTGAAGGTGCCACCCGCCTTGCAACACATTCCTACCAGTATTATGTTCAACTCTCTAACCCAAGAGTGAACTGTTTTTTCGTTTTTCATCTACTCAAAAAGTAAATTCTGGAACTCTATCCTTCAATCTATCTGTCCCTCATCCTGTGACTTAAACAGCTTCAAGCTCCATGTGCCCTGATATTTTGACCCTAACATACCTTAAGTTTGGGCCTGTCACTCTTTCAACTTTGGGGTGACATTTGTTACAGGCAGCATTGTCTTATGTCTCCTTCATGCACATAAAACAACATATCGTATAAATAAAACATACGAGTAAAATTAGTGAAGTTCTAACACACGTAGTAAAGTTAAAACAGAAGTAGTATTTAGAACATAACGAGTGAAGTAAGATTAGAAAGTAGGACACATAGAGGAAAATGAAGTAGAGAACAGGTGAAGTAAGAAGCGAGGCACCAAATTAAGACAAAGAATAGCAAAGCAACAGCAGAGACAATGACGTGAGAGCCTAAAGAGATGCAGTAAGAGCTGAATGAGCAGATGACGTGTGCAGTAAGAGCTGAGAGCTGGTGGATCATTAGGTACCATTAGGTACATTAACAAAAGTTACTGACTTTGGGCCTGATGTTAGCTCTCCACTCTCTCTGTCTCTCCTCTCTCTCTCTCTCTCTCTCTCTCTCTCTCTCTCTCTCTCTCTCTCTCTCTCTCTCTCTCTCTCTCTCTCTCTCTCTCTCTCTCTCTCTCCATTCTCTCTCTCTCTCTCTCTCCTGTCTCTCCTCTCTCTCTCTCTCTCTCTCTCTCTCTCTCTCTCTCTCTCTCTCTCTCTCTCTCTCTCTCTCTCTCTGTGGTTAAAGAGTGGAATATTTTAAAAGGGAGGTGGTCGACAGTAATTATATTGATACGTTTAAGAAAAGACTGGACGATCATCTAATGAAGATTGGATGAATTTGAATTAATCAGTAGGCATGTGTAATTTGAATTAATCAGTAGGCATGTGTAATTTGAATTAATCAGTAGGCATGTGTAATTTGAATTAATCAGTAGGCATGTGTAATTTCCTTTTCAAACTAGTTTCTTCCTATACTGTATACAACCTTTCCTTGTGGGCATTTCCTGGCCCATAAGGTTTCACTTCATCCTATTTTCAGGTACGGCTTTTTAGCCGGAGGGAGCGGAGGGTAGGGAGAGAGCCTTCTACTTTACTGTCCTATTCTTCTACTATAAACTGTTCCTGTCTAGCAGTATTAAGGCCGGACCACCTACTGTAGTTGGGACCGCAAAGTCTTTGTGGTCTGAAATATGTGCAACTCTGTGTAACTCTCTCTCTCTTAAAGCCGAGCCACACGAACGTTTTACTCTGGTAATGTATTTTGTTAGCTTTGGAATTATAGTATTAATGTATCGATACTGTAACATCTCAAATACATGACCGTTAGTGAAGTTGTCGATACTAATGCAAAATAATCTTCCATTTATTTATCTCATTGTTTGGATTTGCCTGGACATTTCTTACATATGCCGGTAAATAATATCCCCTTGCTGTTAAATATTAGAGGTACTCCCAAAATAAAACGGATTGCACAAGACTATAGCGACTCCTCTCACGCCGCTTTATAATATGATAAGAAGTTTATCTGATCTGAGGTTTGCCAAGGTTCTCCACTGCAGGCAAATAATATAATTACATTATAACCCTGTTTATAAAAGCAATCGGTTTAGTGAAGTAGACTGAAATGGATGTCGTTTTCATGATTATATTAACGATCATTAATCTGCTTTCACATTGGTCATATTGGAAGGATTCCAAGGAAACAGAAAGTGACTAGAAACTCAGCTTACCCTATTGCTACCATAGGTCATGACATCGTTCAGTGATAGACAGTGGAAAAGGGCGTCGCCAAAGGTTGTAGCTGTGGATAGTGTGGGAGTCACCATATCCTATATACAAGGATTCACATGGTTTAATGGAGCGTATTTTCTAATTACTTGGACTTCAATCATGACAATTTATATATATATATATATATATATATATATATATATATATATATATATATATATATATATATATATATATTGGCATCCTTTCATCGCGTAGCCTATTCTATATTAAAGCTAAATACGGATTCACACCAGTGGTCTTGCAGGCAACGTACATATTTCTCAAAACATTCTGGTAACTCTGGTCTGTTTTATGGTCTGTTTTATGTATTTATTTTGTTTTTCTTTTGTTCCCGACTGATGGTAAATTGCTATCTCGCCATCCTGATTACTCGGACAATACCAACACTGTGTAGCATAATATATTGCTGACTATGAAAACCTGGCAATAATATTACACAGAGACATAGCAGTATCATATTACACAGAGACATAGCAGTATCATATTACACAGAGACATAGCAGTATAATATTACACAGAGACATAGCAGTATCATATTACACAGAGACATAGCAGTATCATATTACACAGAGACATAGCAGTATCATATTACACAGAGACATAGCAGTATCATATTACACAGAGACATAGCAGTATCACAGAGACATAGCAGTATCATATTACACAGAGACATAGCAGTATCATATTACACAGAGACATAGCAGTATCATATTACACAGAGACATAGCAGTATCATATTACACAGAGACATAGCAGTATCATATTACACAGAGACATAGCAGTATCATATTACACAGAGACATAGCAGTATCATATTTTTCCATTGAGAATCGAGAAATCAGATATTAAGGGATTAAATTTACCATCAGCTGGAAAACACTTATTATAGTAGCGGAAACTTGTGACTCCAATAACAGCTCCGTGGTGGTACTGCTAGTGTGACTCTCAGTGCCATGATGGTTACTTAGCTATGTCGAATATGAAAATGAATAACTAGTATCAGTTCTTAATTGCTGCTGTTAACGTTTATGTTACTGTTTCACATTTATGTGAGGAGGGTCGGGGTATCTTTATGTGAGGGGGTCGGGGTATCTTTATGTGAGGGGGGTCGGGGTATCTTTATGTGAGGGGGTGGGGGTATTTTTATGTGAGGGGGGCCGGGGTATCTTTATGTGAGGGGGGTCGGGGTATCTTTATGTGAGGGGGTTCGGGGTAGCTTTATGGGAGGGGGGGGGGGGTATCTTTATGTGAGGAGGGTCGGGGTATCTTTATGTGAGGGGGGTCGGGGTATCTTTATGTGAGGGGGGTCGGGGTATCTTTATGTGAGGAGGGTCGGGGTATCTTTATGTGAGGGGGGTCGGGGTATCTTTTTAGTTTTCGCCATTTTGTTACGATACTGATATTTAATTTGGGACAATTATTAACCACTTTACACATTCTATTGAATAACAACAATGGTAAAAGCTGAACTAATATACATAAGTACAAATCACTGGCCTCTTTACTCCAACATAAATCATCTGTTAATGTTGGTCACGTACAACACCTCAATATCCAGTATTCGATAAATGGATATGAAGGATATGAATCGTGGTCATGTGCTGTTCTTATAACTGTCTTGATGGTGAAAAGGTTAGAGTGTTTAAGATCTGTATGTGGTAAATCAGGTTCAAATCCCGGTATGATCACCTGATATCATAAATTTCATTGGAAGGAGTTTGGTGTTGGAGTGAAATTAATAATATTAGAGTATCAATAGGTTCAAGAATATTTCTTAGCGAGGTCGGTCCTAAGTGATGGTACCCCATTAATATCCTTTCCTTTCGCTTAAGCATTAGGCTATTCATAGTGCAGTTAGTTGGGTACAGTACGTGATTATATTAATATCCAGTATTCATAGTGCAGTTAGTTGGGTACAGTACGTGATTATATTAATATCCAGTATTCATAGTGCAGTTAGTTGGGTACAGTACGTGATTATATTAATATCCAGTATTCATAGTGCAGTTGGGTACAGTACGTGATTATATTAATATCCAGTATTCATAGTGCAGTTAGTTGGGTACAGTACGTGATTATATTAATATCCAGTAGTTGGGTACAGCGTTTATATTAATATCCAGTATTCATAGTGCAGTTAGTTGGGTACAGTACGTGATTATATTAATATCCAGTATTCATAGTGCAGTTAGTTGGGTACAGTACGTGATTATATTAATATCCAGTATTCATAGTGCAGTTAGTTGGGTACAGTACGTGATTATAGGTACAGTACGTGATTATATTAATATCCAGTATTCATAGTGCAGTTAGTTGGGTACAGTACGTGATTATATTAATATCCAGTATTCGATAAATGGATATAAATCGTGGTCATGTGCTGTACAAATAACTATATTGATGGTGTAATGGTTAGAGTGTTTAAGATCTGTAAGTGGTAACCCAGGTTTGAATCCCGGTAGGATCACACGCTTTCATGAATTTCATTGGAAGGTGTTTGGTGTTGGAGTGAAAATAATACAATTATATTATATAGAGTGAATGTCACCCCGACTGACTTAATTTCCTGACTAGCCACCAGTAATTATATCATCACTAATACAGTCTAGCAAACAGGCCAGATAAAACCATCTTCAATATCTGGGGTAATGTGTTGAGAGAGAGAGAGAGAGAGAGAGAGAGAGAGAGAGGGGAGAGACAGAGAGAGAGAGAGAGAGATATGCCAAGAGGAAGTATTTTGCACCATTCAGCATTACTTATCTTACCCCTAACTTCCCCTCCTCCTCCACCTACTGCTTCTCCCTGTACTAAGTTGATATTCGATTTTTAACTTTCTTTTATCGGTCAATTCGTCCATAAGTTTCACTCACTCATGAATTACGTTTGATTAACTATACTTGAGGGGGGTCACATGCTTTTTTACTCTTTCTCTCCTTTTCTCTCTTTCCCTGGCTTGTATCCATTCGGCCCCATTCAGCCAACTGTTTTAAGACGTTTATCCCCATCCAGGTGTCGATTTCTTCCTGGCGAGCGATAGCGAGGCAGCATTGTATGGAGATATCCGGCTTTGCCGGAGAAATTTTTCTATCGAAAAATGTTGTACAAATTTAGCTTGCTGTCAACACAAAAATACATATATGCTGGCTCGCTACCGCTTGCCAGGAAAATATTGACACCTGGATGGGGGTGAAAGTCTTAAAACAGTAGGCTGAATGGGGACGAATGGATACAAGCCAAAGAGAGAGGGAGAGAAAGAGAAAAAAAGCGAGGTGGGTCCCCTTAAAACTACTTATGGTATGTAATCTAACTCTTTGGTGTTGTTTGTTTCATATTGGAAATCAATCTAGATAATGTATACTTATAACAGTGTACGGTCGCGCTAATAAGTCATGTCACACCTGTCATTACGTTTGGCTTGCTCCGTGCGGTAGGGTGGGAAAGTGTAGGAACATGTTTGTATATTTCACTCAATATGAAGAAATGAAGCTTAGATATTGCTGATACCGATTATTGATCAAAACATACTTGGTGCTGAGTAAGGTTCGTTTTCTTAAACGTGTGGGAGGTATGTTTCCTTCCTAATACTGCATGAATGCTATGGGAATGGGTGATGTTTAATGAGAGTGCATTGAGTATCATTGCAATTTCTAAACATATATTTCTAGACATTTCGTCCAATTAGCCCATGCGAAGGTTTTGACCGTGGAAAGATTTATGAATACGGCCATCAGAAGTTATCTGTTATCTGTTACAAAGATCGCCACGTGTAAATGGCACCGATTAGTGTGTCGCCTATCGGTAATTTGTTTAGGGTTTATTCCCCTAGATGGGTTGCCTGCCAAGGCAAGGTGTAAAATGTATAGTCAAACAGGGAATGGTATGCAAGGAACTAGATGTGATAGGGGTGTACAAAATAGGTGAGAAACATAAAATGGAGAGACGGGTTTGACAGGGGTGCAACGCGTAGGGTGGAAATAAGGAGGAAGGTGTGAGAGGGATGTTTAACAGGGGTGATAGAGTGGTAAAGCAGAGGAAGTTATATAGAGAGAAGAGTGTGATAGAGGTGTGTAAGAGGAGGGTGGGAGAGGTATAACAATGGGGAGTGAACGAAGAAAGGTGTAGCAGGTAATGGGAAGGTGAGGGAACCAGGCCTGGTGGTCTCCGCAGATTGGACAAACACACTAGGGGACTCACCTTCCTTTTTTTTCTCTTTCTCTCCCTCTCTCTTTTGCTTGTATCCATACGGCCCCATTCAGCCTACTGTTTTAAGACGTTTATCCCCATCCAGGTGTCAATATTTTCCTGGCGAGCGGTAGCGAGTCAGCATATATATATTTTTGTTTTGAGTGCAAGCTAAATTTGTAAATTTGTAAATATGTCTCCGGCGAAGCCGGATTTCTCCATACAATGCTGGCTCGCTATCGCTCGCCAGGAAGAAATCGACACCTGGATGGGGATAAACGTCTTAAAACAGTTGGCTGCATGGGGCCAAATGGATACAAGCCAGGGAAAGAGAGAAGAGGAGAGAAATATATAAAAAGCAGGTGACCCCCCTTAAGACCTGACAGTACTACCGTATTGTGTCTCTTACTGTGTAGTATGTGTACGTGTACCACATACTGACCTACTGTGTAGTATGTGTACGTGTACCACATACTGACCTACTGTGTAGTATGTGTATGTGTACCACATACTGACCTACTGTGTAGTATGTGTACGTGTACCACATACTGACCTACTGTGTAGTATGTGTACGTGTACCACATACTGACCTACTGTGTAGTATGTGTACGTGTACCACATACTAACCTACTGTGTAGTATGTGTACGTGTACCACATACTGACCTACTGTGTAGTATGTGTACGTGTACCACATACTGACCTACTTTACCGCCACACTAACTTACTGTGTAGTATGTGTACGTGTACCACATACTGACCTACTTTACCGCCACACTAACTTACTGTGTAGTATGTGTACGTGTACCACATACTGACCTACTTTACCGCCACACTAACTTACTGTGTAGTATGTGTACGTGTACCACATACTGACCTACTTTACCGCCACACTAACTTACTGTGTAGTATGTGTACGTGTACCACATACTGACCTAGTTTACCGCCACACTAACTTACTGTGTAGTATGTGTACGTGTACCACATACTGACCTACTTTACCGCCACACTAACTTACTGTGTAGTATGTGTACGTGTACCACATACTGACCTACTTTACCGCCACACTAACTTACTGTGTAGTATGTGTACGTGTACCACATACTGACCTACTTTACCGCCACACTAACTTACTGTGTAGTATGTGTACGTGTACCACATACTGACCTACTTTACCGCCACACTAACTTACTGTGTAGTATGTGTACGTGTACCACATACTGACCTACTTTACCGCCACACTTACTTACTGTGTAGTATGTGTACGTGTACCACATACTGACCTACTTTACCGCCACACTAACTTACTGTGTAGTATGTGTACGTGTACCACATACTGACCTACTTTACCGCCACACTAACTTACTGTGTAGTATGTGTACGTGTACCACATACTGACCTACTTTACCCACACACTAACTTCCTCTGCCTAACCCACTCACTATCTTCCTCTGTCTAACCCACACACTAACTTCCTCTGCCTAACCCACTCACTATCTTCCTCTGCCTAACCCACACACTAACTTCCTCTGCCTAACCCACTCACTATCTTCCTCTGCCTAACCCACACACTAACTTCCTCTGCCTAACCCACACACTAACTTCCTCTGCCTAACCCACACACTAACTTCCTCTGCCTAACCCACTCACTATCTTCCTCTGCCTAACCCACACACTAACTTCCTCTGTCTAACCCACACACTAACTTCCTCTGCCTAACCCACTCACTATCTTCCTCTGCCTAACCCACACACTAACTTCCTCTGCCTAACCCAAACACTAACTTCCTCTGCCTAACCCCCTCACTATCTTCCTCTGCCTAACCCACACACAAACTTCATCTGCCTAACCCACTCCCTATCTTCCTCTGCCTAACCCACTCACTATCTTCCTCTGCCTAACCCCCACACTAACTTCTTCTGCCTAACCCACTCACTATCTTCCTCTGCCTAACCCACACACTAACTTCCTCTGCCTAACCCCCTCACTATCTTCCTCTGCCTAACCCACACACTATCTTCCTCTGCCTAACCCACACACTAACTTCCTCTGCCTAACCCTAACACTAACTTCCTCTGCCTAACCCACTCACTATCTTCCTCTGCCTAACCCACTCACTATCTTCCTCTGCCTAACCCACACACTAACTTCTTCTGCCTAACCCACTCACTATCATCCTCTGCCTAACCCACACACTAACTTCCTCTGCCTAACCCACTCACTATCTTCCTCTGCCTAACCCACACACTAACTTCTTCTGCCTAACCCACTCACTATCTTCCTCTGCCTAACCCACACACTAACTTCCTCTGCCTAACCCCCTCACTAACTTCCTCTGCCTAACCCACTCACTAACTTCCTCTGCCTAACCCACTGACTATCTTCCTCTGCCTAACCCACTGACTATCTTCCTCTGCCTAACCCACTCACTATCTTCCTCTGCCTAACCCACACACTAACTTCCTCTTCCTAACCCACTCACTATCTTCCTCTGCCTAACCCACTCACTATCTTCCTCTGCCTAACCCACACACTAACGTCCTCTGCCTAACCCACACACTAACTTCCTCTTCCAAACCCACTCACTATTTTCCTCTGCCTAACCCACTCACTATCTTCCTCTGCCTAACCCACACACTAAATTCCTCTGCCTAACCCACTCACTAACTTCCTCTGCCTAACCCACTCACTATCTTCCTCTGGCTAACCCACTCACTATATTCCTCTGCCTAACCCACTCACTATCTTCCTCTGCCTAACCCACTCACTAACTTCCTCTGCCTAACCCCCTCACTATCTTCCTCTGCCTAACCCACTCACTAACTTCCTCTGCCTAATCCACTCACTATCTTCCTCTGCCTAACCCACACACTAACTTCCTCTGTCTAACCCACACACTAACTTCCTGTCTAACCCACACACTAACTTCCTCTGCCTAACCCACACACCATCTTCCTCTGTTTAACCCACACACTAAGTTCCTCTGCCTAACCCACACACTATTTTCCTCTGCCTAACCCACACACTACTTCCTCTGTCTAACCCACACACTAACTTCCTGTCTAACCCCCACACTAACTTCCTCTGCCTAACCCACACACTAACTTCCTCTGTCTAACCCCCACACTAAGTTCCTCTGCCTAACCCACACACTATCTTCCTCTGCCTAACCCACACACTAACTTCCTGTCTAACCCACACACTAACTTCCTCTGCCTAACCCACTCACTATCTTCCTCTTCCTAACCCACACACTAACTTCCTCTGCCTAACCCACTTACTATCCTCCCTTACTTACCCACACACTAACTTCCTCTACCTAACCCACACACTAACTTTCTCTCCTAACCCACTCAGCAACTTCCTCTGCCTAACCCACACACTAACTTCCTCTTCCTAACCCACTCACTAACTTCCTCTGCCTAACCCACACATTAACTTCCTCTTCCTAACCCACACACTAACTTCCTCTTCCTAACCCACTCACTATCTTCCCTTACTTACCAACACACTAACTTCCTCTGCCTAACCCACACACTAACTTCCTCTGCCTAACCCACACGCTAACTTCCTCTGCCTAACCCAATCACTATCTTCCTCTGCCTAACCCCCACACTAACTTCCTCTGCCTAACCCACTCACTATCCTCCCTTACTTACCCACACACTAACTTCCTCTGTCTAACCCACTCACTATCTTCCTCTGCCTAACCCCCACACTAACTTCCTCTGCCTAACCCACTCATTATCCTCCCTTACTTACCCACACTAACTTCATCTGCCTAACCCACACACTAACTTCCTATGCCTAACCCACACACTAACTTCCTCTGCCTAACCCACTCACTATCTTCCTCTGCCTAACCCACACACTAACTTCCTCTGCCTAACCCACACACTAATTTCATCTGTCTAACCCACTCACTATCTGCCCTTACTTAACCCCCACCAACCCCCAACCTATCTCACTCTACCTACCCTATCTCTCTCAGTCACATCTCCCCTTGCCTTCATTCACCTCTACCTGTATCTATACATGTTACTTTACTTTTCCTGTTCAACTAATTATATGTATTTAACTAGTACAATATGTATTTCTATTTACTATTAACTATCAACTGTTCCTCCATCCTGTCTTTTTTTCCCTCCTCCCTTACGTTTCATCCTTCCGCACTTCCCTTGTCTCTGTAGGCCTGTCAGTCCTTCCTTCCCCCTGCTTCCTGCTTCCCCTCGGAGACACTTGTACCAACATCACGTTTCCCCATGTGTTGACCCTATTTGGTCCGAGGGAGGTCTTTCTGGATCACCCACGTTTCGCTCCATTATTTGGAGATTTCAAGAATGTTCACCTATTACTTTGGCGATAATAAAACACTTCACCCCATTCAGGTGTCGATTTTGTTCTGAAAAAGCCATGGCAAGCCTGTCGAGCCATAAACTGCTCGTTGAATGAGCACCAAATCGCATTACCATTCTCACCCTAGAGTCTGATCTGGGATAAGCTTCCCCGAAGGCCTTTAATTTGCACAACGATCTAGTTTTGCCCTCTGAAGACTGTTGGGTCTGCTGCTAAAGGTGCGAAGAGAGTACCTAACTAGATTGTGGTCACTACCTCCGAGTGATTCCCTAGCAGATAAGCTTGTCACACTTTCATCTTCAGTGGTGAACACAAGATCAAGTATATTGTTCCCTCTAGTTGGCTCATTCACCCACTGGGTCAAAATGTTATCATTAGCAAAGTCCACAAGATGCCTACCTTTAGAATCTGCAGTTCTTGCTTCCCATTTTACTAGGCAATTGAAGTCACCTAAGATCACACTGGGTTTACCCTCGATAACAGCACTCAGTCTTGTGTACAGAAGTTCATCCTTTTCAACATTTTGATGTGGAGGCCTGTACACCAGGACAATCCTATAGATGGAGTTACCTACTGTAGATTGAGGTCTACTCCAAGCAGTTCATGTTCTGACCTAATCTTGCAGGCAATTGAGTTTAGAAAATCTCTGATGTACAGAAGAATTCCGCCCCCTTCCTGCATGGTTCGGTCTTTGTGGAACATTCTATATCCAGGTATTTCAAATTCCCCAACATAATCTCTGGTATCACTGTGAATCCAGGATTCAGTGATAGCCACTACATCGAAGCATTCTGTAGACAACAATGCCCGAAGTTCGGAGAATTTATTCCTAATTAACCTGACATTAAATAATACTACCTTAAAGGGATTCAGATTTTTCTTAGAACCCCCTAGCTTACCCCGTTTCCCGAACAAAAAGGTGTCTCTGGAGGTAGTGCATTTTCTTGCACACTATATCTCTGTATACTATCAGAGGTGTTGCAATCTCCTATACTTGGTGCATCCTCACCCAGAGAGAGAGAGAGAGAGAGAGAGAGAGGAGAGAAGGCAAGCAAAAAAGAAGATGGAGGATGAATAAGCAGCAAGACGAATCAGAACGCCAATCTTACGAAGAGAAAAACATCACAACATGGAGGAGAAGGACGGGAGTTATAACGGGATTGAAAATAATGAAGCAACATAAATAGGAAGAGGAAGAACAGATATAATAGATTCTGCAAATATATGGGGCCTTTTTGGGAACTGAAGGAAGGCAGGAAGATAACTGTGGAGAGAGAGAAGACATGGCAGAATTAGACTGGTAAGAGAAAATGAGGGGACGAGGAGCAATGAGGGAGGGGAGATGAGGACAGGAGGAGAGGGAGAGTGGAAAATGGAGAAGATGAAGATTGAAGAGTAGGGAGGAAAAACGAGAGAAATAAGAAGGTGATAAGGGAGTAGACAAGAGATGAAGGAAGGAGGAAGACGGTAGGTGAATTTGAAATGAGTTAGGCTAATCATGGGGTCCTATGCATACACAACATGGTGACGTAAGGAGAGAAAGAAAGGAAGGGGAAAAAAAAAACAAGGGTAAACGAAACCTATTACAAATAAAGCAAACAAGTGGACACAACGAGGGAGAAAGAAAAAAAGATACAGTAGGGATACCAGAAAACTAAACAAAAACATTAAAGTAGGATTGTGGAAAATGGAGTGATTAAAAGAATGGGAACTATCTAATGGGAAAAGGATTACATAAAAACTAGGAGACCAAATCACAGTGAGGAGAGATAGGGAGAGAGAGTCAATCAGTACAAGTGGTGATTACAAGATAAATAAATAGTAACATTGTTCGAGCTGCGACATTAGGAGTATATATACGAAAGTTAAACGAATCCATCAAAGTATCACGAAAGGTTAAGCTGTGTAACATAGTTCAACATTATGGCCTCAGAAGACAGTCTGAAAATGTTTTCTTTTAATTTGTTCTCGGAATTAGATGATTGTAAAATGTATTGGTAGTTTTAAAGGAACGTCAATACGTAAATTTGACAGAGAAATGAGAGATAGATAGACAGACAATATATATATATATATATATCGTATAAATACGATAGAATATGACTCTTTTGTGATCTCGTATGTCTCTGTGATCGCTCCTACAGCACGACGTAGGACGAGTAGATCGTATATTATAAGATTGTAAATAAGTTAAGTTATAAAAGGCCTAATATGCTATTAAGCAATATTGCAATGGTCTTATGTAGTATATATGAATTTATCGTATATATTAATATAATTTATCGTATAGAGCAACCTAGATAAGGTACGATAATTTGGGCTCCTGGCGTTTTGCCAAGGCAGCAAGGTGTGCCTTCGAGGAACACCAGAGCCTTCACGAACACCAACCAGTTAACATCTAATTTTCCGCCCTCAGTTGATCGTGCTTTTGTGCCTCTAATCACAATACACATACAGCAATACACACAGCTACACCATCACGACGCTCTCATCGACGCCATGACTGACTGACAGATAAGCATAATATTCATGTCCATTCCCATGTAATCATTTATTCTTTCTTTAACTTGACTCGTGTCTCCGGACCGAAGTCTCGATCCCCATTGTCCACCGCCATATTGGGTAAAACGTTCTCCCTTGCCTCATTGCCACATGGAACTATTGGTGAGTTAATTCCTGGCTAATATTAACCCTTATAACCTTACCCTATATATAAATTTATTTTGTGAGACCTTTGGATATAACTTAGCTTGTTTCAGATTGAATTCAATTTAGATATGGAGTAGTTTTCATTTAGATTGATTTATTTGATTCATTATAGCTTAGTAATATTTAACTTCCATTGATAGGTTACCACAATATATGTATATATTAAAATAACCAAATTAACAAAGACCCCCACCATGAACACACAGGAAAACAAATGAAGAACGGGAAACTGATAACAAACTAGTCCCGAAACAAAATCAACAGAGAAAACAAACTAAGAGAGAAGAGGAAGGAGGAACTAAAGCAGAACCAATAACACCAAAGGCGGGAACAGCAAGAAACAAAATAAGCACGATGCCCCGCATACCAAAATTGCCCCATATCACCCACGGAGGAAACGAAACCAAGAATACTAAACCAGAGTTACACACCAAGAAGACAAGTACATCAACAGCACTAAAAGACACACAAATAGTGAAACCACTGTACGAGATAATCACCAGAATAATACCTTCATCTATAAGCAAGTTATCACATCTCACACAACTTCTACGAACACCAGACGAGACGCCAGAATTGCCACCA
Source organism: Paralithodes platypus (assembly GCA_032716605.1). NCBI lineage: Eukaryota > Metazoa > Arthropoda > Malacostraca > Decapoda > Lithodidae > Paralithodes > Paralithodes platypus. The sequence goes on from CM064569.1 coordinate 19,031,663, forward strand.
TAACACCAGAGCTTCCAACAACACTGAGCAAAACTATCACCAAAATACCATAACACCACGAGGTTCCTAGGAAGAAAATAATATTCAGCCAAGGACAGAGGAACCAACATCACCATAAAAAGAGAAGTAACTTACGCCTTTCTTCCACCCAAAAGCCGAATCACCTGCCCGCGAACTTCTAGGGGTCCCTCCTAATCCACCTAGATCCGCCCCCTACCGGACTTATGACCTTTTGACCCCCGCACACCTGCCCTGGGACATCTCAGCCAAAGTCGTCACTATTCCGACGAAACCTGAACAAGGCAAGCAATTCTAGGGCTTCATAACACTGGCATACTAGTGGTGCAGCCCTAAAATTACCCTTCCATTCAAATAGTTGATAGAAGCCATGCCGAATATCTCTACAGGTTTCAGGAGTTCTTCTCCCTATTGAGGAATTATTGTTATCACGTACCATGGTATAGGACTAACATTAAGATCCCCAAAAGGCTGCACTTGTAGTATTAGAAGTATAAACTCGCGGACATATCCCCACCTTACTTCTCTTAGTATTTCCGCACTCTAAAGACTACCGAGAGATGCTTGTTATGGCAAGGTCATTCGACTAGTTTAGGGCTTTGTGAGACACCGTTAACACCGGCACTCGGCATATAGAATTCCTTAGTGCATCAATTCTGTCCAACACCAAGGTAGCGGACATTTGCAATTAAAAGGCTTAAACACCGCCCCTGAATTCTTTGAACCTCTTATAACGGTCAGTGGCTGATCGAAGAAATTATGGAGAAATTCGGCTTCACCGGAGACATTATTCTATTGAAAAATGTGCAAATTTAGCTTTCTGTCAAAACAAACAAAAATATATACGCTGGCTCGCTATTTCTCGCCTGAAAAATATTGACACCTGGATGGGGGTAATTGTCTTAAAACAGTAGGCTGAAAGGGGCCGAATGAATACAAGCCAAAGAGAGAAGGAGAGAAAGAGAAAAAAGCGAGGTGGGCTCCCTGAACTAATTACTTGACAAAACCGTAAATCAATACATACGTGTACAATGTGCTGGTTCATCCTCCAAATCCGGACAGTTTCGCTCCCCGTCGCAGTACAGGTCGGCCGCAACGCAGGTCCCGTCGTGGCACCGTAGCTCTCCCATGCCGCATCCTGCCGCAGCCACCGCTAGTACCGCAGCCAGTACCGCTAGTACCGTCCATACTGCACCCGTACCCCACACCGCACCACCCACCCCACCCATGGCTACAGACGCTCATCTGGGGGAGAGAAGTAGAGATAGATTTATACAGTTTTATAGACTGATTGATAGTAAGTTTGTGAGTTAGAGTGATATTTATATACAGTAAGTAGGTAAGATGGCACTTTCTTGAGTTACATTATATAAGGTTGGATAATATGGAGTGATAAACAGTTGTATAAGTAAATAGGTTTATTCTAGCCATATACAAATATAGTTGATATATTTAATCAGCTAACCAAATGAGCAAAGCCGGGGACTGGTCCGTATTAAAGCCGCTGTCACACAAAGGCTTTTTCCGTCAATTTTCCATCAAGTTTGTTCTCGTATTATTTCGGGACATTTTCAAACAGTTATCGGTAACTAGGCTGAAGGTAGATTATGTTAGGCGGCTGGATTCTGATAAAGTGACATTTGTTTAAGCTTCCAGACCATAATTGCCTTAAAAATTGCTCGAAAATGGGCTCGTGTGACTCCGGCTTTACTCCTCGGATTGAGTTGCCCCCATAACAGTTAAAATATAGGACCATTTTTGTGTAAGAACACAAAAGGTTAGATTAATTAATGGCTGATAGATTGTTAGGTTGATTTAAATAGTTGATTATGATGTTATCAACTCTGCATAAGCAGAGTTTGGTATCGCCAACCCGTATAGTGGGTACCAAAGGAAAAAAATGTCTGTCGTCGTCGTCGTCGTTGTTGGCGTCCGTCTGTTCCGAAACTGCTCCTAGACCGTTGGACGGATTTTCACCAAATTTCACACGAACATTTGTTGGGTGAATGCGAACGTCAGTCAAAAAAGAATTTTTGAATTTATGCAATAGTTATGATATTAGGTCCAAAATATGGTTTTACCCCCCCCCACCCCCCCACCCCAGCAATGATGGAGTTCTTAGTGTGTGAGCCCCGAGGGGCTCACACACTAAGAACGCATTCGTTCTGGCGGCGAAAACATCTCTCTAGTATTTGCTAGGTTAAGTTAGTTCAGTTGGCATTAGAAGTTATGGAAGTAATAGTGGGATTGATGGTGATAGTAATGATGATGGTGATGATAATAGTAATGATGATGGTTGTAGTTGTATCGATGATGATGACAGTAGTGATGATGATGATGACAGTAGTAGATATGATGGTGACAGTAGTAGATATGATGGTGACAGTACTAGTAGTAGTGATGATATAGTCATAATAGTAGTGATTGATGGTGACAAGTAATGATGATAGTTTTAGTGATAATGATGACAGTAGTGATGATGGTAGTGACGATGGTGTGAGTATTAGTGATGGTGGTGAGTAGTAGTGAGGATGGTGAAAGTTGTAGTGATGATGACAATAGTTTTGATGATGAAGATCATAATAATGGTGATGATGGCAGTAGTAGTGATGATGGTGATAGTAGGATACATGATGGTAATACTTGTGACAGTAGCAATGATGATTGTAAGATGGTGGTGATGATAGTAGTAATGATGGTTGATAGATGTAGTATCAATGATGATAGTAGTGATTAATGCCCCTTTCCCACATTTGCGATTTCATACGATTTTCATCGCCGACACCCATAAATTGGCACATTTGTGAAATGTCGGACAACAATCGTATACCCTCGCATAATAATCGTATGACTCGCAAGGTCTCGCATGGGCCCTCTTGGGTCATCGCAAATGTTCGGTTTGTTCAAAATTTTGGACGACGACTCACAAGGGTTCGTAGCCCTCGCAAGCATCGTCGAACATCGCAGAAAGATCTGAGAGGCACTCGGGGATCGTCGACAACATCGGCGAGACATCGCGGAGGGTTTCTCACAAAAAAACTTTGCAACGCTGCACGGCGGCTCGCCGATGCTCTCAGATGGTCTGAGAACATCGATGATGCACAAGAGTAATCGGCGATTTCCTCGTCGATTAGTCGTCGACGTGCGCACAAGTACTCGCCGAGAGTATACCCGCCAGGGGTATGCTCCGCACGAGGCAATGCGAAGGGCCTTGCGACGTAGCGGAATGCTCAAGGCACACCTGCCGAGGCCATAGAGCACCTTCGGCGAGGTGGGTAAAAAAAAAGGGTTAGGCCTATAGTGAACCTGTCAACCCTTTTTTCTATGCACCTCTTGTGGGGGGTTCACCTGTTTTTTTTCTCTCTTTCTCTCCTTTTCTCTCTTTCTCTGGTTTGTATCCATTCAGCCCCATTCAGCCAACTGGTTTAAGACGTTTATCCCCATCCAAGTATCGATATCTTCCTGGCAAGCGATAGCGAACCAGCATTATATGGAGAAATCCGGCTTCGCCGGAGACAATTTTCTTTCGAAAAATATACAAACTTAGCTTGCTCTCAAAACAAAAATATATATATGTTGGCTCGCTACCGCTCACCAGGAAAATATTGAAACCTGGATGGGGGGTAAACGTCTTAAAACAGTCGGCTGAACGGGGCCGAACGGATACAAGGCAAAGAGAGAGGGAGAGAAATAGAAAACAAACAAAAAACGAGGAGAGAGGGAGAGAAAGAGAAAACTAAAAAAGGCGAGGTGGGCTCAATTGTTAAGCCGTAACGCAAACATTGAGCCCACCTCGCTGTTTTAAGACGTTTACCCCCATCCAGGTTTCAATATTTTCCTGGTGAGCGGTACCGAGCCAACATATATATTTTTTGTTTTGAGAGCAAGCTAAATTTGTACATTATTTGATAGAAAAATGTCTCCGGAGAAGCCGGACATTACCAATCTCCGAATTAAGGGGAGATGGGTCGTTTGTCTGGTCCCCTTTCTGCTTCATGTTTAACCCCATTAGTTTTCATATTTTATGACGTTCGGCCCATTAGTTTGGCGATTTTAAGATAAATTTGTACATTTTCGACGAGTTGGGTTGGGTATGAGGGGTGACCTGCTTGGTGTGGGCCAATCGGCGCTCTGCAGACTCTGTAAACTTTTGTCGATCTCTGACCGTTTTGGTGAGGTCAATCCTCAAGGCATTAGTGAGTTAGGTCTATAATTAGGCCTTGTAATTGGGTCTGGGTGTGACAGGGATCTGCCTTGTGTGGGACGATCGGCTTTCTGCAGACTCCCGTTTTCTTATGTTCTTATGTCTTTGCCATGAAATATATGCAAAAAGTTTTCGGATAATCTCGCCGAGGTATTCGCCGAACCATCGCTTAATTCGCCGAAGACGTCGCAGAACATACGCCGAGGATTCGTTTATCCTTCGCATTATTTCGCAATATTTTATTCAAATGTGACAGTTCTCGCCGAGGACATCGGCGAACCATCGCTCAATTTGCCGATGATATCGCATAATGTCGCCGATTACGTCTTGCCCGTCGGCGACATCGTCACCGAGTGTAAACTTGTCAACGGTTTCTAACGGTCAAAATCGTAGACGTCGCACACATTCCTTGCGAATTGACAAGACTACGTCCTCGGCGACGAAAATCGTATGAAATCGCAAATGTGGGAAAGGGGCATCAGATGGTAGTGACAATGGTGACAGTAGTAGTGATGCTGGTGAGATTAGTAGTGATGATTGTAATTGTAGTAGTGATGATGATCATAGTAATGGTGATGATGACAGTAGTCCTGATGATTGTGGCAGTTGTAGTGATGATGGCAGTAGTAGTGATGATGGTGATTGTGATTGATGATGGTATTAGTATTGATGATGGTAACCCATCGCAGAATTGGGTATGTCGTTTTGATTTTGGGCAAAACGTACTTTATTGTTATGTACATATACAGTATTCGCATGTACCCATGTGCCTATGCATCCAGTATGCATTCATATTTATACAGTACATTGTAGACACCCACAAATTATTCATTAGCATATAAATGCTTGCTTAACACACAAAGAGCGGGTGGTAGGGTATTTTACACTGTGCCGCCCAGCGGGGGGTTTTTACCCTAAATAGGGTTGTTTCCGTGCTCATTTTCATGCATAAACAAGACCCAGAGCGTAAAACAAGTATCTATCCCTCAAAGGGCGTAAACAGAGCTTTCCAATGACACCCGAACCATCCTTGTATGACCTACTGGTTCTCTTGCAACGATCGTGCAACACGAGTGCAAATAACCTAAAATAAGGTCATTTCCGTACATAATTCCCTGTGTAGCGAGTGAGAGACGGAGGAGGAGGGTAGAATACAGCTCAGTACACCCACCGCGGTGGTGGGGAGCGGTCATAAGGTTACTACGCTCGTCCCACCGCTCGGCTATCTCTCAGAGCAACATTACGTGCTGAAAAAGGCACTCGATATATGTGGTGCACCGCCACATAGTCCATATTTAATCAACTCGACATATGTGGTGCGCCGTTGGTTAAGGGTTAATAAACATACAGAGAGGCTCCCGGACTAATACATAGCATAAAGTGGATCCCACATAATCATGAACATTTAACTGATCGCCAATCAGTGTGTGACCAGTTATATGTCAGACAATGATCATAACAGTTTGATTCTGATTCAGTGGAAAGGCTGCCTCAATGTTCCTTTGATGTGGCCACTGGAATAAAAAATAAATAATACAAATATCAAATAAAGCTGATTAATCGTATGGAGAAATGAAACTCTTTAAAAAATGTGAACCGAGTTAACCAGTAGACAGGCTATGCTAAATTCGAGGGGGTATTGATATTATGTTTAGTGGTTATTGGAGATTACTAGAACAATATTGATAAAGTTTTCATTGGTTCCAGAGACAGAGTAAGTAATGTTTTATATCTAACCTGTTTTTAGCAAGGTGGCGTAATAATATATTTTAACATGTGGAATGTTTTAGGATGAGAGTGAAAGGCAAAGGGTTTCTTAATGTAAAAGTGACGAAAACTTTGAAAAACATGATAATGCGCGTGTGAAATGTAGGGTATGTTATTATTATATATTATTATTTGTATTATTATTACTATTATTAATGTTATTTGTATTTCTTGTATTATCATTATTATTATTATTATTATTATTATTATTATTATTATAATAATAATTATTATTATTATTGTATCTTATTCGGTATCATTATCGATACACTCACTCTAATGTAATCTTAACTTGACCAAGTCATGGTGTGCCTAAGGGTTAAATGTATTTCATGCTAGCTTAACCTATCAATGATTAAAGTAATATGACCACATTTGTCCTAACCAAATGTAATCTAACTTAACTTAGCATAACATATATTAACAAACAAACTTGACATTGTGATTAAAGAACCGGTAACTTGGGTGTGGTTCAAAACACAAGGGGAGATTTCCACTTGAGGGATTTCTTAACCCCCTTTTTCACTCATGCTTAGCCCCATTTCTGTCAATGCTAAGACCTTTCGTGCCAAATATGTGTAAATATTTTTCCTGGTAAGCGATAGTGAACCTGCAATTTAAGAGGAACCGGGATTTTTTTTACTGAAACATTTACAAATTTATCCTGAAAGAGGGTCTAGGGGTGTAATTTTAAGCCTGATGGAGGTCTAGTTCAGAACCTAAAAACCTCCCCTTAACCCTTCCTCCCCGGGCTCGCCTTCTAAATGACAGCACTAGGATCCGGGTGATCTGGCCAAAAACGTTGTAATAGGCCTAGGCCTAGCTTTACTATTTTACCTGCTAGAGAATTCACATACATCTCAAAACGTAGCCCTGCTTCGTATCTGTAGACTGGCATTAAGTAGAGCTCTCTAGGTCAACTGGTTTAGTTGTGATAATGAATTCCGTGGAGAGAGATTTGATGCAATGCTAGCAATATTGGACAATATCAAACACTAATTCTCGTTCTACTAAACAATAACAACAACAGTCCGACTTCTCCTTCTTGTTTTCGAAGGTGCGCTTCGCTCCGACTGGCTTTGTTTACATACGGTTCGAGGCACGGCTTTCAAACCACGCTTAACCCGGCAAGCGCGATAGGCCTCACGGAAGGCTTCCTATAGGGAACGCGATAGGCCTCACGGAAGCAGGACCATAAAAAAAGCCTTCCATAAAAAAAAAGGGCCTATCAAAACAAAGGAATTTGTCTCTAGGTGAGATAATTCCCCTCCAGTACTCATCCATGTAAATCTCACCCACCCCCCTCCCCTCCTTCCCCACCTTATTCCCCCCTCCCTCCCCTCCTCAATTATCACCTATTTTTCCTCTTATTATCATCATTTATCGGTTATTTTTCTCTCCCGCGATAATGTAGCACAAGTGGGTTGCATAAAAGATCGTTATGCAACACCCAGACACCGGCACACACCGCCCCGCTCTCCTCAGTTGACTCCCAGACAGCGAGAGGGGAAGGCTGCCTGTCTCTCTCTCTCGCCTGAGATTATGACCGGGTGGCCAATATCTTCGTTTTTCACCACCCAAATGCTTTTCCCACTTATTTTAGCACTCTTGAAGGTTCATATATACATCATATATGTAAAATAAAAGCATACCGAAAACAAATAATGGTTTATATTGTAAATATAACGAATTCTGTCAGAATCCAGGGCTAGAAATGCACAAATAACTACCCTAGCACCTACTGTCATATCGCGCTTGTCAGGTTAATAGGCTTTCAAGCTTACAAATTTTAAAACGACACCCGGGCTCCTGCCCATCTGCCGCGGTGTCATTTTAAAATGCCAACCGGGCAAGAAGGGTTAACCTTTAAATCGCGAAGCTATGGTATTTGAAACGTCCCGCCAGGCGAAGGTATTTTGGTTCATTTCTAATGAAAGTCGTCATATTTACCATATAGATCATAATTATTTATCCATATGCACCTATTTTACTTTTAATATGAACATTGAAAAGCATTAAAACAAGTGGGAACAGCAATTAGCTGGTGAAAATCTTATTTTTTTGCTCCGCTGTCGTAATCTGACCCAGATTGGCGAGAGAGACACACCTTCCCTTTCTCGTGTCTCGCATGGTACTGAGAGACATGGGGGAGGTCTGAGACTGATTAGAGGGTTCAAGAAAGACTCCCCCAATCTCCTCCCTCTCTCCCAGCTGTCCTCGCGAGAAAAATACACGATAAATATCGGGAATAAATGGAATATACCAGATAATTGAGGAGGGGGGAAAGGGTGGGGGGGGGGGGTTGTTGGGACACATATGGAGGAGTGATAGAATGCATGGAGGGGAAATATCTCACTTAATCACATACTGCTTTGTTTTGAGTGCCAGTGGGGTGGTTTGAAAGTTTTTTTTTAGGCCTTGACTCTTAAGAGTCCCGGCACCTTCGCCTAGTAATACTCTTAAGGGGACCGACCGCTTTTTAGGCTTAAAAAGCTCGAAATCCTGAAAACACCATTAGGTGTTTACTCAACATCCCTTCATAAGCCAGTGAAATGTTATTAGTGAAAAACCATTAGAATTTTGTTTTCCCACACTTTTCCTGTATTTCTAAAAACATTTTATAGCGAACTTTGAAATTGACAGGCTCAGTAACTACTAGCCGTACGAGGATCGTACATATATAAATGGAAAGAGCGTAAAGCACTCTACAACCTCCCAAAACCTTTATCTTCTCTTCTGCCGTGTTCCTACGTAAAATATTGTAAAACAAATATATATTTGTTTAAATGTTCACCTAATTACCTTAGACTTTCACATGTTTTTCTCAAACAGTAATTTGGCAACTATGAGATCTTATAAGTCAGTTATTATTGGGCTTCCAGGAATGTTATATATACCTTTGTAAAGTGCTAATTAAACTCTACAACATTTAAAAATTCGATAAACTCTAGCCAACTTTGTTTGTTTGCAGCATGTTGTCACAGTCGTAAAATTCTACAAAATAATTTCACCTTAATTCATAATCACCTTAACCCGTGGAGCCCCGGCTAGTTTTGTAATGTTTGCGCACCAGAACCCGGCCGGTTTTCAAAAAATGGTTTTATTCCAGAAACAATAGCGAATGGGTTAGGAATGAAGGAAAAACCACGAAAAACCGCTCAAAAAGCTTAAAAAATGGTCCTACAGAGCCCCCGAAAACGGATTTTATAAGAGTAAAAAATTGAAGGCAATTATCCCAAAAAAACAGGTTATTGCGCGCTCGCGCGCACGCACGTGGACTTTGAGAGTTTTCAACCATCGGCACGGTTGCGTGGGATACGTACACAGTTCCCATACAAATCTGAGCCCTCTTGAGTGGCTACACCTGAGGTTACGGTCGGCGCAATTAGGGTGACGCGCCAGGCGCGTCTCTGGGGCTGTGCGTTACATACATCGCCGACGCGTCAGGCGCGTCGCTGGGGCTGTACGGGTTAATCCAAAAATACACAAAATATATAAACATTTGTTTTATAGAAACTACAGACGCACCTTTTGTGAGTTGTTTGATTACATACAACAGGTGCTATAGGGATTTCTGTAGGAGTTATATGCGTTTTAGTAGTGCTATAGTTTTCAACCTTTGTTTACCTAAATTGAAAGAAAATAGCAAAAACAAACAAAAAAATATATCCTTGACCTAGTTTTATAGTCACATACACCTGTGCCAAATTCCATTTAAATTGAAAGTAAGACCTGGAGGTTGGGCAAAAAACTGGTCGGTCCCCTGAAGAGTCCTGGCGCCTTTCTTGGGTTAAGGACAAAATAACTAGATAACTATAATGTCGTCATCATGAAACAGTTCCTATACAATCCACCCGGAATGGAACCCAGGACACATTGATCCATGTTAGTTCTAATTTATCTTCAAACTGGTCCTCAAGTAAATCATCACAGTATTCCAATACATGAATCCACAACACATGTTCCAAATATTATATTACTTTGAAAAATCACCATATAAATCTAGAAATTATTAATACATTAACACTCAATATGTTGGTCCGACAAATCCATCAAATTAATCCCTAGATAAATCCTTGCCGTTCATATTATCGACCCAGAATCTACCGGTATAATATTAACCCCTTCTGTATCGGTTACGTCCTTTTAGCTTAATTCTAGCAATATGTAGACGATTTTGTATAATTTTAGAAGCCTGTGTGATATGAAAAAGGGTTAAGCGAGTGAGTTCGAAGCCTGTTAATTGCTGGGTGGCCTTTTTATACTAAATTAACCCGTCCAGCCCCGGCTAGTTTTGTAATGTTTGTTCACCAGAACCCGGCCGGTTTTCAAAAAATGGTTTTATTCCAGAAACAATAGCGAATGGGTTAGGAATGAAGGAAAAACCACGAAAAACCGCTCAAAAAGCTTAAAGAATGGTCCTACAGAGCCCCCGAAAACGTATTTTACAAGAGTAAAAAATTGAAGGCAATTACCCCAAAAAACCAGGATATTGCGCGCTCACGCGCACGCACGTGGACTTTGAGAGTTTTCAACCATCGGCACGGTTGCGTGGGATACGTACACAGTTCCCATACAAATCTGAGCCCTCTTGAGTGGCTACACCTGAGGTTACGGTCGGCGCAATTAGGGTGACGCGCCAGGCGCGTCTCTGGGGCTGTGCGTTACATACATCGCCGACGCGTCAGGCGCGTCGCTGGGGCTGTACGGGTTAAATCGTCTAATAATGGCTAAAAGATAATTATATAGACGTCATCAATTAAGGTGGGTCATCGCCTTTTTTTTGTATCTTTATCTCCTTTTCTCTCTTTTTCTGGCTTGTATCCATTCGGCCCGTTTCAACCAACTGTTTTAAGACGTTTATATCCATCCAGGTGTCGATTTTTTCCTTGCTAGCGATAGCGAGCCAGCATTGTATGGAGAAATCCGGCTTCGTCGGAGACATTTTTCTATCGAAAAATGTACACATTTATCTAGCTATCAAAACAAATATATATATATGCTGGCTCGCTACTGCTCGCCAGGAAAGTATTGACACCTGGATGGGGGTAAACGTCTTAAAACAGTAGGCTGAATGGGGCCGAATGGATACAAGCCTAAGAGAGAGGGAGAGAAAGAGAAAAAAAGCGAGATGGGCTCCCTTAAAGGAAGGTCAACTACCATCACCACTATCAGGGTAGATAGAATACAGAGATAGGGAAGCATGTTAATGTATAAATAGAAAGTGTTTACCGGTATTTTAGTTCTTTCTGCTCGCTCTCGCTCTCTCTCTCTCTCTCTCTCTCCTATTAATTATTTTGTTCATAAAGTATGGATATTTCAAAATATTATTATTAAGCTTGTTTATATAATTGGTCTTCATTATTATTTAGCACTGTCCTTTAGACACCAACATTACCGTGTTCAACCTTTGTGCTAAATGTATTTTGCGACTATTATTTTCCCCTGCGACTATTGCAAACATATCAGCCACACATATATTTGAGCAAGATCACTTTGTAACAAGCTTATTTTCCGATTTCAGATACGAGTTATATATTTAGTTTCCGCTTTTTATAGGAACGTTTTGCTTCATCAGCTGTTCGCATGTGGTTGTCATTGTACATAACTCATTTAGTACCAGGGATGTCCTTTTTCATCATATTCTGGCAACTATTAGACGATTTCAATATGCTTAGGAAGGACCTCTAGTGGTAATAACACTTCAAACTATATAACAACAACCCTTTAACTACCACAGATTCATTCTAAGTTGCATAATATCGCCTATTATTTGAGAAACAGGCCTGTTCCTTGGGAATCGTAGTCTTAGGAGAAAAAGGAGGACCAGGTTAATCACGAACATCATTATTATCAACGTTTCGACTTCTCAAAGTCATCATCAGAATCTAATAAATGTAAATAACAATAACTTAGTATTTTAACCTAAAATTATGTGTACACTCGACCAAAAAACAATCTTTACACTGGTGAGCTGTAAATAATCTAGTGTGAACGGAATGAATCGGGTGAAGCATACGTCTGTGAGGTATTATCATAAGATTTCGACCCACTTCCAGAATGTTTAGAGAGTTAGTGTAAAGATTGTTTCTTGGTCGAGTGTACACTTAAAAAATATGACACTTAGTATCTATTATTTTAGTTGTAAATGAACAGATACAGGGAATACTGGATATTTCAATTACTCAACAAATACCAGTACCAAATTGCAAGGAGTAAACATTTAAATTCATGCTATTTGATTTCATTACACAAATATAAAACAACTACACGCGGTCAGAATCAGATAATGCAATTAGCAACTATTACAATTATATATGAAGGGAAAAGGCTGACACGGTGTTATTTAAAACAGGCGTATATGGGCTTCAATGCAGAGAGATTCAAGAATTCTTAAGTTTTCTTTAGTACAACTATCAAGATTAAACCGATCTGATTTTGGAATAATATTACACACGTTACAGAGATCCCTTACTGAGGATTGTGGAAGTGTGTAAAGTCACTGGAGTGACTTATGTGTTCGTCAACACGGACTTGGTAGGTGCGTACAGTGCTACCCCCATACCCTGCCTGGCAGCTAGGGCAAGTAAAACAATACACGACTGACGAGCTCATGTCACACAGCATAGAGTCTTTGAAAGAAAACAAATATATAAAATAAACGTATCTTAAGAGCCACAGTGAATGAACCTGAATACTATTTGAGGATAAAATGTGAAATTACCGGTATTTGTTATATTAAGAATTCTTGTATCTTATTTGATACCGGTACTTCTGCTAAATATGGTAGCTTTAAATATATGACCTTATTTTCTGTTAGGATTTGAAGTTTTGGCTGATATACAGTATATTACTTAAACATTTACGTACAAGCGAGTCAAACAAGTGGCCATTATTTACAAAATATTACCTTAAGATATGATTTCATGGTGAAAGAATATTTATGAAGAGGTTAATGAATAAGCTCTATAGAGAAGAGTCTTGAGAGCATTAATTTTGAAAAATGGTATGGCAATAACTGAACAAAACCTGGTACCTAGGCCTGAAGAGAGTTGGCTTTCGAAAAATATATAATATGAGTTTACCATTACACTTTTGGATAATCTAGTCTAAGAAGGGCAATTTCAATTCATGTTTGGTTTCCATGGTAAAAGTGATGTTCTTTTGTTGTTTGTTAATAAAGTAATAACAATTTGTGGCATGACTTTTCTCTTTGAAAATAACTAGGGTATCATCAACGTCCCTGCGATATATAACCGGTACTGGTTAAAAGCTATTGGGACACACCTTTTTCATGGTAACAGATAAATATTCATATTTGTTTTCACCAAACCACCAATTAATTTCTAAATACACCTAACTAGTGAAATGAATTAAAGTAATTAATACATGTGGTATTCCAAGGACTCAAACCTAGGATACTCAACACCGTAATTCCGCACACTAAGCATTAGGCTATTAAGTTATATTAGAAAAGCTCAGCGCAAGACTGGATCCAATGGACATACCATCAATTTGCTGGAATAATTCCTCATTAAAAGTAAAAATAAAATGTTGACCATAAAGTAAAGGCAAATCTGAAAACAAAATCTTCCTTGACATACCCATAAATACATCATACACCAGGTCAGCACAAATGTTAAAAGTTTTTTTACAGTACGGTAATATTAGTAAATAATGACTGAATGTCATAGCTACACATCCAATAAGATTCAAACATATAATATGTTGACAAATACTCAGTTAACACCTTACGAGCGGCCTAGGCGGTTTATTTATATGTACCGCCCAGCGGGGTGTTTTTAGCCAAAATAGGGCTGTTTACGCGATCATTTTCATGCCTAAATAAGACCCAGAGCGTAAAACAAGTATCTATCCCTGAAAGGGCATAAACAGAGCTTTCCAATGACACCATAACGATCCTTTTATGATGGCTAGTTTTCTTGCAACAACCGTGCAACGCGAGTGCAAAAAGCATGTAATTCGGCACTTTCCCCATACAATTCCGTATATAGCGAGTGAGAGAGGGAGGGAGGAGGTGGGATTCGTGTCAGTAGGTTCGCCGCGGTGGTCTGGAGCAGTCATACGCTCGCTACCCTCCTGCCACCACTTGTCTCTCTCTCTCAGCAACATTACGTGCTGAAATTGCCACACGACCTATGTCGAGCGCCGCCAGATAGTCCAGATTTATTATACTCGACTTATGTTGCGCCCCGACATTTATGGGTTAAACAATGTGAATTTGTATTTGTGTATTCGTTAGTGGTGAAAGGACAATATGGGAACTAAACATCTGTCTAAATTTGATGTTGCAATTTTATAGGCAGTCATTATTGGGCGGAGCGATACAGTAGCCTTGCGTATTATAGGAATTCCATATAAGGTAGCAGGGTTCGAGCCTGTTGGTTTGATTAACTCTGACTCTTCTGTGGTTATCGTACCGAGGGATACTAATTTAGTGATAAATGGTGTATGTTTTAACTTCTATCTTATAGTGAGAATAAACATGTCATTATACCTAATTTTTGTAAATTTGGTGAAATCATTCAGAATGGTTTTAATTTTTGCAATGTAATCAGTTTTGATTATAATAACTACACCTCTAATTTTATCTGATTTCCATATAACTAAATAATTATATCTGCCCAAGTTTCTTAGTAGTTTAATGTCTGCCTTAGTAAATATAGGGAAAACACTGTTCTAGGTTTAACCCTTACACAACGGACTTATTTGCGCTATTTAGCGCATATTCAGGCACTCCTGAATGATTAATCAAGTATCTGCATTAAATGAACTGTATTCTGCCGAAAACTAGGTGAAAATAGCTTCAAAATTACACCAGAATGAGCTTCGTAGGTGTCGGGGTTCAACCGCAGCGTTGCCATAGACATTCGGGAAAACTCGCTAATTATTAGCTGTCGCTCGCTCGGCAATACTGTCGAGACAGCCGTGCGAGACCACAGTCTACCTCAGTGAGCGGCTGGCTGCTCTGAGGGTCGGACGGAGGTCCCTCACACTACCGCTCAGTGACACTTGATTTCTACGGCTTTTACAGGCTTTTAACCCTTCCTACCCGGGCTGCCTTAGGTAAGGACAGCGCGGCTGAAGGGCCGCAACCCGGTATGCCTTATGTAAGGCATTTGCTTGAAAGCGTGCTTTAAATTTCGCGCGGGCAAATTTTACTTTGCGGGGGCGATCGTAGCGCCACCAAGCCTCAACTACCACGCTTATCAGTTCCTACATTGCCGCCATTGAGAGCTACCGGTACAGCAAAAAAATTAATTCCGACGCGTCCGATACTGTGCAATCTCCCGTGCGTCCCAGTGCTACCTCACTTGCAACATCTACACCTCTGCCAACCGAGAAGAAAAGGAAAGTAAGGAAAGTGAAACGTTTGCTAAGTGACAGTGCAATACACCGTGAACTTTTCAACCAGGATTTGAGCAGTGGTGAAAGTTCTGTGGACAAAAACCTCTATATTCAGAGTATAAGTGGGAGCGAAATTGATGATTTTGTGGGATTTGGTGCTGATGACAATGTTGATTTATTTGAGGGGGGTGATAGTAGTGATGATCCTGATGTGGAAGTGGTGGAGGAAGGTGCTATTGAAGTACCAAGTGTGCTAGAGCCAACCCCTTCGCCTAGTTTCGTAGGTCAGGGTAGGCCTAGCCCTAGCCCTACGCCAGGACCTTCCCCTTTGCCTGCCCGTACGCCCTTTAAAGTGGGTAAATACTTCTATAAACAGTCTTTAGTGAAAAGTGAAGCCAAGAAAGCACGCAGGGAGGCAGAAAAAGTGAGGGAAGGCGTAGATAGTGAGAGTGACGCCGACCCAGGCCTAGCAACCACCCGCATTCCTTTGTCACGACGCCTTGACCCGGGACGCCGGGAGGGCCACCCACAGCCCTCAGCTTCATCTGTCCCTCAAGATGACCAAAGGGCCTCTACAAGTGCGCCATTGGCCTCCCGCAGTGTGTCACCACAGGCCCCGCATCGTAGGTCATTATTTCCTGCGGAAAAGTCCCCGGCTAGCCGCAAAAGGAGCCCAACTCCCGAGGCCGAGGCTCCCATTGCTCCACCTCCCGCAGCCCCACGCCGCCGACACCCGGTCTATTCTTCACCATAGTTGACTCCTGAAGAGGCTGCTGACGACCCCGACATTGCCCCAGATGACCTGATGTCGCCTGAGGAAGAGGAAAACGAAGAGGAAGAGGAAGAGGGAGTCCCGACAAAAAGAGTCAAAGGATCTCGAGGTCGTGGACGTGGTCAGCCTGCCGACGCCGCTGCCCCTGGGCCTGTGCGTGGGCATGGGCGTGCAGGGCGTCCGCCTGGGCATCCGCGTGGCCAAGGGCGTGTGAACAGGGCGTCCAGGGCGTGTGCCTGCTGCAGCTCCACGTCCTCGTCCTCGACCTGCTGAAATGTTTGTGTGGTCAGATGGGGCGGAGTTTGTGCCAGATTTTCCTGCCTTGACGAGGTACAACAGGGTTCTGGGGTGTCACCAGCATATCCCTGTGGCCCAAATGCCACCCCCAGTGAACTTTTCTGTGGCTTCTACGACAATGAAGTCATGGAATACCTTGTCAAAGAGACAAATCACCACCAGGCTATCTGTTCAAACTTTCTTGGCAGGAAGACAAGTGCAAATATGGTGGCATGGAGAGCTCTCACTGTGGCAGAATTATATGTGTTCTAGGCACTCACAATGCTGATGACACACATAAGAAGCACGTTCTGGCCGACTACTGGATAACTGGCGACCTCACAACGACTCCAGCATTTGGCAAATTCATGTCAAGGGATAGGTACTTCGACATCCTCTCATATTTCCACCTGACAAATAACATGCATGTCCACGAGCCCGACACATTCTGGAAGATCAGGCAACTGTATGACATGATACGTCATCGGTTTTCCACCTACCTGATTCCATTTCAGAAGCTGTGCATCGACGAGTCTCTGGTCCTGTTCCGTGGTAGGCTGCACTTCCGACAGTATATCCCGTCAAAGAGACACCGCTTCGGCATCAAGCTCTTCGTCCTCTGCGACTGCAAGACGGGATATGTGCTCGACTTTATAGTCTACAGCGGCAAGGGTGGTGAGGTGGAGATTGACCCCCTCATTGGTTTTGGCGGCGCTGTGGTAAAGAGGATGATGGAGAGGTACTTCCATGACAACCACGTCCTCTATACCGACAATTATTACACGTCGCCTATCCTCGCCAAGTACCTCCATGACCGCAAGACCGGAACTGTCGGCACAGTGAAGGGGAAGAGGAAGGGCATGCCAGCCTACCCAACAAAAACTAAGAAGACGGACATATTCCATAAGAAGAGTGGGTCCCATCCTCTCCATCCACTGGCATGACCAGCGCAAGGTCAACCTCCTCACCACATGCCACAAAGCGGAGATGGTCCCCACAGGGAAGGTGGACCGAAAAACTAAGAACCCTATCACAAAACCAGCTGCTGTTCTGGACTATAACCTGAACATGCGCCTCGTCGACAAGTCCGACATGCAGATGGGCTTCATAGACTGCCTGCGAACATCTTGCAGGTGGTACAAGAAGTTTGTCCCGCATACAGTAGATATGTCTGTCCTCAACGCTTACAACATCTACCGTTTGAGGTATCCAGTCATCAAGTACAAGAGCCTGCGGACCTTCCAAAAGCAGCTGATACATGAGCTCCTGGTAAAACATGCGGGTACACTAGGGAGGCCACTACAAGGACCAGGCATGATGGACAGAATAGGGTGTGCCGACTTCATCAGAAAGCACCAGCTCGTCGCCCTTCCTTTCCAGGGTCCTAACAGCCGAATAAGGATGCAGAAGAGGTGCTATGTGTGCACCCGCACAACTCGACGACCAAGCAAACCCACAAAAACCACTTGGCAATGCCTCGAGTGTCAGGTGGGACTGTGTGCCGGCACCTGCTTCAATGATTTCCACACTCTGGCAAACTATTGAAGTGTAAGTGACAGTGATAGTGACACTCAATAATAATAATATAACTAAGTATAAGTGAAAGAGACACATAAGAAATAATAAGTGCCTTCAGAACAATATGAACAAGTGAAAGTGACACTAAAATATATATTCCTAACAATAAAGAAGTGAAAATTACACTATCAATTACCATAGTCCAGTATAAATAATCATAACTACTATAATAATGACTATAAAATTAAGTCTAAGTGAAAGAGACACACATAAGTAATAATAAGTGCCTTCAGAACAATATGAACAAGTGAAAGTGACACTAAAATATATATTCCTAACAATAAAGAAGTGAAAATGACACTATCAATTACCATAGTCCAGTATAAATAATCATAACTACTATAATAATAACAATAAAACTAAGTATAAGTGACAGAGACACAAATTACTTCAGAAAAATATATTTATTGAGTGAAAATATCATAATAACAATAATATATGGCTTAACCCGTCCAGCCCCGGCTAGTTTTGTAATGTTTGTTCACCAGAACCCGGCCGGTTTTCAAAAAATGGTTTTATTCCAGAAACAATAGCGAATGGGTTAGGAATGAAGGAAAAACCACGAAAAACCTCTCAAAAAGCTTAAAAAATGGTCCTACAGAGCCCCCGAAAAATTATTTTACAGGAGTAAAAAATTGAAGGCAATTACCCCCAAAAAACAGGTTATTGCGCGCTCACGCGCACGCACGTGGACTTTGAGAGTTTTCAACCATCGGCACGGTTGCGTGGGATACGTACACATTTCCCATACAAATCTGAGCCCTCTTGAGTGGCTACACCTGAGATTACGGTCGGCGCAATTAGGGTGACGCGCCAGGCGCGTCTCTGGGGCTGTGCGTTACATACATCGCCGACGCGTCAGACGCGTCGCTGGGGCTGTACGGGATAATTAACAATAAAACACTAAAAAATCGCTTCCCGCCATAATTCAAGGTAGAGCGACGAGTCAAAACGTTCGTCGTAGCCTGGGCCGCGGGTGAGCGTTCGGACGCGGCGAGGTAAATACGCGGCAAAAGTTACCTCCACTTCCATCACCATAACTCCTCAACTACTTGAGCTAGAAAGCTCTACTCAATGCCATTCTACGCGGGAAGGTAAGGCGCCCATTTTGACATATGTTTGATTATTGTAGGTAGTATATTAAGCGAGATTAGCCTTAGTTTACTTTTGTTGTGTTTTCAGCCAGATTGCCCGGATACAGCCTCCGTCATTAACACCTTACGAGCGGCCTATGCGGTTTATTTATATGTACCGCACAGCGGGGTGTTTTTAGCCAAAATAGGGCTGTTTACGTGATCATTTTCATGCCTAAATAAGACCCAGAACGTAAAACAAGTACCTATCCCTGAAAGGGCATAAACAGAGCTTTCGAATGACACCATAACGATCCTTTTATGATGGCTAGTTTTCTTGCAATAACCGTGCAACGCGAGTGCAAAAAGCATGTAATTCGGTACTTTCCCCATATAATTCAGTATGTAGCGAGTGAGAGAGGGAGGAGGGAGCTGAGATTCGTGTCAGTAGGTTCGCCGCGGTGGTCTGGAGCAGTCATACGCTCGCTAGTCTCCTGCCACCACTTGTCTCTCTCTCTCAGCAACATTACGTGCTGAAATTGCCACTCGACCTATGTCGAGCGCCGCCACATAGTCCAGCTTTATTTAACTCGACTTATGTGG
This sequence comes from Paralithodes platypus, assembly GCA_032716605.1. Taxonomy (NCBI): domain Eukaryota; kingdom Metazoa; phylum Arthropoda; class Malacostraca; order Decapoda; family Lithodidae; genus Paralithodes; species Paralithodes platypus. The sequence goes on from CM064569.1 coordinate 19,051,323, forward strand.
TGAGCCGCTAATTAAGGGTTAAGAAAGGCTGCCCGGGTAGGAAGGGTTAAAGCCAGGAAATTGCTCTAAATTGCCTATGCGTTCTGGAACGTCACCCGCAGCCAATGGGTTAAAGCTATAATAAGCAATGCACGTTGCATTGGGATAAATATATACATACATAGATAGTCACATAGATAGAAAAATAGATGGATAGATAAATTAGTATATCTAGTTATATATAATTAGTTACGGTATACAGAATCATCAATTGGTCGAGACAGATTCATAGATAAATATGCTGATCAGTGCATGTGGTTGTAAGTTTAGATTAGATTAAATGTATATTAATTTAAATAAGTATAAGTGATATTATACAAAAACGTATATATAAACCATCATGAATGTGCTTTAAACCTGGACAAAAATATGCAAACTGATTATTAAATACTTATGTGCACCATTTTCGTTGCAGTGTTCAGTATGTCTTTTATATTGAATTACTAAAGTTTACAGTATATCATATTTGATTGTTATTTCTACGCTACACTTAATCCCTTGGCACTCTGGAATTAAGGGATGACAGAAGTGCTCTCCTCCTTCACTCCAAGTTTAATTGGAGTTGGGGAATAATGCGGTTTTCTCATAATTTACCATTTTGTTTCTTTCATTTTTGTGGTGAGGTACTTAGCCCTTACTCACTAGTATCTGTGCTATTTTACTTAATTTGGGTGGGTGGGAATCGTTAGCCTTGGTCGGCAACCCATCTATGGGAGAAAACCTTATAAAAATCCGGGTGGATAGGACTCGTCAGCCTTGGTCGGCAGCCTGTCTAGGGGATTAAGCATTATTCAAATACGTACTGCTTACCTGAGGGTGAAGCAGGTTAGTGAATGGATTAGCCACACACCACTGTAGAACAATAGTGCTAATAAGATGCATAGAAGGCCTCGGAGTCGGACGGACACCTGAATTGAGGGGTCAATCCTGTAAGTCCTTCAGTAAACTGGCATGGGTTGTCTCTCTTACAGGGGATAGGTCCACTTGGGGGCATTTTGTGTATGGCCAACCTCATTAAGGGGAGTAAGGCGTCTGGCAATAGATAGATAGATAGATAGATAGATTTTGTCATACACTTTCTAATTATATTATGCACACTGACTCTCTATCTTTATATCACCTAATTGGCAGTACCGGTACATAAAGAGCCAAAAACAGCAATAATAAGTGTTAATGTATGAATCCATTACTATTATTAAGTCGTTTTAACAATGAGTATTTGTGTGTAAAGCAATTAATAGTACCCTTTTGTTTGATGATCACTTAAACATTTCATTAGCATAACGAATCCTAGGAATTATATGCCTATTTGGTAGACCTTTTTTTTAGTTTGGTCCTGTATTTCAATTTTCGTATCACGTAAGATAATGGTTGTATTGATTTTCTTTATTTGGTTAATTATAGTTTCCACTTGATCCTTTTGTGGAAATCAACATACGTATGTGACTGTATATACTTTCATCAGATCCACAATTATAAACATGTAAAATAATGTTTGTTCATTATTATTATTAATAATTAGAAGAGATAATATAACTATATCTAGAAAATGTAATGCGTGGCCTAACCTTCGCTTTTTGTAAGTAGTACAATGTAATATAATCCCCCTGGGTCTGGGTCTCTGGGTTTTCTCCTGGGCGACCTAGATGTGTGTGAATTTGTGTTTTGTTTTTGTTTTATTGTGTTGTGTTTTCCCTGCTCGGGATCTGTCACCAGTCCCCCCCCCCCCCCTTTACACACACAACCACCACCAACATATTACAAAACAAAGAACAAAAAAAAGTATGTGAATCAGTCTTTCCCTCTTCCTATAACTTAAATTGTTTCAAACTCCGTGTGTCCAAGCACTTTGGCTCGAACGTCCCTTGATTTGGGCCCTGTCACTCTTTCAACTCTGGGGGAGGCACTTGATACGGGCAGTCCTGCCTTTTGTCTCCCTCATTAACATATAAAATAAAATGAACATATACATATATATAGATGCATAGATAGATAGGCAGATAGACGGAGAATGAGAGAGCTATGGGTGATATACTAAGTGTGGGGTCAACTAGGTATACAATTCATATGTTTGTCATTGTTATCTAGTGTACCGCTAAGGTAATTATATTATTTTGTGTTTGTGTATGTTACGTATTTTGTGTTTGTGTATGTTACGTATTTTGTGTTTGTGTATGTTACGTATTTTGTGTTTGTGTATGTTACATATTTTGTGTTTGTGTATGTTACGTATTTTGTGTTTGTGTATGTTACGTATTTTGTGTTTGTGTATGTTACGTATTTGTGTTTGTGTATGTTACGTATTTTGTGTTTGTGTATGTTACGTATTTTGTGTTTGTGTATGTTATGTATTTTGTGTTTGTGTATGTTACGTATTTTGTGTTTGTGTATGTTACGTATTTTGTGTTTGTGTATGTTACGTATTTTGTGTTTGTGTATGTTACGTATTTTGTGTTTGTTTATGTTACGTATTTTGTGTTTGTGTATGTTACGTATTTTTGATGTTTGATAATATTTAAGTATGTGTTGTTTAGTTATATTCGTCAGTAATTTATTAATGTTTTCTTACTAATTGGTAACTGGTCATATGTTAGGAGAGATAAATTAATCTAGTACTTTCTTATCTATCTACCGGAAGATGTCTTGGAGACTTGGAATATAGACAAAAGCTTGTAGCTCCGTGTTTTATTTTCCTAGCGAGTACAAGAAATATATACGGTACTGTATGTATAAAGTATATGTCACAAATCCACCTGAGCTATTAAATGTTCGTGTTTGGTAGGGCAAAAAATAAATTGCATGGGAACAATCGTAAAAATCCCGGCATGGTACTCTGGAAAATGGGTTCCACGATCTGGTTTGAAATGGAATGCGTTTAACCCTTATTTAGCGGCGAGCAACATAAGTCGAGTTAAAAAAAGCTGGACTATGTGGCGGCGCTCGACATAACTCGAGTGGCAATTTCAGCACGTAATGTGGCTGAGAGAGAGAGACAAGTGGTGGCAGGAGACTAGCGAGCGTATGACTGCTCCAGACCACCGCGGCGAACCTACTGACACAAATCTCAGCTCCCTCCTCCCTCTCTCACTCGCTACATACTCAATTATGTACTGAAAGTACCGAATTACCTGCTTTTTGCACTCGCGTTGCACGGTTATTGCAAGAAAACTATCCATCATACAAGGATCGTTATGGTGTCATTCGAAAGCTCTGTTTATGCCCTTTCAGGGATAGGTATTTGTTTTACGTTCTGGGTCTTATTTAGGCATGAAAATGATCACGTAAACAGCCCTATTTTGGCTAAAAACACCCCGCTGTGCGGTACACATAAATAAACCGCATAGGCCGCTCGTAAGGTGTTAACAAGTACGATTTCCCCATTTTCTTAACCCGTTCAGTACCAGCGACGGCAGGGAGCCGTCAGTAGATAAAACACTCCCCAGTCCCTTCAACGGCTGCCAGCCATCAGTAATATATGATCTTTGTAACTGCCAGTATCAGGCAGTACCTGCTACCACAATGTTTGAGCACTGCTCTAAGACCTTTGCAGCACTTCTCAGCTTATAGCCCAGCCCTCACATGCTGGGAGAGGCAGTATTCCTCCATCTTTTGAGGTGGGAGGTTGTTATATCTTGCCTCTGAAGCCATTTTGGCCACACTGCTTGGGATTGAGGGGTACCGGTACGGTACATTTATGCTAGTGCCCTGTGGTACAGTAGGGTAGTTGATTACAGCATAGAGTATCATCCTCACTTTCCGTGGTTCACGTTCAGGCTGAGAGTAAGAATATTTAGTAGATTGCCTGAATTTGTGAGATATTCTTTGTATTCATATTTATATATAATTATATATATATATATATATATATACTGTATGTATGTATATATATATATATATATATATATATATATATATATATATGTACAGTATGTATGTATATATATATATATATATATATATATATATAATTATATATACTGTATATATATATATATATAATTATTTATATATATTTTTTTTTTCTCTATGTGAGTGAGGGAGACAAAAAGCAGACCTGCCTGTAGCAAGTGCCTCGCCCATAGTTGAAAGAGTGACATAGCCAAAATCAAGGGACGTTCGAGCCACACAGAGTTTTAAGCAATTTAAGTCATAGGAGGAGGGAAAGACTGATTCTGGGAGAGAGTTCCAGAGCTCAGCTGTTGACTAGAAGTTTGAGAGTATCGTTTCACTCTTGGGATGGGGAGTAGCACAGAGTAGGGGTGGGATTATGTTGCAAGATGGGTACCACATACCTTAAGTAGAGGAGGCGGTATACACTGGGAGAGTTCTGATGAGCACTGATTATTGTAGTAGCGATAGAATAGCGAGAGAGGTGCAACATTACGGCGAAGAGAGAGAGTTTGCAGAGAGTTGGTGAGTGGGAGGGAATTAATGATACGAAAGGCCTTCCTTTCTACTTTTTCTAGGAGTGCGATGTGAGAGAATCTTCCCCACACATGTGAACAATACTCAACACAAGGACGCACTGTGCCCCTGTACAGAGCAAGAAGCTGTGCAGAGGTAATGAACCCCTTGAGGCGATTGAGTACACCCAGCTTCTGGGAAGCTGCTTTAGCTAGACTGGTAATATGGTCCTTCCAAGTGAGAGCAGAAGAAACAGAGACACCAAGAATATTGAGGGAAGATGAAGGATTGTTTTTTGTATTGTTGAAGAATAAAGAATAGTTCGCTGTGAGTTCCGGACGGGTAGATAGATGGAGAAATTGTGATTTTGGAAGCATTAAAGGCAACAAGGTTTTCTCTGCCCCAATTTGAAATAGTAGTTATATCAGAAGATAAGTGTTGCATGGCTTCATTATGTTTGTTTTTGAGGGATTGCTGGCTGTGGCATTCAAGAAAACTAATTGAGTAGTGTAGGGTACACTCCTCTGCGTATGAATGGAGGGGGCTGGAGAAGATCATTTATGAAAATTAGAAAGAGAATGGGAGATAGGACAGAGCCCTGAGGAATACCGAAGTTGATAGGATGAGGAAGTGAGCGATGGCCGTCCACAACCGCAGCTATGGAATGGCCGGAAAGGAAATTAGAGACAAAGGCACAGATGGAGGGATAGAAATCGAAGGAGGGTTGTTTAGAAATTAAAGATTTGTGCCAAAGTCTATCGAAGGCCTTCGATATGTCTAGTGCAATAGAAGAGGTCTCACCGAAGTTCCGAAAGGAGGATGACCAAGAGTTAGTAAGATATGAAAGAAGATTACCAATAGGTCGACCCTTAAGGAAGCCATACTGGCGATCTGAGAGTAGATTATGAGAAGAGAAATGCTTAAGAAATTTGGAAGTAAGAATAGTTTCAAAAACATTAGAGATTCAAGAGATAAGAGCAATTGGATGATAGTTGGAGGGCAGAGAGCGGTCACCCTTCTTTGGGACAGCTTGAATTAGAGCAGCACGGAAGCACAGTTTTTGAGTACAAAAGGAGGAACACCGTCCGGACCGTATGCCTTCTTAGTACCGGTATTAAACCCAGAGAGGGTAGAAAATACATCTTTAGAAGAGATTAGGATATTAGGCATAAGTAGGAGAGAGGGGGGTTAAGAGGGAGGTATAACACCGGAATCATCCAAGGTGGAGTTTCTAGCAAAAGTTTGAGCAAAGAGTTCAGCTTTGTCAGAGGAAGAAGTAATGGTTGTGCCATCGAGTGGCAAAAAGGGAGGGAAAGACGAGGAAGAAAAATTGTTGCAGAGGTTTTTGGCTAGATGCCAAAAAGCTTGGGAAGAGTTAGAGTTGGAAAGTTCAGTGCATTTATTATTAATGAAAGAGTGTTTGCCACGACGAAGAACAGATTTGGCTTAATTCAGGGCAGAAACATAGGATGAATGAGATTCTCGAGTCTTAAGGCGTCGGAACCGTTTGAATGCTTCCTCCTTGTTGCGGACAGCAGCAGAACAAGCGTGAGTAAACCAAGATTTGTTTGCATTAGACTGAGAGAAAGAAAATAGAATGTATGCTTCCATGCCCAAGAGGATTACCTTGGTAATGCGTTCAGCAGGAGAGCCTCCCTGTCGGCAGCGCCAAAGTGCCACAAGCGCTGCCGGTTGGGATGATCGGGTGGCCGTACCGGAGAGATAGGACAGGTGACAGATATTAGTTTATGGTTGGAGGAGCCCAAAGGAGACAAAATATTTACAGTATATGCAGAAGGGTTAGAGGATAGAAATATGTCAAGAATGTTGGGCCGATCTCCGAAGTGATCCGGGATACGGGTGGGTTGCTGGACTAACTGATCTAGGTCGTTTAAGATAGAAAATATGTAGGCTTGTTTATATATACAGTATATATAAATTATATATATATATATATATATATATATATACCGGTATTAATAACTTGGTTCACTGCATTACACCCACCTCACATGACTGCTGAATGCAACCAGTCGTTCTGCTCCCATGTTATTCGACCACATGTATTTTCGCTCACATGTGTTTTCGCTCACAATACCTTTCACCCTCACTAACGTTGTTTCTCCTACACTTTGGAGTAAAGAAGGTTCACTGAAGTTTATATGCATCGTATTTTTGTGTTATGCTTCAACTTTCGGATAAGATTTTCAGGTCAACAAATACCATTGGGCACTGCAGGTTATCTAATAGTAGTCAGTGGACGTGTGAAGTCAAACAGGTTCATTGAAGTTTATATGTATCTTGTTTTTTTCTGTTTTTTTCAAATTTCGGATAAAACTTGAGATCAGTTAATGACATTAGGCACTGCAGATATTCACACTTTACATTCCACCAAATGAGTTACTGAGTTACTTATACAGGAGTCAGTGGCCGTATGGTACACTCGGATACCATAGTCTCTAGCCCACTGCTCTCTGCAAGAGGTGAGGCCAGGACTGTTACTGGACGGCGGCCCACAGTGATGGTTAGGGGTGGGGTTGGGGGGAGAGGGCAACGCACACACGAACACACTGTGAAGTATTTGTGTTAAGCAATCCAGGAAGCTATCTTTGTTGGTTACTTTCTTGTAGTTATTTGATTTTGTTCGCATCAGGCCTATGTAAAATCCTTTATTCCATACTATTGAGAACAAACATATGCAATATTTCTTTAGCATGAGTAAGTATAACTACCGGTGTGAACCATTAGTTATTAGGTAGTGCAGTTCCTATTATTAGCAAAATTGAAGTTCAGGGAAGGCTTCAAAATAGATCAGTATAGATATGGCAGACTGGAACACACACACACACTCACAGAGAGAGAGAGAGAGAGAAGGATAGTGTGTTTGAGTGTGTGGGGGGGGGGGGGGGTTAACAGACTGGGAGGCAGAGAAATAGGGAGAGGGTGAGATGTGGTTGTTGTGGTGAGAGACAAAGAGGGAGTAAGAGTGAGATAGAGTGAAAGGGAGGTGTTGGAAAGTAAATATGGAGTAGGAATACGATAGAACTTCATTAGAAACATGTGTGGGTGTGAATACTAATCATAGTCATATAATATTATATCATTGGTAACTTTCTGAATTATATCTTTCATATAGGATAATTAGTATATCAATAAAAAAAAATCATTATCCTTACTGTTATAGAAGTTTCATTCCTACGCAGGTAAAGCAATACCCATGAATACAACTTCAGTCTGAAGCATGTTGTGTGATTCGTAGGATTCACTTTAAACCTACAGTACGCGCATGGATTGTTTTCTTGATAGAACCATATGTTTCTTCTATACATAATAATGTTAACATAATTGTGAGATGAAAAAATCAAGTAATTAATACCAAGACAATATATATTAACATTCATTGATATGAATATAAATAGTAAGACGTTAATATGAACTCAGAGAGAAAGTGAGAGAGATGCATGGACAAATGAGTATATCAGTTAAATATTGGCTATGGCACTTGTATCTAAGTAATAATAATAATAATAATAATAATAATAATGGTAATCTTAGATAAATGTCATACGGTACTTATTTATGAGGCTAAGGCAGGATTCAAAGACCCCAAATGCTTCACAGTGTGTTCGTGTGTGCGTTGCCCTCTCCCCTCAACCCCACCCCTAACTATCACTGTGGGCCGCCGTCCAGTAAGAGTCCTGGCCTCACCTCTTGCCAGAGAGGAGTGGGCTAGAGACTATGGTATCCGAGTGTACCATACTCACTACTCAACATAATGCAACACAAGTTGTACCAGTGTTTTTCCATCAGACCTATCAAGATTGGGGTATTAGGTTTCAAATCCACACTCTTTTTGTATAATATGCGGTATGATAATTAAGAATACTACCACATCACTTTTATCTACACGTGGCCTTCCCTAAGTTTAATCATTTATTTAGTGTTCACCAGTATAACATCGAGTTTACGTTATTGCATTAAAGGTGTTAATGAGTAGATAACATTATTTATTTAGAGACGTAGCCTGAGTCACAGTGAAGGACACTTCCTTTCTTATATATTTGATGTCAGCAGATCAGAATCGTGACTTGCAGTCAAAAGACATGACTGAAACACTTATGGGCTAAACCTATTTAGAGCGAAATGATTTGTAGACGAAAAACCCAAAATCAAACCACACGTTTGTTTTTTTCAGGAGTCGCGTAAGTGACAGTGAGTGTACATTATTGATTACCAAATTGAAGTTGCTACTGTAGTTAATATATATATATATATACTGTATATATAACTTGTTTATTCTTTCTTTTTTTCTCGAAGGTTTTGAAAGTCGATAGTTAACCTCAAGTTAAAAACAAAACAAATTACAAATTATATTCTACTGTGGTTAAAAATGTACACAGTAATAAGTATGAAGATATCTTTCCTTGTTTTTCCGGGTTGCCAATATCCTTTCAGTATGTAAGATTGGGAGACACCTGTTATCTTACTGTTATGTTAGCAAGTCTATCAACATAAATATATCTATTGTGCCAACCTATATTGTTGTAAAATTTAACAAAAGGTTGAGGTGAGTTATGTTAGTTGTTACATGCTTGGATATTAATTAGGATTTTGTCAATGTATTCTTGCAAACATTGGGCGATTTTATTCAACAAAGATTAACTGTTGGTTGTCAAGATATTTTAAAGTATCATACCTCCAGTAAGTCCTCCACTAAAAAAATAAATTCTCTTCAGCCGTACACCAAACTATTTTTATTTAGGTTAGGAAAGCCTCTGGTAGTGTTGACTATAAACGGTGATCCGAAGAGCCCTGAGCGAGACTTACCCTCCCTTCACCAAGGCTGATCATACACTGACTCCCTCATAGATAGTCCGTATACTACAGCACGGTGTCTGTGCGACCCATCATTGGCAAGACCTTTAAGGGGGGATGGGCCGGTTTTCTGGACCACTTTCTCCCTCATGTTTATCCCCATTAGTTTTCAGATGTACAGATGTTTGCCCCATTAGTTAGTCGATTTTAAGACCTTTCGCCCTATTTCTTCATCATTATTAAGACCTTTCGTGCTATTTAGGTGTCGATGTTTTCCCTGGCGAACGGTAGTGAACCTGTAATGTTGGAAGAACCGGCCTTCGGCCGGGAAATCTTTCTACCGAAAAATGTACAAATTAATCTAGAAGGGGGATCTAATGGATGTTTTTTTTTTTATTTGATGGAGGTCTAGGGAGGAAACTAGAAAAATAATGAATACATGCAAAAATCGCCCAAAACGTGAACCATCTCCCCTTAAACAATTTGTTACTTAAATGTCACCTTTTTTTATTGGAATCTAGCTAATTCCAAATGAGTAAATTCAACCGTGAAGCATCTGTGTGAGTTATAGCGATAATTGTGATCAGCTTTAACTGTTTGATTCCTAGAGATTATTGTTACGCGTAGGGCTATTGTCTGGCAACTAACATTAATAAGTAAATACACTTCCATCTGATTGAAGGGGTTTAAACTCATGCAGTAAAATGATGTCTCTACCAACTATAGTCTAACATTCATTAGAATATCTTATCCAGTTTAGAAATAATCAGTGCACTACTGAAGGGTTAATTTTACCCATTTGATTTTTAAAGGACCTTTCTCAACAATATATATATATCCTTTTTTGCTAACCAGAACAATATTGAAAGCATAAACTGTTTAGGTTAATCCGACTTAATTATATCCGTTAAACCATTAGTTACGATGCACATAATTATTATTGTTTATATTTGTATCAATAGACGATTTTAATTAGTTTAAAAGTTATTTGTAAAACCAACGAGTTGGATTTGATACCCGGTACTGTAGGTACTGTACCTCTTTGATTACGAAAGTTTATTTTTAAGTTGAGTAAAAAAAAAACTGAATAAACCAGAGTAAAATCATGTGTATTCCCTTGCCCCCATTCTCTTTCTCCTCTTTTGCAATTATCCTTTTTGCTCCATTAATTTTATACTTATTTTCGGTGTTCTAGTTTGTTTTGGATTTCATAATTTCCTGGCCTCTTCTCCTTAACCCAGAAACTGCGGGGAGACTCTTAACCCGTGGAGCCCCGGCTAGTTTTGTAATGTTTGCGCACCAGAACCCGGCCGGTTTTCAAAAAATGGTTTTATTCCAGAAACAATAGCGAATGGGTTAGGAATGAAGGAAAAACCACGAAAAACCGCTCAAAAAGCTTAAAAAATGGTCCTACAGAGCCCCCGAAAACGGATTTTACAAGAGTAAAAAATTGAAGGCAATTATCCCAAAAAACCAGGTTATTGCGCGCTCGCGCGCACGCACGTGGACTTTGAGAGTTTTCAACCATCGGCACGGTTGCGTGGGATACGTATACAGTTCCCATACAAATCTGAGCCCTCTTGAGTGGCTACACCTGAGGTTACGGTCGGCGCAATTAGGGTGACGCGTCAGGCGCGTCTCTGGGGCTGTGCGTTACATACATCGCCGACGCGTCAGACGCGTCGCTGGGGCTGGACGGGTTAAGAGGTTTTACTGGAGGACTGCGGGGAGACTCTTAAGATCCTAGGCCTAAAAAAAAACACATTTAAAACACCCCAGTAGCACCTGAAACTGTTTTTTTTTGTTTTTTTGCCCCTTGGCCATGCTACATATCACTCCTCCACATCCCCTCCTTCGCCTCTTCCCCCCCCCCATCAATTATCACCTATTGTCCCTGTTATTCCCTTATTCTTTGGTATATTTTTGTACTATCACTAGCGAGTTGCTAGCAGGGCGTGGTCATGTGTATCTATGCATGGGAAAGAGAGAGAGATAGAGATAGTGAGCTCAGTGTCTCTCCAGGCCTCGTGAGAGGAGGGTGTGACGGTGGCTGGCTCACACTTGATGAATAAAACTCTCACTTTCAATTCGCGATTTTGACCATCCAAACACTTTTCCCACTTGTTTTATTGTTGTAACATGTTACTATCTTCATATTAAACATAAAATAGGCGCATATGGATAAGTATTAATTATATTTATGGTAAAATAACGATTTTAGTGAGGAAACAGTGTAAATACCTCCGCACAGGCGAATGGTGTATACTACACCCTATGCGCAGCCCAGAGGTAGAGGAGGAGGAGGAAGAAAAGGAAATATTGGAAGATGGGCAGGAAAAAATGAAGGAGCAAAGGGGCCCTCACACAGTCAGGAGTGCGAGCTAGAGTCACTAGGAGTAGGGGACAATTCGGACTCGCGGACCTATTCCCGGTCAAAATCGATGACTCCTAGTGACTCCTAGCTACTCCTGTTAGACTCCCACTCACTCGCGGTGAAAATCGATGACTCATAGTGAATCTAGCAACTCCTGTTAGACTCCCACTAGCTCGAACTCCTGACTGTGTGAGGGCCCCTTTGCTCCTTCATTTTTTCCTGCCCCTCTTCCAATATTTTCTTTTCTTCCTCCTCCTCCCACCGAGCACGACGTACATCATCCAATGATGTCCAACGGGCCTGGTGAGAGGATCTTTTAGGTAAGACCGGCAGATGATAAGGTCATTCAAGGAAAAGTCTATTGACATTGTATTTACAGACATTGTCCCCGGATGATTTCAATGATTTACAATACCTGCCTGCTCCTCCTTAACTTTGATGGCCCCCCAATCATACCCTCCTTTCATACCTCGCTAACACTTCTATCCCTCTCCGTAAACCACCACCCTCCCACCATCGCCTACTTCCACTCCAGTTCTCCCCCATCATAACTCTCCAGCCAGAAAGGACACACCAGAGGTTCTCCGTGAATGAGTAGACGGGCTGAGGCCTATCAAAATTTGGATACCGAATAAGCCAAGAACCACGTTTTGTGGCAAGTCTGAGCATGATGCATGTCAGTAGGAAAGGTACTTTAGGGATGGTGATGAGGACGGAGAGGCACGAAGATGATAGACATAGTGAGGTCAACAATAATGTACTAATTGTTCTTGATTTATGTAGATCTCATTGGACTACCTTATAATTTTTGTGTGTTTTTTTTCTTTTCTATGTGATTGAGGGAGGCTAAAGGCATAACTGCCTATAGCGAGTGCCTCCCCCATAGTTGAAAGAGTGACAGGGCCAAAATCAAGGGACGTTCGAGCCAAAATGCCGGGACACACGGAGTTTGAAGCAATTTAAGTCATAGGAAGAGGGAAAGACTGATTCTGGGAGAGAGTTCCAGAGCTCAGCTGTTGAGTAGAAGAAAGTTTGAGAGTAACGTTTCACTCTTGGGTTGGAGAGTTGCACAGAGTAGGGGTGGGATTGAGTTGCAAGACGGGTACCACGTGCCCTACGTAAAGGAGGTGGTATGCGCTGGGATAGCTCTGAGGAACACTGATTATTATAGTAGCGATAGAATAGCGAGAGAGATGCAACATTGCGGCGGAGAGAGAGAGATTGCAGAGAGTTGGTGAGTGGACGAGAGTTAATGATACGAAAGGCCTTCCTTTCAACTTTGTCTAGGAGAGCGGTGTGAGAGGAACCTCCCCACACATGTGAACAATACTCAATACAAGGGCGCACTATGCCCCTGTACAGAGCAAGAAGCTGTGCAGGGGAAAAGAACCCCCTAAGGCGGTTGAGCACACCCAGCTTCTGGGAGGCTGCCTTAGCAAGACTGGTTATATGGTCCTTCCAAATGAGAGCAGAAGAAAAAGAGACACCAAGAATATTGAGAGAAGATGAAGGGTTGATTTTTGTATTGTTGAAGAATAAGGGATAGTCCGCTGGGAGATCCTGACGGGTAGATAGATAGATGGAGAAATTGGGTTTTGGAAGCATTAAAGTTAACAAGGTTTTCTCTGCCCCAATTGGAAATAGTATTTAGATCAGAATTTAAGAGTTATATGGCTTCATTACGTTTGTCGTTGAGGGATTGCTGGCTGGGGCGTTCTGAAAAACTAATGGAGTAGTGTAAGGTTGAGTCGTCTGCGTATGAATGGATGGGAATTAAGATACAGTTAAGGAGATCATTTATAAAAATTAGAAAGAGAATAGGAGATAGGACAGAGCCCTGAGGAACACCGGAGTTTATAGGGTGAGGAAGTGAACAATGGCTGTCCACAACCGCAGCTATGGAACGGCCGGAAAGGAAATTAGAGACAAAGGCACAGATGGAGGGATAGAAACTGAAGGAGGGTAGTTTAGAAATTAAAGATTTATGCCAGACTCTATCGAAGGCTTTCGATATGTCTAGTGCAATAGAAAAGTCTCACCGAAGTCCCGAAAGGAGGATGACCAAGAGTTAGTAAGATATGAAAGAAGATCACCAGTAGAGTGACCCTTAAGGAAGCCATACTGGCGATCTGAGAGCAGATTATGAGAAGAGAAATGCTTAAGAAATTTGGAAGCAAGAATAGTTTCAAAAACTTTAGAAAGACAAGAGATAAGAGCAATTGGACGATAGTTGGAGGGTTGAGAGCGGTCACCCTTCTTTGGGACAGGTTGAATGTGAGCAAACTTCCAGCATGAAGGGAAGACGTTAGAGGATAGACAGAGACGAAAGAGTTTGCCTAGGCAGGGAGTCAGCACGGAAGCACAGTTTTTGAGAACAACAGGAGGAACACCATCCGGACCGTACGCCTTATTAGTGTTAAGCCCAGAGAGGGTAGAAAGTACATCTTTAGAAGAGATTAGGATATTAGGCATAAGTAAGAGAGAGGAGGGCGGAGAGGGAGGAATAGCACCGGAATCATCCAAGGTGGAGTTTCTAGCAAAAGTTTGAGCGAAGAGTTTAGCTTTGTCAGAGGAAGAAGTGATGGTTGTGCCATCAGAGTGGGAAAAGGGGAGGGAAAGACGAGGAAGATAAATTGTTGGAGAGGTTTTTGGCTAGATGCCAGAAAGCTTGGGAAGAGCTAGAGTTGGATAGTTCAGTGCATTTATTATTAATGAAAGAGTGTTTGGCAAGTCGAAGAACAGACTTGGCTTGATTCCGGGCAGAAACATATGAAGAATGAGAGTCTTGAGTTTTAAGGCGTCGATACGTACTTACATCTTTAATTCTGGTAATATGGTTATTGATTTCATAATTTAATGTATTATTACTATTACTAGTATTATTATAGTTAACCCCTTCACTGCGGGAACCGTTTTGGAACGTCCTGGAAATATGCAGGAAATATTTGCACATCAGAGCATATGAAGACTAGTGTGAGCTCTCATGAGCGCGGCGGGACCCCCCCACCCCCGTCCGCTCTGCAGCATGCCCGGCACTGTCGCTCAACCAATGTCTCTTGTGAGACATATTCAGTGTTGTCAGAGGTAAATGTAGTGGAACATTGCTAATATTTAATGAATAATGCCAAAATCTGCAGTAACACTGCGGGTGTTAGGGAGATAAGAGAGGTAATTTGTGCGTCATTTGAAAGCTAACTTATACTGGCTTATTGCTGCATTAGAATACATTCAGGTACTTGTTCATGCAATCAGGAGAGCCTGAATGAACCCAAAATAGCAGAAAATACCTCACACTGAAAGAGCCAATAGTAAAATAATAATATATATATATATATATATACATTGTGGTAATCCCAACACTGACTTACGGAAACGAAGCATGGACGTTTGAGAAGAGACTCATACCAAAAGTGAGAGGGGTGGAAATGAGTTACTTGAGAAGTGTGTGCAGAGTTACATGGAGGGATAGACAGACGAATGAGGAAGTAAGGAGGTGTGGTGTGGAGGTAGATGTACTGGAAAGTGTGAAAAGGAACAGCTTGACATGGTTCGGCCATATGGAACGTATGGGAAGCGAGAGAATAACTAAGAGGGTGTACGAGAGCGAGGTGGAAGGACAGAGAGGGAGAAGTAGACCGAAAGAGAGGTGGAAGGATGGAGTGAGGAAGTAAATAGATGAAGGCGGTGACGGTTGGGAGGAGGGGTGTCGACTGACTGGGGACATAGGTGCATGGGGGCGGTTCGTTTGTGGCCATAGATAGATAGATAGATATATATATATACTGGGTATATATAATTATATATATTTGTTTTTTGTATGTGAATGAAGG
Source organism: Paralithodes platypus (assembly GCA_032716605.1). Lineage (NCBI taxonomy): Eukaryota > Metazoa > Arthropoda > Malacostraca > Decapoda > Lithodidae > Paralithodes > Paralithodes platypus. Next base: position 19,066,785 of record CM064569.1, read on the forward strand.
AAACAAAATGCAAAGCTGCCTATAACAGGTGTCTCCCTCTAAGTTTAAAGAGTGACAGAGTCAAAATCAAGGTACATTAGAGTCAAAATGTCTGGACACACGGAGCTTGAAGAAGTTGAAGTCATAGGATGAGGGAAAGACAGATTGAAGGAGAGCATTCCAAAGCTTGCTTGTTGAGTAAAAGAAAGACTGGAAACATTTGTTCAATATATGGTTTGAAAGTTGGACAGAATAGGGGTGGGAGTGTGCTGAAAGGCGGGTGCCCCCGACTATCCGCAAGGGAGGTGTATACACCAAGAGAGCTCTGAAGAATATTAATTATCGCAATAGTGGTAGAAGAGTGAGAGAGATGCAACATTGTGGTTGTAGGGAATTTTATGAGAGGAGGTGAGTTGAAATGATTTTGACTCTATCCTTTCGAGAAGTGTGGTAGGGGGAAACCTCGCCACACATGTGAACAATACTCGATACACGGGTGCACTGTGCCCCTTTACAGAGCAAGAAACTGTGTGGGGGTGAAGAACCCACGGCGACAGTTGGGTACACCTAACTTCTGGGAAGCGGTTTTAGCAAGAATGAATATATAACCATTCCAAGAAAGGCCAGGAGAAAAAGAATCACCAAGAATACTGAGAGACGATGAAGGGTTAATTTGTGTATTTTTGTAGTATGAGGGATAGACCTGTGTAAGTTCTTGACGGGTAGATACATGGACAAATTGAGTTTTGGCAGTATTGAAAGAAACAAGATTTTCTCTGCCCCAATCAGATATGGTTGATAGGACATAACATAAGTGTGCTATGGCCTCATCACATGGGATTTTGAGTGATTGCATGCTAGGTCGTTCTGTAAACTAGTTGAATGTGTACAGTATATACCTGTATCAATATATCGGTCAGGTGTCAAACGAAAGCCAAATAGTTTCTTTTTAGTCATTATTATTGTCTATACAAATATAAAATTAAGGTTTATAGTTCAAATTATGTCTTTGGAAGTGATTAAATGGCCAAAACAATGCTATTTTACATTAACTTTCTTGTATTTATATTCATATTCATTCAAGTTTCAAACAAAATTGCTCTGGTTTGACACCCTATCTCGGTTCACTGCATTACACCCACCTCACATGACTGCTGAATGCAACCTGTCGTTCTGTTTCCATGTTTTTCGACCACATGTATTTTCGCTCACACATATTTTCGGTCAGAAAACCCTTTCACCATCACTAAAGTTGTTTCTACCACACTTTAAAATGAACAAAGGTTCACTGAAATTGATATGCATCATAATTATATTATATATATATATATATATATATATATATATATATATATATATATATATATACCGTATATATATATATATATATATATATATATATATATATATTTATATATATATACTGTATAATATACTGTGTTTTATTAGTATTTGTGTCAATGCTTTAATTTTCGATCAAGACTTTCAGATCAAGAGGATTACTCCAGATATTCACACTTTACATTCCACCAAATGAGTTACTCTTATAGTAGTTAGTAACCGTATGCTACACTATTCACTAATCAAAGTAATGTAACACAAGTTGTACCAGAGTAATATTTTCAATTAGACTTATCATGGTTGGAACACATTTCAAGCTCAACATGATTTTTAGAGCAGGGTATGAGTATTGAAAATACTACCATAGCGTACAGTAGCTCTTACACTACAAGTGGCCTTCCCTAAGTAAACCAGCAAATCCTTTAGTGATTACTTGTATACAATGGAAATTACGTCATTGCATTAAAGGTGTTAATGAGTGATAACAATATTTATAAAAGTAAGTAACCTGAGGGTGATATGGCAACACTTCCATCATTACAGTCTTGCTGCCTTAAGATCACACTTGTAATGTGAGGTCAAAAGACACAAGCAAAAACACTTACCGACCAAACCTATTGAGAGCGAAATGACTTATAGACGAAAAACCACAGCTAAACCACAGATTTTCTTAACCCCTACTGTACCATAGGGTACTACCATAAATGTACCCCCCAGTCCCAAGCAATGTGGTCAAAATGGCTTCAGAGGCAAGATATAATAACTTCCCACCTCAAAAGATGGAGGAATACTGCCTCTCCTAGCCTGTGGGAGCTTGGATATAGGCTGAGAAGTGTTGCCTAGGTCTTAGAGCAGTGCTCAAACGTCGTGGTACCAGGCACTGCCTGATACTGGAAGTTACAAGGACCGTATATTACTGACGGCTTGCAGCTGTCGCTGGGACTGGAGAGTGATATCGCTGGGACTGGAGAGTGATTTATCTACCGACGGCTCTCTGCCATCGCTGGGATTTAATGGGTTATGGAGGAGTCGCGTGAGTGGCAGTGAGTGTACATTATAGATTACCGTTGATATAATCAATAACATTAAATTTGCTACTGCAGTAAAGTTGGCACCACCTGACCATATATATATATATATATATATATATATATATATATATATATACAGTATATATATATATATATATATATATATATATATATATATAGTTAGTCTACCTAAGTTGGACAAATTATATACTTACGATTTACATACACGAATCGGATTACAAATTCTATACTATCGTGATTCATAATCTTAAAATAAATAATATTAAATCTTAAATATTCGCTTTTCTATTGTTTCGGGTGGCCAATATCCTTTGAGTGTCTAGAAATAATGGATATCTGTTGTGTTATTGTTTTATTAACAAGTCATCTAGATAAATATATCTATTGTAGGCCTACCAACCTTAATTGTTGTGAAGTTGAATACAAAGTTGAGTTGAATTAGGTTAGTTGCTACACGCTTGGTTTTGATTTAGGGTTTTCAATGTATTCTTGCAAACATTGAGTGTTTTTTCGGCGTAGGATTGACTTTTATTGGTCAAGGTATTTTAAAGTATCATAGCTCCATTAACTCCTTCACTAGAATTATTTATTTTGTTCAAGCTTACACTAAACCATTTTATTAAGGTTAGGGAAGGCCTCTGAAAGTGATAATGTAAACTATAAAGGTTGATCTTATTAGCACGGAACGAGACACACCAGCAGTATCAACGTTGATCCCATGAGCCCGGTACACGACACACCCTCCCTCCACCATGGCTGGGCACACACTGACTCGCAGTTTCGTTCAGTGCCGGTATACTACAAAACTCTACTGCGCGACCAGACATTGTATATTATTGTCACTTAAATATCGATTTTGTTTTTTAATATAGCTATTTCTTAACTTATTTAAACAACTTAGGAAGCACCTGTCAATTTTAGAGAGTTATTTGAGATCATCTTAAGCCTTTTGAATCCCACAGATTATTCGCTTTCGAGTCGTTTGGATCACAAACTAGTTCGTCCACAGTCACTTCGATCACAAACCAATTTTACTCAAGTGTAAACGTTATATTCGGGAATTGTAAATACAAGAATATTTAAATCAAATGTGAGGCATACTGTATAGTTTTGGTGACCGGTCAACTCAACCAGTAGACCATTTCAACCAGTAGCTCTCAACCAGTACCAAATCAACCAATACGGTTAGGTTAGGTTAGGTTAGGTTAAGTTAGTACTATATTTTGGCACTGGTTTGGTTGGTCTGGGTTAATTTGGCACTGGTTGAGAGCAACTGGTTGAAATGGTCTACTGGTTGAAATGACATGGAACCTATAGATTTTTGTCAATTGTACTTGGTAGGTTGTGTAGGCAGCTATAGCTTAATAGGGACGGTTCAAAATGTTGAAACCATGAGTCTGCTCAATATATATATTTATATATATATATACGGTATATATATATATGGTATGGATATGGTATGGGAGGGAGAAGAAGAGAAGTAGTGGAGGAGGAGGTGGGGATCAGGAGGTCAGAAGTGTGGGAAGCCATGAAAAGAGTGAAGTTGGGGAAAGCACCAGGAACAGATGGAGTGTGTGGGGAAATGTTGAGGTATGGTGGTGAGATAGTGATAGAATGGGTATGGAAAATGTGCAAACTAGCATGGGAGAAGGGGAGTGCACCCGATGACTGGAAGACTGGATAAATAGTCCCCCTATATAAGGGCACAAGGGTAAAGAGGATGTGTGGGTAACCACCGAGGAATATGTCTTCTAAGCGTAGTAGGGAAGTTATACAGTAGGGTAGTGATTGAGAGAGTGAGAGTGAGAACGGAGAAATGGATAGGCGACGATCAGGGAGGTTTTAGGAAGGGAAGAGGATGTGTAGATCAGATTTTTACCCTGAATTGTGTTGTGGAGAAGTATCTGGAGAAGAAACAAAAGGTTGTTGCCTTTTATGGACTTGAGAATGGCCTATGACAGAGTGGATAGAGAAGGTTTGTGGAAAGTACTTAGAATATACGGAGTAGAGGGCAAGTTGCTGAAGCATTGAAGAGCATGTATGAGGGTGCAAAGGCCGGCAGTACGTGTGGAGAGTGAGCAGAGCGAGTTTCTTTGACCTGAATGTTGGTTTGAAACGGGTGTGTGATGTCCCCGTGGTTGTTTACTGTATATATGGATGAAGTTATGAAAGAAATACTATCAAAGAGCAGTGGATGTTTGGTGTATCGCTGAAAGGGAGGGAATTGAGTGAAGCTACCTATACTGCTGTTTGCGGATGATACAGTTCTGATGAGTGATAATAATGGAGTTGCAGGGTCTGGTAAATGAGTTTGGAACAGTGTGCGAAAACGGAATTTGAAGGTAAATACGGGGAAAGATCAAGGTTATGGTCTTCGCAAGGGGTGAAGTCACAGAGTGTGAGGTGAAGCTGAACGGTCAGGCTATGGAGATCGTCAACTCTTTTAAGTATCTGGGCAGTGTGTTGAGTAAAGATGGGACTATGGATGAAAGGTGCGGGAGAGGGTACAACAGGGGGAAGAGGGTTTGTAGGAACGCTAAAAGCAGTAACAAGAAATAGGGTGGTCAGTATGGAAGTGAAAGAAGTCCTTGCATGACAGTGTGGTAATCCCGACACTGACTTACGGAAGCGAAGCAGGACTTTTGGTTGAGAGACTCCAGACCAAGAGTGAGAGCAGTGGAAATGAATTACTTAAGGAGTGCGTGCGGAGTTTTACATGGTGGGATAGACAGACTAATGAGGAAGTAAGAAGGAGGTGTGGTGTGGAGGTAGATGTGCTGGAAAGTGTGAAAAGGAACAACTTGAGATGGTTCGGCCATATGGAACGTATGGAAAGCGAGAGAATGACTAAGAGGGTGTACGAGAGCGAGGTGGAGGACAGAGGGGAGAGGTAGACCGAATATGTGGTGGAAGGATGGGGTGACGAACTACATGAACGAAGGCGGTGCTGGTTGGGGGGAGGGGCGCCGCCTGACTGGGGACAGAGGTGCATGGGGGCGGTTCGTTCGTGGCCACCCCTTCGGGGATCACGGCGTCAGGCAATAGATAGATAGATATATTGGTAGGGTATTTTTATTATTTAGTAAATTACATTTACAGAGCCACTGGTGGGGTTGACGGATAGAGAGAGAGAGAGAGAGAGAGAGAGAGAGAGAGAGAGAGAGAGAGAGAGAGAGAGAGAGAAATCTGGTAGTGTAAAACATATCCGACAGTGAAGATAAACATTAAGGCGTTAAGAGAATTATACTGCATATTCGATTAATTTTGACTTGACGGAAAATTTAGTCCCCTATCAGCTAATTGTTTGATATTTAGTGGGAAAATCTTAAAGTATGATGTCTCTGTAAGTCTGTATCATATCAATTGAGTTTTTCAGAATCCCCTCCATCAATGAAGTTATAGATTTTAAGTATTTTGCCTACGTTTGTTTTCTCCGTCAGCCTGTTTGTTTGTTTGTAAACAAGACATCTTAAAAGTTACAAACTGATATACAAGAAATTTGTTGGACAGAAAGGATATGTGCCCAGTAAGAAGTGATTTAGTTTCGGAAGTGATCGATACAGCGCATACCTCCATCAGCGTAGGCTGCTCACCAAAGTTATTAATAAATGTTCACGAACTTTGGTGACCAGATAGGATATGCTCCAAGGAAGAAGTGATTCCATTTTGGAGGTGATTGATTGAGTGCATAAATCTACCAGCATTGGCGGAGCTAGCAACCTATTTCGCTGCAAAATCTACATAATATTGTAGTTAAATAAACAAAATCAGAACATACCAATGTTCTGCCCGCTTAAACTAAGACGCCTAAAGTGTGATAGTTGTCATACTCCGATGGTTTACACTAACATTACTTGAAGCACCATCCTCACATGTGTACTCCCTCATGTCTCTTAAAAATTATCTTAATCCTTTTTGGGATAATACTCCAATATTATTATATATCTAGCATAATGCAGACGACTTAATTCACTTAAACCAAGTATCAAAGAGCTTAATAATAGGTCTACAGGACCTCTAGCTCATAAACAGTATGTGATCTCTCTTTCTCTTTCATCTGGCTGTGTCTCGTTTCATCTTTCGCTTTAATTTTGTATTTTTCTATATGGATGAGGGAGACAGAAGGCAAAACTACCTGTGACGAGTGCCTCCTCCAAAGTTGAAAGAGTGATGGCCCAAATCGAGGAATGTTTGAGCGAAAATGTCTGGACACACAGATTTTGCAGCCATTAAAGTAATTGGATGAGGGAAATATGGATTTAGGGAAAGAGTTCTAGAGCTCAGCTGTTGAATAGAAGAGAGCTTGGGAGTATCGTTTCACTCATGAGTTGGAGAGTTTCACAGAGTAGGGGTGAGATTGTGTTGCAAGACGGGTGCTACATACCCTACATAGAGGTGGCATACAATGAGAGAATCCTGGGGAACACTGATTATTGTAGAAGTGATAGACTAGCGAGAGAGATGCAACATTGCGGCGAAGAGAGAGAGATTGAATAGAGTTGGTGAGTGGACGGGAATTAATGATACAAAAGGCTTTCCATTCTATTTTGTCTAGAAGTGCTGTGTGAGAAGATCCTCCCCACATATGTGAACAATACTCAATACAAGGAAGCACTGTGCCCCTGTACAGAGCAAGAAGCTGTGCAGTGGTAAAGAACCCCTTGAGGCGGTTGAGCACACCCAGCTTCTGGGAGGCCGCCTTAGCAAGAGTGGTCCATCCAAGAGAGAGCAAAAGAAAAAGAGACACCGAGAATACTGAGAGAAGATGAAGGGTTACCTTTTGTATTGTTGAAAGATAAGGGATAGTCCTCTGGGAGTTCACGATGGGTAGATAGATGGAGAAATTGGGTTTTGGAAGCATCAAAGACAACAAGTTTTTCTCTGTCCTAATTGGAAATGGTAGTTAGATCAGAAGATAAGTGTTCTATTGCTTCATTACGTTTGTTTTTGAGGGATTGCTTGCGGGGGTGTTCTGGCCAACTAATTGCATAGTGTAAGGTAGAGTCCTCTGCATATGAATGGATAGGACTGGATGTACAGTTGAGAAGATCATTTATGAAAATTAGAAAGAGAATGGGAGATAGGAAAGAGCCCTGAGGAACACCGGAGTTGATAGGATGAAGCCGTCCACAACCGCAGCTATGGAACGGCCGGAAAGGAAATTGGAGACAAAGGCACAGATGGAGGGATAGCAACTGAAGGAGGGTAGTTTAGTAAATAAAGATTTGTGCCAGACTATCGAAGGCCTTCGATATGTCTAGCGCAACAGAAAAAGTCTCACCGAAGTACCGAAAGGAGGATGACCAAGAGTTAGTAAGGTATGAAAAAAGATCACCAGTAGAGCGACCCTTAACCCTTAACCAACGGCGCACGACATCTGTCGAGTTAAATAAATTTGGACTATGTGGCAGTGCACGACAGCTATCGAGTGCCATTTTCAGCACGTAATGTTGCTGAGAGAGAGAGCTGAGCAGTGGGACGAGCGTAGTAATCTTATGACCGCTCCCCCCGACCACCGTGGACGTACTGAACTGTATACCACCTTCCTCCCCCATCTCTCACTCGCCAAACAGGGAATTATGTACGGAAATTACCTTATTTTATGTTTTCTGCACTCGTGTTGCACGATCGTTGCAAGAGAACCAGTGGTTGTACAAGGATGGTTCTGGTGTCATTGGAAAGCTCTGTTTATGCCCTTTCAGGGATAGATATTTGTTTAACGCTCTGGGTCTTGTTTATGCATGAAAATGAGCACTGAAACAACCCTATTTAGGGTAAAAAAAAAAACGCTGGGCGGCACAGTGTAAAATTCCCTACCACCCGCTCTTTGTTTGTTAAGGAAGCCATACTGGCGATATGAGAGTAGGTTATGGGAAGATAAATTCTTAAAGAATTTTGAGATAAGAAGAGTTTCAAAAACTTTAAAGATGCAAGAAATGAGAACAATATTATTGGTGTACAAAGTACAAAGGGAGTACAAAGGAAATCAAACAACAACAGGTCTAGTGACCCCTCTAGGCTGATTGTCCTTCAAAACACTGAGGATCAACTGTCCAAACAGTAGTAGGTAAGGGAAAATTGGAAAGGGAACTACTGCCCTGAAACTAATGTCCGTGGCAGGATTAGGAAGTTAGTAGGGGACAGAAGGGTTAGTAACATAACACAGTTATAAGTGATCTTTCGTATATCTAGGAAAGAGAGAGTAACGTCTTCGTAATATATTATATATGCAATAATCCTTGATGAATCTGATGGGGGAATAAAATAAAATTATTCATTTATAAACGCTGTCGGTCGGGGTCTGATGCAAGATATTCGTCTATGCGAAGTTTAAAAGAATCAATGGTGGTGCAGTCTATAACTTCTCGGGGAAGCCCATTCCACAAGTTGACAACTCGATTGAAGAAGAAATTCTTAGATTCGTGTGAGTTAAAAGATTTACCAATAATTTTGCAACCGTTTCCCCACGCGTAATTAGATTGGTCGATAGTGAAGTACTTACTACAGTTCATATTGTCGATGCCTTTGATGATTTTAAACACTTGAATTAAGTCGCCTCTTAATCTGCGCTTGGTTAAAGGAAATATATTTAATTCTCTAAGACGCTCCTCGTATGGTTTGTTCTTTAGGCTAGCTATCATTTTGGTAACTCTACGTTGAACTCAACTCGTTCTAGCTTGTCAATATCTTTTTGGTAATAAGGGCACCAGAATTAAACGCAGTATTCCAGAAGAGGGCACACTAAGGAATTGTAAAGAGTTGGGATAACTTCTTTGGATTTATGCTCAAATGACCTGCCTACAGTATAAAGCCAATTATTTTGTTTGCCTTCTTAACAACTTCTGAACATGTTGACTCGGTTTTAGGTTACTCGATATTGTTACTCCCAGATCGGCTTCTCTGTCTACACTCTTAAGCTAAGTACCATTCATCGAATAGTTTGCTTTCTCATTTCGGTATCCGATATGTTGTACTTTTCATTTATCCGCATTGAAACTCATTTGCCAAATTTGGGCCCAACATGACAACTTATCTAGATTGTGTTGCATATCGTCAACTTGTTCTTTTGAGAGTACGCTATTTGCAATTTTTGTAACGTCAGCAAATTTTGAGATTATACAGGTGAGACCCTCATCTAAGTCGTTGATGTAAATTAGAAAGATAATTGGTCCTAGTACCGATCCTTCGGGTACCTCGCTACTTACATTGGTCCATTTAGATGCCTAACCGTTTAGGACTACTCTTTGCTTTCTGTCACTGAGCCAATTTTCTATCCATTTCAACACACCTTCTTGTATTCCATGCGCTTTTAGTTTAATAGTAAAGGTTTGTGGGGAACTTTGTCAAGGCCTTTTGAAATTCAAGGTATACAATATCTACAGCTTTACTCTCATCATAGAGGTTGAGGATATCGTGGAAGAAGTCTTAAGAGATTTGTTAAGCAGGAACGGTTGTTACGAAAGCTATTTTCCTCCAATTGATTTACAAGTCTGTCTCTTATGAGTGTGAGTGTTTTTTAGCATTTTACATATAACTGAGGTTAAGCTAATTGGACAATAGTTACTGGGTAGGGATTTGCTGCCTTTTTTTAATATCGATGTTACGTTGGCTGTTCCACTGATCAGGCATAGTTCCAGACTGCAAGGATTTATTGAATAGCAATGACAGTGGTTTGCAGAGCTAATCCTTAGCTTCCTTTAGAACTCTAGGTGAGATTGTATCCGGTCCAGGCATTTTATTTACCTTGAGTTTATCTAAACATTTCAATACTTCTCTCTCTGTAATGGTGATATTGCTTAGAACATCAGAATTATCAATCTGAATCGGTGATGCTTTAGGGATATCACTGAGGTCTTCTGTCGTAAAAACTGATGTAAAGAAGGTATTGAGGGCATTACTCATTTGTACTTCATCTTTGGTGTATTCTCCATTTTCATCGACTAACGGTCCAACAGTTGAAGTAACATGTAATTTGCTTAATTACCTTTTTGGCATATATATATATATTTGTTTTTGGTATATATATATATATATATATATATACCTGTATATATATATATATATATATATATATATATATATATATATTACACCATTAAGACACTCAAAGGCTCAGTACATGACAACGATTAATATCCATTTATCGAATACTGTATATCAATCCAATCATCTAATGGACCCAACTGCACTATGAAAAGATTAATGTTTATGCGAGAGTAAAGAACATATTATGTGGTACATATCTCAAAGGACCGACAATGCAACAAAATGTTCCTGAATCTATCGCTACTAATTAACATAATTGTAACACCAATAAATCCCCAAATGAAATTAATGAAAATATGTGATCCTTCCAGGATTCCAACCCAGGATACCACATACAGATCTTACACGCTCTAACCATTACACCATCAAGACAGTCAAAGGTTCAGCATATATATATTATATATACCTGACCTGTATATATACATATAGATAGATAGATAGATAGATAGATAGATAGATATATATAGCTATAGATATACTGTATATTAAATACCAGTATATATAACTCGGTTAACTGCATTACACCCACCTCACATGACTGCTGATTGCAACCAGTCGTTCTGCTCCCATGTTTTTCGACCACATGTATTGTTCTGTACTTATATTTTCGTTCACAATCCCTTTCACCATCACTAGAGTTGTTTCTCCTATATGTGAAAGTAAACAAGGTTCACTGAAGTTTATATGCATATTTTTGTTGTTGTTATACTTCAATTTCTGTACAAGACTTTCAGATCAGTTACGGGGGTCACCGGCTTATTTTGTTATCTTTATCTCCTGTTCTCTCTTTCACGGACTTGTTTCCATTCAGCCCCATTCAGCCAACTGTTTTAAGGCGTTTATCCCCATCTAGGTGTCGATTGCTTCCTGGCGAGCCAGCATTGTATGGAGAAATCCGGCTTCGCCTGGGAAATGTTTCTATCGAAAAATTTACAAATTTAGCTTGCTGTCAAAACAAAAATATACATATGTTGGCTCGCTTCCGGTCGCCAGGAAAATATTGACACATGGATGGGGGAAAATGTCTTAAAACAGTAAGCTAAATGGGGCCGAATGGATACAAGCCAAAGAGGGAGGGAGAGAAAGAGAACACAATCGAGGTGGGCTCCTTTAATGACGATAGGCACTGCAGATATTCACATTGTCTTTGTAGCGCAATGGATAAATGCACTGAATTTCGGTGTGAGCGTCCTAGGTTCGAGTCCCTGGACTGCGACATGTATTGTTGATTTCATTAATTGAGTTTAGGAGTAAAGTCGGTTGGTGGAGGTAACAAATATAATTCCACCTAATGTGTGATTGAGTTAGTTGTATAGTAGTCAGTGGCCGTATGGTATAATGCCCACTACTCAACGTGATTCAACACAAATTGTATCTGAGTAATAATTTTTCTTTCAGACCTATCAAACGGACACATAATTTATAGTACGGGGTATGAGGCTTAACCCCTTCTGTACAGGCGACGTCTTTGTACTGTTTTCTAGATACATTTAGACGTTTTTGTGCAGTTTAAGAAGAATTTATGATAGTAAAAAGGGTTAAGTGAGATAGTACGAAGCTTGTTAATTGCTGGCGGACCTTTTTATACTGAATACAATCGTCGCTGGTATGGAAGGAGTAAAGAATACTACCATAGGCCTTTAACTACCAGAGGCCTTCCCTAAGTTTAAAATATTATTTAATGTTACCCAATAACAAATTTAAATGACGTCATTGCATTAACCCTTAACTGGCGGCGCGCAACATAAGTCGAGTGAAAGAAATTTGGACTATGTGGCGGCTCACAACATAAGTCGTGTGCCATTTTCAGCACGTAATGTTGCTGAGAGAGAGAGACAAGTGGTGGCAGGAGAGTAGCGAGCGTATGACTGCTCCAGACCACCGCGGTGGACCAACTGACATGAATCCCACCCTCCTCCACCCTCTCACACTCGCTACACAGTGAATTGTTTAGGGAAAGTACCGAATTACATGGTTTTTGCACTCGTGTTGCGCGATTGTTGCAAGAAAACTAGCGGTCGTACAAGGATCGTTGGGGTGTCATTGGAAAGCTCTGTTTATGCCCTTTCAGGTATAGATACTTGTTTTACGCTCTGGGTCTTATTTAGGCATGAAAATTATCACGTAAACAACCCTATTTTGGGTAAAAACACCCCGCTGGTGGCTACATATTATTTACCGCCTAGGCCGCTTGTTAGGTGTTAAAGGTGTTAATGAGTGGATGTTATTATTCATAAAGGGAAGCATCTTGAGTCACGGTAAGACGGCTACATTTCCTTAAGGGGGGGGTCACCGGCTTGTTTTATCTTTCTCTTCTTTTCTCTGTTTTCCTGGCTTGTATCCATTCGGCCCCATTCAGCCAACTGTTTTAAGACGTTTATCCCCATCCAGGTGTTGATATTTTCTGGCGAGCGATAGCGAGCCAGCGTTGTTTGGAGAAATCCGGGTTCGCCGGAGAAATGTTTCTATCGAAAAATGTACAAATTTAGCTTGCTGTCAAAACAAAAATATATATCAGCTGGTTCGCTACCGCTCGCCAAGAAAATATTGACACCTGTAAACGACTTAAAACAGTAGGCTGAATGGGGCCGAATGAATACAAGCCAAAGAGAGAGGGAGAGAGAGAGAGAAAAAACAGCGAGGTGGGCTCCCTTAATGTTAGTGTCACTGTCATCAGATCAGAGTCGTGACTTGTAGTCAATAGACATTCGCGGGACATTGATGGGATAAGCCTATTGAGAGCGAAAGGGTTTGTAGACGAAAAACCCGAACACCAAGCCACAGGTTTTCTTGAGGAGTTGCGTGAGTGACAGTGGGTCTACATTAACCTGTTCAGTACCAGGGCCGTCCTTTTCATCAGGAGTTGCGTGAGTGACAGTGGGTCTACATTAACCTGTTCAGTACCAGGGCCGTCCTTTTCATCAGGAGTTGCGTGAGTGACAGTGGGTCTACATTAACCTGTTCAGTACCAGGGCCGTCCTTTTCATCAGGAGTTGCGTGAGTGACAGTGGGTCTACATTAACCTGTTCAGTACCAGGGCCGTCCTTTTCATCAGGAGTTGCGTGAGTGACAGTGGGTCTACATTAACCTGTTCAGTACCAGGGCCGTCCTTTTCATCAGGAGTTGCGTGAGTGACAGTGGGTCTACATTAACCTGTTCAGTACCAGGGCCGTCCTTTTCATCAGGAGTTGCGTGAGTGACAGTGGGTCTACATTAACCTGTTCAGTACCAGGGCCGTCCTTTTCATCAGGAGTTGCGTGAGTGACAGTGGGTCTACATTAACCTGTTCAGTACCAGCGCCGTCCTTTTCATCAGGAGGTGCGTGACAGTGGGTCTACATTAACCTGTTCAGTACCAGCGCCGTCCTTTTCATCAGGAGGTGCGTGAGTGACAGTGGGTCTACATTAACCTGTTCAGTACCAGGGCCGTCCTTTTCATCAGGAGGTGCGTGAGTGACAGTGGGTCTACATTAACCTGGTCAGTACCAGGGCCGTCCTTTTCATCATATTTTGGCAATTATTAGACGACTTTATTCAGGTTAGGAAGGACCTATAGCAATAATAATATTTTGAACTATCTCAAGCAACCCCTTCGACTACCACAGATCCTTACTAAGCTGCACAATATCGTCTAAATATAGCTCGATAAAATATAACACACGTCGCTGGTACTCATGGGGTTAAAGATTACAAAGTTGATGCTTTCATTAGCACTTAAGTCGACTGTTATACTTAAGCTAGAACAAATATATTCTTAGGATTTATATAAACGAGTCACAGATTCCATACTCTTGTGGTTAAAAATATCCAATTAAATTATTATGAATCTTGAATATTCTAATTTTTCGGGTTGCCAATATCCTTCCAGTATCTAGGATTGAGGGATATATTGTGTTACTGTTATGTTAGCAAGTCTGTGAAGAGATAAATATATATTGTACCAACCTATATTGTTGTAAAGTTGAACAAAGGGTTGAGTTGAGTTAGCTTAGTTGTTAAACGCTTGATTTTTTTTGTCATGTATTCTTGCAAACATTGAGCGAGTTTGTCATAAAATCGGGCGAAGGATTAACTTGTAATGGTCAAGGTGATATGAATTAGCATACCTCCAGTAACTCCATTCATATAATTATTTAATTTGTTCAAGCTTACAGTAAGATATATTTTATCACGGTTAGGAAAGGCCTCTGGCAGTGAAAGTGTGAACTATACACATTGATTCCATGAGCCCGGAGCGGGACACACCCGGACTATAAACGTTGATCCCGTGAGCCCTGAACGACACACACCCTCCCTCCACCATGGCTGGGCACACACTGACTCGATCACTGTCGGTATACTACAGAACTGTTACTGCGCGACCAGTCACTCAGTCAGGCTCTTCAAACAATAATATTTGTCTCTTAAAATGGCCCTATTGTATATTTGAATCTAGCTACTTCCAAATATGTTCATTCAACTAAAGAAGTATCTGTCAGATTTCGAGGATTTAGAAGGATCATCTCTAGATGTTTGAATCCTAGGGTAGGGTAGTAATTACACTGCCATACCAATTGTGTTTTAATAATTGTTTCAGTAGACGATTTTATTTAGTTTAGGAGTGATTTGTAGGAGCCCGAGAATGTTCAGTCTTCTACTGTATTGCTCACTTCTCCGCTTGTTCTTCCTCTGTCCAATTGCTCTTCTGTCCTACTTTACTCCAGCCATCTGGTCTGGTAGGACCAAAGATCTGAATTAATTACTAGGTAGTGTACCTTTTTTTTATTACGAAAGGTTTTTCTTCAGTTAAGTAACATAATTATATACGACAAATAACAATTACCTGTATTACCTTACCAGCTCATTCTGTTCATTATTTTTGTTTTGCATTTGGTTTTGCTTCCTTTCTATCCCCCTATTCTTAATTTTCTATTTTGTTTCTGTTTACTTCATTGTATTACCTCTTCTACTTACAGGACAGTGGCTGTTTACTTCATTGTATTACTTCTGCTACTTACAGGACAGTGGCTGTTTACTTCATTGTATTACTTCTTCTACTTACAGGACAATGGCTGTTTACTTCATTGTATTACTTCTTCTACTTACAGGACAGTGGCTGTTTACTTCATTGTATTACTTCTTCTACTTACAGGACAGTGGCTGTTTACTTCATTGTATTACTTCTTCTACTTACAGGACAGTGGCTGTTTACTTCATTGTATTACTTCTTCTACTTACAGGACAGTGGCTGTTTACTTCATTGTATTACTTCTTCTACTTACAGGACAGTGGCTGTTTACTTCATTGTATTACTTCTTCTACTTACAGGACAGTGGCTGTTTACTTCATTGTATTACTTCTTCTACTTACAGGACAGTGGCTGTTTACTTCATTGTATTACTTCTTCTACTTACAGGACAGTGGCTGTTTACTTCATTGTATTACTTCTTCTACTTACAGGACAGTGGCTGTTTGTTTTGTCTATTAATTCACATATTCATATATTTGTTTAGTTTCCTCCCTAGACCTCCATCAAGCTTAGAAAATACCCCTTAGACCCCCCTATAAGATACATTTGTACATTTTTCGGTAGAAAAATGTCCCGGCCAAAGGCCGCTTCCTCCTAAAATTACAGGCTCGCTATCGCTCGCCAAGAAAAAATCGACACCTATATGGCACGATGGGTCCTAATATTGACAAAAAAATGGGGTGAAAGATCATGAAATCCCCAAACTAATGGAACCAACGTCTTAAGATCTCAAAAACTAGTGGGGCTAAACATTAGGGAGAAGGGGGTCCAGAAAAACAGTCCGTCTCCCCTTGAACCAGAGCAATTATGTACAAAGGAGTACAAAGGAAATCAAGCAACAACATATCTAGTGACCCTTCTAGGTTGCTTGTCCTTCAAAACACTGAGGATCAAGTGTCCAAACAGTGGTTTAGAGTGGGTAAGGGAACATTGGAAAGGGAATTACTGCCCTGGAACTAATGTCCGTGGCAGGATTAGGAAGTTAGTAGGGGACAGATGGGTTAGTAACTGAGGGGGGGATAAAATAAAGTTATTCATTTACAAACGCAGTCAGTCGCGGGTTTGATGCGAGATATTTGTCTAGGCGGAGTTTAAATGAATCAACGGTGATGCAGTCTATAACGTTTCGGGGAAGCCCATTCCACAAGTTGGCAACTCGATTGAAGAAGAAATTCTTAGATTCGTGTGAGTTAAAAGATTTACCAATAATTTTGCAACCGTTTCCCCGCGTGTAATTAGATTGGTCGATAGTGAAGTACTTACTACAGTTCATATTGTCGATCCCTTTGATGATTTTGAACACTTGAATTAAGTCACCTCTTAATCTGCGCTGGGTTAAAGGTAATAGATTTAATTCTCTAAGACGCTCTTTGTATGGTTTGTTCTTTAGGCTAGCTATCATTTTGGTAACTCTACATTGAACTCGTTCTAGCTTGTTTATATCTTTTTGGTAATAAGGGCACCAGGATTGAACGCAGTATTCCAGAAGAGGGCGGACTAAGGAATTGTAAAGGGTTAGGATAACTTCTTGGATTTATGCTCAAATGACCTGCCTATAAAGCCAATTATTTTGTTTGCCTTCTTAACAACTTCTGAACATTGTTGACTCGGTTTTAGGTTACTCGATATTGTTACTCCCAGATCGGTTTCTCTGTTTACATTCTTAAGCTGAGTGCCATTCATCGAATAGTTTGCTTTCTCATTTAGGTATCCGATATGTAGTACTTTACATTTATCCGCATTGAAATTCATTTGCCAAATTTGGGTCCAACATGACAATTTATCTAGATTGTGTTGCATATCATCAACTTGTTCTTTTGAGAGTACGCCCAACGAGCCTGGTCTCCTCTGGTTCGTCTTCCATCTCTACCAATATCTCAAATCTGTTTGACATTGTGACTGTTAGATGAGACCTTTTCTGCGTTGGCCGTGCACCGTTCCTCACTGGTGTAAATCCGGAAACCTGTGGTGGCGGGACTCTACGTACAGGTCGGGGAGAGGAGTGGTTAGAACGGGGGCGAGGGGTTGGTACTGTTCGTGCTAGCAGGCTTCTTGCACGAGGAGTGGGGGAGAGACTAAGGTGAACAGGGCGGCTGTCCTGGTTTGATGTCGGCTCAGGTTCGTCAGAAGCATCTGCTGCAGTGTCTACTGCAAGTGTTGGATTGTTGGCAGATGACGTTGGGGCGGTGGTGGATGCTGTAGTTGAAACAATTGGAGTTAGTGATACTCCAACGTTGAGTGTTACAAACTCTTGGAGTGATTCCAGCTTCCTGGTGAGGGCGTTGATCTTGTTGTGGGCTTCATCCAATTTTACTGTCAAATCCTCTCGTTGCTGGCAGAGTCGGCAGACTTGTGGATCGACAGGAGCAAACATGGAAGCACCAAACCTACCGGCACAGTTCGTACAGGCACGAGGCATGGTGACAATCACTTTCTTCAGATCACTTCACTCACTTAAAAACACTTAACTCACTTTAAAAACACTAAAATCACTTTAAAAACACTTCACTCCCTTCAGGTCGCTTCACTTACTTAAATAGGCCTAACCGAAAACAACAATTTTGAAATACACACAAATAGGTTATCAGCGGTGATAGCCTAACCGAAAATTAAAACAAAACTAAATTAAATTTGAATACGCAGTGATAGCCGAACCGAAAACAATTTTATGTTTATTTAAACAGAAATAGGCCACCAGGGGTTATAGCCTATCCTAACCGAAAACAAAAATTATGAAATACCGGTAAGCAGAAATAGGCCACCAGCGGTGATAGCCTAACTGAAAATTTAAAAATTGAAGTACGCAGAAATAGGCCACCAGGGATGATAGCCTAGACTAACCGAAAACAAAAATAACCGAAAACAAAAATTATGAAATACCGGTACGCAGAAATAGGCCACCAGCGGTGATAGCCTAACTGAAAATTTAAAAATTGAAGTACCGTACGCAGAAATAGGCCACCAGGGATGATAGCCTAGACTAACCGAAAACAAAAATAACCAAAAACAAAAAGTATGAAATATGCAGAAGTAGGCTACCAGGGGTGATAACCTACCTAAAAAAGCAAAACAAATATATATATATATATGTAATAGAATATGTGACTAAATATACAATTCACCAAATAGAGATTATATAAAAATAAAGTGTAACTGCACACAAGGGGTTAATATACTGTATCAACAGATGGCGCTGGTGTCACTGTAGGCTAGTCAAGCAGGATTATATTTAGATAAACAAAGTAATCAGTCAAAGGTTACTACAAGATCATGCAAGCAACAACTAAAATTACAGATATATATAGCTACAGTAGGATACTGCATACGATACCTACTAGAGTTAATAAGAAAATACAAAGCTAGGTCGATTAGAGGTGCGCGTGCGTCGTCTGCTACAAGCTAGGATAACAAATGTAAACAACAATGTTTATCAGTCAGAAAAGCAATAAAATAACATGCACGGCAACTACAGAACTATGTGGAGGTTAAACAAGCACTTAACTACTGTTCATGCAATGAATAAAGGGAATTGGGATATGAAATACTCAAATTAGGATCGAGTTTTCTCAGTGGCGATGCGGAGCTGTTGGCGGTGCTAAAGCCGGCGGGTGAGAGGATAGAGGGGTAGAGGATAGAATGTTTGCAGACTTGGATGACTATGATAAGGAATACAAAGAAATCACCACGAAATAGCCTTGTTTTGACCATGTTATCACTTCCAAAGACAATATTTGAACTATAAACCATATACTTATCCATATACAACAATACCGACTAAAAATATTGGACTTGGCTTTCGTTTGCAAAAAAATAAAAAATAAACAAAAATCCTTTTCTTTCACTAGTTCCTTCTGTCTCCTCCGCTTTGCCGTTATTTCGTTCTCTTCCTAAGGGGGGTCACCTGCTTTTTTTCTCTTTATCTCCTTTTCTCTATTTCCCTGGCTTGTATCCATTCGGCTCCATTCAGCCAACTGTTTTAAGACATTTATCCCCATCCAGGTGTCGAGATCTTCCTGGCGAGCGATAGTGAGCCAGCATTATATGGAGAATTCCGGCTTCGCTGGAGACATTTTTCTATTGAAAAATGTACACATTTAGCTTGCTCTCAAAACAAATATATATATATGCTGGCTCGCTACCGCTCACCAGGAAAATATTGACACCTGGATGGGGGTAAACGTCTTACGACAGTAGGCTGAATGGGGCCGAATGAATACAAGCCAAAGAGAGAGGGAGAAAAAGAGAAAACAGGCGAGGTGAGCTCCCTTAACCTCCTCCTCTTCTTCCACTCCAATGTTTTAAGTTTCTTTTTCGTTTACACTAATACCACCACCATGTTTTCTACACTAATACCACCACCATGTTTTCTACACTAATACCACCACCATGATTTCTACACTAATACCACCACCATGTTTTCTACACTAATACCACCACCATGTTTTCTACACTAATACCACCACCATGTTTTCTACACTAATACCACCACCATGTTTTCTACACTAATACCACCACCATGTTTTCTACACTAATACCACCAACATGTTTTCTACACTAATACCACCAACATGTTTTCTACACTAATACCACCACCATGTTTTCTACACTAATACCACCACCATGTTTTCTACACTAATACCACCACCATGTTTTCTACACTAATACCACCACCATGTTTTCTACACTAATACCACCACCATGTTTTCTACACTAATACCACCACCATGTTTTCTACACTAATATCACCACCATGTTTTCTACACTAATACCACCACCATGTTTTCTACACTAATACCACCACCATGTTTTCTACACTAATACCACCACCATGTTTTCTACACTAATACCACCACCATGTTTTCTACACTAATACCACCACCATGTTTTCTACACTAATACCACCACCATGTTTTCTACACTAATACCACCACCATGTTTTCTACACTATTACCACCACCATGTTTTCTACACTAATACCACCACCATGTTTTCTACACTAATACCACCACCATGTTTTCTACACTAATACCACCACCATGTTTTCTACACTAATACCACCACCATGTTTTCTACACTAATACCACCACCATGTTTTCCACACTAATACCACCACCATGTTTTCTACACTAATACCACCACCATGTTTTCTACACTAATATCACCACCATGTTTTCTACACTAATACCACCACCATGTTTTCTACACTAATACCACCACCATGTTTTCTACACTAATACCACCACCATGTTTTCTACACTAATACTACCACCATGTTTTCTACACTAATACCACCACCATGTTTTCTACACTAATACCACCACCATGTTTTCTACACTAATACCACCACCATGTTTTCTACACTAATACCACCACCATGTTTTCTACACTAATACCACCACCATGTTTTCTACACTAATACCACCACCATGTTTTCTACACTAATACCACCACCATGTTTTCTACACTAATACCACCACCATGTTTTCTACACTAATACCACCACCATGTTTTCTACACTAATACCACCACCATGTTTTCTACACTAATACCACCACCATGTTTTCTACACTAATACCACCACCATGTTTTCTACACTAATACCACCACCATGTTTTCTACACGAGCCTTTGAAGGGAGAGGACGTATGAATTTTTCTCTCCGTGGTGAACAGCAAGTTAGTGAGGGAATGAGTGGTGATGGAATTGTGAAATATACAACAGGGTGAGTGGGAAATTACGATGATTTGATATTGGGTGAAACTCTGGAGTTCTATCTAACCAAAATCAAACAACATGTGAAAGAAGAGACGGAAAATTGAAGAGTGCTGTGCCAGGCAGCGAGGTAGGCGTACGGACGAGGGGCAAGCCGATGCCAGGCAAAATACCCTCCACCCTTGACTGTCTCCAGCCAACACCACTCACCCTAGGGTGTGTCCCCCCCCCCCCCCCCTTCCCCACCCACATCCCATCTGTCATCGCGCCAGTGCATGGAGAAGCTGGTCGTGTGAAAGTGGACCGAAATATTCTGCATGGCGCTAATGCTGAGAGGACGACTGCAGCAGGGGGAAGTATGCAGGAGAGAGACAGCGAAGTACAGCAGAGGCGAAAAGGCGGAGTAAGGGAATAGAGGAAGGAGCCATAAACCTCGCTGACCACAACACTCCCCCCCCCTCCCCCTCTCTACCTCTCCTCCCCTCGCTTAAAGTAATATGATACCTGACAGTATAAAAGCAAAACAAAAGTGTATTTAAGTATGGTTCTTATCTAAATCCATGGGGGAGATTTGTATTGAAAACAAAATGTCAGTGGTAGTTTTTGATGCAATGAAGCTTAAAAATAAATGTGTGTTTATGTAAGAGTAGTAGTAGCTACTGTATAATAGAGAGAGAGAAACACAGTGACAACAAGTATTCAACCCTCCCTCCTTCCCCCCCCCCCCCATCCTTACCCACACATTCACTTCCCTCTTCCCTCCTTCCCTCTTCCTTCCACTTTCATCAATGTCCCTCATGCTAATAATTTACATGAGTAACATGATGTAATATTTTGTATATATTTTTGACTTGAAAATAATTAAATCTTAGGACATAATTGGCTGGTTTCCATTTAAAGTTAGGCATATTTAGAATGTAAAGCGGCTCAAATTGCCAAGGTTTCTTTAGCTTTGTATAGAGTCATTTAGCTTTGAGGAAACAGGCCGATTATATTAGGTAAGGTTATATATTATGATTTATGGCCGAGTCAGGAAATCAGACTTGAAGTGGTATATTTCATGTGAGAGTTATCTCTAACGAGCTAGTAACTAAGTATACTATTTAAAATAAGGTATAATTCGCTGATATATTATGTGCATACTGATAACCAGGACCTTTTTCTCAAACTAATAGTAGATTTCTAACATCCTTCTTTAATCCTTAGCACTATTGTGACACTTGTCTTTTTAATCATTTTACTCTCTTAATTAGTGTATTTCCTTTCTCACTACAATAATCGTTTTGTATTATATATATATATTTTTTTTTTTTTTTTTTTTTTTTTTTTCGTGTTTATTCTTTGTGTGTATTTTTAAACACTACTTTTATTTTACTTTATTTTTCTATTTTCTTTTGCACCCACTGTCTTGTAATATAGCCCGATCTTCTGTAGCCTTGCATCATACTAGGTGAGTTAAATAACTTATCTTACTCTTTCTATCTCTAACGCTACTCATAGGATGTTTACATTTTCACCTTTATCGGGCAGAGGCTCGTCCCTTAGGATGAAATGATAGATAGATATTAGAGAATAGGTAGGAAATTATGATAATAAGACAAGATGATATTAACTCGGTCCCAGTCGAGGAATAATCCTGATGACAGACAAAACGCAGTGAGAGATGCAGTACAAATGAACCGTGAAATAGACAATGAAGTTAATGGAGATGTACAAGCAAACCCTGTTAGAGAAAATGCAGAAAATAACAATCAACAACTGCAGCCCGCAGAAGAAAATGCAGGAATCAATAATTCGCAAGACAACAGAGGTGTGGAACAAAATAATGAAAATAGTGTAGGCCTAAACGAAGATAATGAGAGAGAAATAATCGAAAATCGTGAACAGAACGAACGACCTCGTAACGTAAACATGAATGGTGGAGAATGGATGGGACATTCTGGTGACGGACTCACAACATTAGTGAATGAAATCTATACAGAAGTGATACAATGGCAACATAATAAGTTTGAACTACCGATTTGTGAAGCCGCAAAAGACAATCTGGGGGAACTCAGACGTATGATCCTAAAGTATGTTCAGGATGCCCCTTTGGCGCACGTGGCAATCAAGATAGCTTCTTTCATTCCTCAGTTGTTCCTTCAAAGAAAAAGACCAAAGGGAAAACTGAATGAGAACATTAAAGCGCTGAAACAGAGAATGGAGTGGTGGAAAAATGGGGAGTTAGACAAAATTCTTAGCCAAGTATGAGCAATCCAGCAAAGACTGAAAACAAAACAACGAAGAAAGAGGAAGCCAGATGATATGGCACGATCAGTGGGAAATAGCATGAGGATTGGTAAAGTGGCACAGGCAATCAGAATGGTCACTGGGGAAGCCTCAATTGGGGTGCACGAAGTGAATCGACGCATCTTGGACCAGCTGAAGGAGAAACACCCAGAAGCAAAACCAGCAAGTGATAAGGCCAAAATAGACGGGGAATATGTTCCTCCAGACCCGGTGATATATGAGAATATAACTGGAGACCTCATATGGAGAAAGGCGCTGAAAACACAGGGAGGAGCAGGTCCATCAGGAGTAGATGCTAAGACTTGGAGGATCTTCCCAAGTCAAAACAAGTTTGGTTCAGCCGCGGGTGACCTTTGTGAAGCAATAGCAATGCTGGCAAAGAAACTTGCATCATCACCATGCGTGAACATAGAAGCTCTGACAGCATGTCGCCTGATACCTTTAAATAAGAATCCAGGAGTTAGACCAGTAGGCGTTGGGGAAGTTCTTAGAAGAATTATAGGAAAAGCAATCATGTCTGTATTTGGAAAAGATGTACAAAGAGCAGTGGGCAACTTACAAGTATGTGCAGGACAGCAAGCCGGAGGAGAAGCAGCAATACATGCAATGGGGAAGGTGTATCATGAGGAAGATTGTGAAGCGGTACTGCTAGTGGATGCAACAAATGCCTTTAACACCATTAATAGGGAGGCAGCTATTCACAACATCAAGATCAAATGCCCGAGCATCGCAAAGTACATAGAAAATACTTATAAGGAGCCAGCTAACCTGTATATAGTTGGAAGCACAAAGAAGGAAG
Organism: Paralithodes platypus; assembly: GCA_032716605.1. Lineage (NCBI taxonomy): Eukaryota > Metazoa > Arthropoda > Malacostraca > Decapoda > Lithodidae > Paralithodes > Paralithodes platypus. The sequence continues at coordinate 19,091,009 of CM064569.1, forward strand.
AAATGAACATTCTCAAATCAAATGAAGGAACAACGCAAGGATATCCAGTGGCAATGGCAATGTACGCACTGGCACTATCAATTCTGCAGCAGAAAATAAAACATGAGGTAACCCGAGTGAAACAAGTGGCGTATGCAAATGACCTCACAGGTGCAGGAAAAATAGGGGATCTCAAAGAATGGTGGCGGAGAGTACAATCGGTAGGCGAAGTCATTGGGTACCATCCGAATGCTAGTAAATCTGTACTAATAGTGAAAGAAAACAAGTATGAAGAAGCAGTGCGGACTTTTGATGGGACAGGAGTGAAGATTACAAAGGAGGGTCAATGCCATTTGGGAGCAGTAATAGGCACAGAAGAATGCAAGAGAGACTATGTGCGAAAAAAGGTAGCGGATTGGGTAAAGGAAGTGAAAACCCTGGCAGACATTGCGAAATCTGAACCACATGCTGCATATACTGCCTTCACATATGGTGTTAAGCACAGATGGACCTTTCTTATGAGAACAGTGCCAGGTATTAGACAGATGCTCCAACCGCTTGAAGAAGCAATCAGAGGAACATTCATACCGGCCTTAACAGAGATGGAAGGCGTCACGCAAGAGCTAAGAGATCTATTAGCTCTTCCGCCAAGGTTCGGAGGTATGGGGATCATAAACCCAACATGAGTACCAAAATTCCCTTAAACTTACTACGTCTCTGACAGAAAAAATACGGGAGCAAAATGAAAATGATGAGGTGGACGAAGAGGAACAACAAAATGCAAGACAGGAAATTACAAAGAGCAGAGAAGAGAGACAGAAACATAGCCTAGAACAAATTAAGACCAGATGTAGGGAAGAACTGAAAATGAGAGTTGAGATGGCACAAGACACGGGGGCTTCAAATTGGCTCACATCATTACCAATAAAGGAGAAAGGCTTCAGCTTAAATAAACAAGAATTCAATGATGCCGTAGCCTTGAGGTATGGGTGGCCAGTTTCGAACCTGCCGCTGAAATGTGCATGCGGTGAAATAAACAACCCAGACCACTGTATGACCTGTAAGAAAGGAGGATTTATCTGTATCCGGCATGATGAAGTACGAGACATCACTGCACAAATGCTGGACAAGGTGTGCCATGATGTCAGAATCGAACCGGAACTTCTGCCTATGGACGGACAGCGCTTGGCCCACAATACTGCAAATACTTCAAATGAAGCAAGAGTGGACGTAAGTGCTCAAGGTTTTTGGACGAGGGGACAACGGGCTTTTTTCGACATCAGAATCTTCAACCCAAGAGCACAAACATATCGTGAGCGAGGACACAAGGCGGCATACTTGAGAAACGAAAGTGAGAACAAACGCGCTTATGAAGAAAGAATTTTGAACAGGGATCAAGGAAGCTCTACTCCTCTGGTCTTCTCATCGTCGGGAGGTATGGGACCTTCTGCAAGTGTCTTCTATGCCAGATTAGCTGAACAAATATCGGAGAAAAAGCGCCAGCATAGAAGCCAAGTCATAACTTGGATGAGATGCCGGCTCTCTTTCTCTCTTCTCAGGTCTGCACTCCTATGTCTCAGGGGTACAAGGTCCTCCCCGCTACAGAGGACAAGAGTGAGAGACTTGGACTTTGAAATGGTCGTGGCGGAGGGACGAATTGGGGAACAACTAGGTTGATTGTAGGGAGGTACTGGTACAATAAGATAAACTACAATGTAACTAGAATAAGATAGATTGTACACCACTTTGTAACTGTCACCTTAATAAAAAAAAAAAAAAAAAAAAAAAAAAAAAATAGAAGGAAACATGCTTACATTACTGAAATGTTTGTGGACATGCAGTAATGCAAGTAATGGTCACTCTTCTGTAAATCTAAAATGTCTTACTTAAGAATGGGAAAGGGGTGTGACCTTCTATTTTTGTTCTTCTGTTTTCTACACTAATACCACCACCATGTTTTCTACACTAATACCACCACCATGTTTTCTACACTAATACCACCACCATGTTTTCTACACTAATACCACCACCATGTTTTCTACACTAATACCACCACCATGTTTTCTACACTAATACCACCACCATGTTTTCTACACTAATACCACCACCATGTTTTCTACACTAATACCACCACCATGTTTTCTACACTAATACCACCACCATGTTTTCTACACTAATACCACCACCATGTTTTCTACACTAATACCACCACCATGTTTTCTACACTAATACCACCACCATGTTTTCTACACTAATACCACCACCATGTTTTCTACACTAATACCACCACCATGTTTTCTACACTAATACCACCACCATGTTTTCTACACTAATACCACCACCATGTTTTCTACACTAATACCACCACCATGTTTTCTACACTAATACCACCACCATGTTTTCTACACTAATACCACCACCATGTTTTCTACACTAATACCACCACCATGTTTTCTACACTAATACCACCACCATGTTTTCTACACTAATACCACCACCATAATTATTCTCCACCACTATTTCCACCTTCTATTCCTCCCTCTTTTACTCCATCACCACCACCACCACCATTGCTTCTTGCTGCTTTATCTTCTATTATGTTTGTATTATTATTATTATTATAATAATTTGTAATTGTTTATTATTTGTATTATTATTATTAATATTATTATTAGTATTATTAGTATTTATATTGTTTTGTGTCTCTCTCCTCGTTCTCCTCTACTCTCCCTCCCCCTCTCTTCTCTTTCTCCCCCTCCACTCCATCCTTACCTTCCTCTTTCCCATCTTCCTAATTGTTCCTCTTTCACTACTCCTTCCTTCTCCTCCTCCTCTCTCCTTTTTCGCAAGCCCTCTCCTCTTTATCTTCTCTTAATTAGGCTCCGGAGAAGGTCCTGTACCCCCCTAAAGGTATTTTACGGAGCAACAGGAGAGAGAGAGATAGAGAGAGAGAGAGAGAGAGTTGGTAGTGTTAAAACAGATCCGACAGTGAAGATAAACATTAAGGCGTTATGAGAACTGTATTCGATTTCTTTATCACCTGATAGATAATGCTTTTCCCTAGCAGATGATTGCTTGATATTTGGTAGGGCAAGCTTAAACTATTATGTCTGTCTATTATATCAATGCCAGTGTTTACATAATTACCTCCACCAATGAATTTGGAGGAGGTTATTTTATGCCTACGTTTGTCTTTCTGTCTTTCGGTTTGTCTGTAAACTAGATATTAATCAATAATTATGAACCAATATAAAACAAAATGGTGGGCAGAGATATATACAACAAAGTAAGAAGTGATCCAGTGTAGGAGATGAAGGGTATAACGCATACCTCCACCAGCGTAGGCGGCTCACAAAAGTATTAACCAATGTTTACGAAATTTGGTGACCAGTTTGTATATTTTTTTTTTTTTTCTATGTGATTGAGGGAGGCAAAAGGCATAACTGCCTATAGCGAGTGCCTCCCCCATAGTTGAAAGAGTGACAGGGCCAAAATCAAGGGACGTTCGAGCCAAAATGCCTGGACACACGGAGTTTGAAGCAATTTAAGTCATAGGAAGAGGGAAAGACTGATTCTGGGAGAGAGTTCCAGAGCTCAGATATTGAGTAGAAGAAAGTTTGAGAGTAACGTTTCACTCTGGGGTTGGAGAGTTGCACAGAGTAGGGGTGGGATTGAGTTGTAAGACGGGTACCACGTGCCCTACGTAAAGGAGGTGGTATGCACTGGGATAGCTCTGAGGAACACTGATTATTATAGTAGCGATAGAATAGCAAGAGACCAAGGAAGGAGCGATTCTTTTTTAGAGACGAATAGTAGAGTGCATACCTCCGAAAGCGTAGGCGGAGGCACACCTTCTGCTGAGTCAATCCTTAGTTAGCAACCTATTTCACTATAAATATTGTAGCTGAATATTCAAGACCGAGACACACCATTTTCCTACCAGCTGAAACTGAACCGACTAAAGTGTGTCAGTTGATGAGATCTATCTATCTATTGTCGGACGCTGTGATCCCCGAAGGGTTAGCCACGAACGAAATGTCACCACGCACTTATGTTCCCAGTCAGACGACGCCCCTTCTCCCAACCAGCACCGCCTTCACTCATATACTTCTTCACTCCATCCTTTCACCTCTCTCTCGGTTTGCCTCTCCCTCTCTGTACTTCCACCTCGCTCTCATACACCCTCTTAGTCATTCTTTTTTTGTAATCATTAGCGGGGCCAAGAGGTCACATTAACACCTTACGAGCGGCCTATGCGGTTTATTTATGTGTACCGCACAGCGGGGTGTTTTTAGCCAAAATAGGGCTGTTTACGTGATCATTTTCATGCCTAAATAAGACCCAGAACGTAAAACAAGTACCTATCCCTGAAAGGGCATAAACAGAGCTTTCGAATGACACCATAACGATCCTTGTATGATGGATAGTTTTCTTGCAATAACCGTGCAACGCGAGTGCAAAAAGCAGGTAATTCGGTACTTTCAGTACATAATTGAGTATGTAGCGAGTGAGAGAGGGAGGAGGGAGCTGAGATTTGTGTCAGTAGGTTCGCCGCGGTGGTCTGGAGCAGTCATACGCTCGCTAGTCTCCTGCCACCACTTGTCTCTCTCTCTCAGCCACATTACGTGCTGAAATTGCCACTCGAGTTATGTCGAGCGCCGCCACATAGTCCAGCTTTATTTTACTCGACTTATGTTGCTCGCCGCTAAATAAGGGTTAACACCTAACCGACGGTGAACATCATATGATGGGCGAGAGAATATTGGCCACCCCTGCGGTGCCCATCATATGACGGGTGCCATTTTGAGGACGTTATGAGCTCTGAGAGAGAGTCCGCGCTTTTTGAGGACGATAGCTGGGCTTGGACCGCTCGGCACTACCGCTGGGCTGTCTCTGACACGTAGTATGCCTTGACTCCACTGCCGTGCCTCGCGAGACAAGGAAAAAACTACGGAAATTACCTTATTTTTGGGTGTTTTCACCTCCGGTTACGCGATCGCTACAAGATAACCCGTAGTCATACAAGGATGATTCACATGTCATTGGAAAGCTCTATTATCGCCCTTTCACAGATATATAATTGTATTACACTCTGGCTCTTGTTTATGCATGAAAAAGAGCATGGAATGAAGCTCGTTTTCGGTAAATATACCCGCCCAGCAGCAAGGTCATGTCAACAAACATCCCCACTTTTAAAGAGTTAAAAAATAATTGTTCTCCTCTCTTCTTTCTTCCATTTTTCCGGCTCAGGCTGGCTACCAAAATCGCGCCAGCTTGTCTTCTACTGTCAGAATTCCTCCCATACAATGTATTTTCTGGGAACACTGGTGAAGATTTGCAATATGTGAACTGGCCCGGGGAAACTGCAGGTGTAGCTGGGCGTATGAAGATTTGGCGATTCGGCGTTTTTAATCCTGCAACAGCTCTATTACCTTCCTTCTATTCTTTGTTCCCACTTTATTTCATTAATCCTGTTTATAGCTGTAGGGATAGGGTGCGAACGGAGGTACCACCCAGAGAGATGATGTTGACGGGCCAGTGCCGTCCTGAAGTCTGGCCCTGCCACGCTCTGCATCCTCCTTATATAACCTACTTATAACGGCCTGTCACGCTATTTATATAACCACCTGTCACGTCAGCGAGTGCACTGATTGGTCGAGCCGGACAGACTGCATTATCATCCGCAAGGCGGCTGCTTTGATTCATTTCTTCTCGCTTAATTGGCTTCCTGTCTTTGTAATAGTGTCCCGGCAGTGTTTTTTCCTTGTTTTATTGGAGCTTCCAGGAGTAAGAAGCTTGCCCGAAGGAAATGGACTAGTTATTGAGAGGATACAGAGTGTAGGAGATTTGTGAAGGCGATGGGTATGTAACCAGCCAATTAGTGCGCTGGTGGGTGGAGCTAAGCGGCTGGTACAACTCCTCCTCCCTCCTCTCACGCAAAGCCGCGCGCTGATTGGCTGCGAGGTTTGCAAAATCACACCTCTTCTTTGATTGCAGTTTTGGCTGATATTCACACTTTACAATTCCTGAGGGATGGGCTGGACCACAATTATTATTATAATTTGTAATATTATATTTAGAATAATAATAACCATTATTATAATTATTATTATAATTTTGTTTTCTCTCTCTCTCTCTCTTTCTCTCTTTCTCTCTCTCTCTCTCTCTTGCTCTCTCTCTCACTCTCTCTCTCTCTCTCTCTCTCTCTCTCTCTCTCTCTCTCTCTCTCTCTCTCTCTCTCTCTCACACACACACATACATACACACACACACACACACACACACACACACACACACACACACACACACCTTCCTGCCTGCCTGCCTTACTACTTGTAGCGTTGAATAATTACTACCACTTGAAGTCGGCTTAATACAGGAGGAGGCTTGGGTGAGGCTGGGAATATAGCAGGGATGTGGCTGGTTGGTGGGTGGTAATGTGGTAGTAATATGTTATGCGTTGTGGCTACCTGTGTGTGGTGTTAATGCTGTGGCTGGTTGGTGGGTGGTAATGTGGTAGTAATATGTTATGCGTTGTGGCTACCTGTGTGGTGTTAATGCTGTGGCTGGTTGGTGGGTGGTAATGTGGTAGTAATATGTTATGCATTGTGGCTACCTGTGTGTGGTGTTAATGCTGTGGCTGGTTGGTGGGTGGTAATGTGGTAGTAATATGTTATGCATTGTGGCTACCTGTGTGTGGTGTTAATGCTGTGGCTGGTTGGTGGGTGGTAATGTGGTAGTAATATGTTATGCATTGTGGCTACCTGTGTGTGGTGTTAATGCTGTGGCTGGTTGGTGGGTGGTAATGTGGTAGTAATATGGTATGCGTTGTGGCTACCTGTGTGTGGTGTTAATGCTGTGGTTGGTTGATAGGTGGTAATGTGATTGTAATATGTTATGTGTTGTGACTACCTGGTAGAAGTATGGTTCTGATCCTGTAATGGTGTGTGACTGTGTGTGTGTGTTTTTGTGTATGTGTGTAGGCCTATGTGTGTGTTTGTGTGTGGTGTGTGTATGTGTGTGCTCACTAAACAATGAATGAAAGAGAGTGAGTATCATGACCTATCTTGACTAGGTGTTCATCACCTCCAGCTCTCTCTATCTCAGTATAATAAATGTGTAGGTCTTAGAGAAACATTTGTGTTCCACATAATAAAGTATATAAGCTATTCCATTCGATGCAATACAGGTGTTTTACTGTTAATATAGTTAGCGCCAGAGCTAAATTAATTTTACCCCTTTTCTCCTTCTCTAACTGCATCTTCCCAAGATTTTTCTTTTATCAGAACCAAACTAAATTTATGTTAAGCGTTAGAAAATCATGAAGCTCTTTAACTAATGAACCTAACTAATTAACCAATGAACTCGTAATAACTTGGAAACAGTTAGCTTAAAGTGTTCACACATTCAAAAGCGTCGAACCGAATCACCAATAACCTTGATTCCGCGTCAATCGGGAAAGAATGAGGACCGAATGCTATGTGAATCCGAATACAACAGAATTCAACCAAGTTATGGCGACAGAATTCCAAATACAATGTTGATGATTTAATGTGAATGGCGAATGACAACAAAATGGTGAAACATTCAATTCTAACGGTCACGTTTTGGTGGTCCCGACTCCAACAGAATGATCCTTAATTTATCCTAAACTTCCCTGATTAGAATACAGAATACTTGCTGAAGACAGAACCGAGAGTTGTCACATTGTTCAGGGTGGTATATATATATAGGGAACCCTCACTGTGTTCCCTGTCACAACCGTATTACCCCTTGCGCAAGACACATTCGCACAATTCACATGAACACCTCACCATAGACCAGGACACCCAAAAGCAAATCATGGGGCTGCAGATCATTTATATGATGTTGGAGATGGAAGCCAACTTTGTCATTGTGTGTCAAGCGGAGGCCAAAGCAGAGCGCAGAGGGAAGAGTAGGTCTATGTGGGCAAGGAGTTGGCTACTGAGACAGCCCAAGTTCGGAATGTTTGTACAACTAGTGTATGAACATTGCAGGATGGCATGTGATTCTGTAACTTCTTATAGGTGGACATTAAATGTTCAAGGAATTGGTGGCACAGGTTGGACCCAGGATTGAAAAGCAGGACACCTTCTGGCGGCATGCACTGACACCCGGCTTACATATGGCCATCTCTCTGTGCTATCTAGACATGGTGGAGTTATACAGAAGACTGCAGTACAGTTTTTGTGAGGCCCACAACACAATATCTATTGTCATACGAGAGACTTGCGAGGCAATGATTGCAGAGTATCAGGCAGAGGTGTTTGCTTGTCCAGCATACCAGAACAATGTAAACAGGTGGCACAGGTGTTTGCTGATCATTGGAATTTGAATCATGCAATAGGTGCTCTTGATGCGAAAGCATGTAGCTGTTAGGTTTCCACCCAATGGAGGCTCATTGTATTATAACTGTAAAGGCTTCCACTTCATTGTCTTCACGGCACTCGTTGATACACCACTAAGGACTGCTCTGAAACAAAAACAACATTGGAAACCCTGCTCGTGAACCCCTACCCAATGATGACCATCCTATCCCATAATACATTATAGGAGATGACACATTCCCCATGAGGACTTGGCTTATGAAACCCTATGCACACCGCACCAAGAAGATTGAGGATCACATTTTCCACTACCGCCTGTCAAGGGCTCACCGAGTAGTCGAGAATACCTTTGGGATCATGGCAAGCACAATTTTAATTTAAATGTACTATCCTGAATTATAGCATATATCTAAAATATATACTATTATATAAATGCCATGTGCTATATTATACATGTATAAATTGCGTAACCATGAAACCATTTTGTTCACAATATCTAATCCCATAACAGATTAAGATGTTTCTTGACAACCATCCCTCTCCACCCCAAGTTTGTAGAGACAGTGGTGTTGGACTGCTGTTCCCAGCACTCTCCTGTAGCTGGAAGACAAATGGTGACCTCTGACATGAGGGAGGTTATGTTACTAATAGGTTCAGACATAAAGGTACCAGGTGTCACCTCAGGGCTGGAGAGGGTGCTGGTAGCTGCAGCAGTTGTGTTTGTTGTGGCTGCATTTTTGGCTTCTGGTCGGATATTAGTTTGGTTGTTGTTACTGATGTTTTCAGTTAGGTTGTTGTGTTGCCTAAATGATGGTGGTGCGTAGTGCATTAATGGGAGACAGTAATGTCCGTAATGACTAACAGTTAAGCCTGTGGTAGATGCACTTTGAACATTATCCCTGTTTTCCAAATTGTGTGTAGTTGTGGAAGATTGTTTGGCTGCATTACTTGATACATTGAGTGTTTTTAGAGGTGTACGTAACGTTGGTCTCAAAGTTGTGGCATTAGTGGGATTAGGAGAGGATACAATAGGGGGTGGTAAGCTCAGATTCTAGTGAGGTGGAGATGTGGAGGCATTTATGGGGAGGTTTGGCTACAGTCAGTGATTTATAGAAAGCCCTTGGTGTTTGTTGATCTCTTTGGTTATTTGTCGTTTAATGAGTGAAGGTGGATGCACGTTGTATTTGCAGGGTGGTGGTGAAACTAGGAGTTTGTGTAGAGGTGGTTATATTAATGAGGAAGAAGGAATTGGCGAGTGCGAGTGGTCTGAGGTTATGAAAGGTACCGAGGGCTAGAAGAATATCTTTGTTTGGTGCAAGATGGCGCGGAGGCTGTACTGCACAGAATGGGCACTCTGAACCTTTGCTATTCTGGTGATTATGTCCTGGTGCAGTTGCTGGGTTGGTGTTCAGAGAGACCATTTTGAATGTTGACATTACAGACTCTATATCTCTTTGGTACTGACTTCTATTGTCCTTTTTGTATGCAACTTTTCTATTTCTAATTGCTGAAGTACTGTCACTTGTGAACCATTTTTATTGCCGTGAGCCTGATTTGGTAAGCATAGTGGGAATGCATGCACCTTCTCGATCCAAAAACTGCTCTTTGAATGAGCACCAAATGGCATTACCATCCTCACCCTCAAGTCTGATCTGGGATAAGCTTCCTTGAGGACATTCAAATTTGCTTGAAGGAAATCCAGTTTCGTACTCTGAGGACTAGACTGCTTTAAAAGATGTCAAGAAAGAACCTTAGTAGATTGTGGTCACTACCTCCGAATGATTCCCCGACAGATAAGCTGGTCACACTTCCTTCTTAAATGGTAAACACAAGATCTGGTATATTGTTGTGTCTAGTTGGTTTGTCAAACAGTTGTCATTAGCAAAGTCAAATTTGATACCTACCTTCCACATTGGCAGTTCTGGTTTCCCAGTTTACCAGGCAATTAAAGTCATCTAAGATCACACTGGTTTTACTGCCGATAAGACCACCCAGTGTTGAGTACTGTTGTTCATCCTTTTCAACATTTTGATGTGGAGGCCTGTGCACCAGAACAACCTTATAGATAAAGTTACCTAGATTGAGGTATTCATCTAACAACTAATGTTCTGACCTGATCTTATAGTCAGTTGGAGTTTTATAAAAAAAATTTTTTAGATTGATGTTCAGATCAAATCAGCTCTATATTATAAATACATACATAAGAGAACAAGGGTTTGAGAGAGAGAGAGAACTGGTGATAAATGCCAGAAGGGGTCCGTGAGAGAAACAGAGCATACAACGTGACATTATGCTAAGTTGGTAGAGGGGTGAGGTAAGAGAGAGAGAGAGAGAGTTTGATAGAATGCTAGGTGTTATTGTTGTTGTTGCTGTTCCCCAGACTGTCTGGCCGAGCAGCCCCAAGGTCCCGAGCAAGGCCAAGGCCATAATTGAGCACACTCACTGAACCCTTCCTGCTTACCACTAATAAAGCCCAGATGACCGAAGTCACTCCAAGGCGGGGAGCTGAGGAGGGTGCGGAAACGCCCGGGAAGCCAATGCCCCACCCAAGGACCTGTGCCCCTCAGCAGTTATGAAGGGAAAGTTGAGCGGCAAAGGAAATATGTGGCGCTTTGGTTCCCAATCTGCCAACCTCTAGATTGGCAGTAGGGAGGTCAATCCACGGAAAAAAAGCCGTCACTTGGGTTCTAGAAAATGTATAAGTAAAAGAAACAGTCAGAGTAAGCTATGGGTATGGCAGAGAATGCTCAGCTCTCACTCTGATAGACCAGCCCATCACCAATGTGTTATCAGGAATAGTTAGTGTTCACATATTCAAAATATGCTATATGGGGGCAATGCCTAGTGAGTTAATTCCTCAATAGGTGGCGTTCTGAGAGTGAGGGTCTGAGTCTCAGGGGTGAGACAGTGAATCACGATGGTGAAGCAGCTTCAGAGATGGGGCTGCTTCGAGCCATGAGTGGGTGCTTCACATGCCTCACTCCCCTGGCTGGAACGAGGCCTCACGGGCTTCACCGTGTTGAAAGGTGGAATGTAAAGGCTCTTAGCCTATGCCCGAGAAGGAGTAGTTGGAATATAGAAAAGAAAAACAAAAGTGAAAAGGGAAGATTGACAAGTGCTGAACACTCATGTGTGCATTATACTATCTACTATATTGTTATGCTGCTCTACACAGGATAGATTTACAAATGAGGTAAAGGAGATATTATAACCACATGCAATACATGTGTTTAATTTAAAGACAGTTTCGACTCTCACAAGTCCCATTCACACCGGACGAGGACTTCAGAGAGAATCAAAACTGTACTTACATTAAACAAATATGTATTCTATCTATCTATCTATTGCCTGACGCCGTGATCCCCGAAGGGGTGGCCACGAACGAACCGCCCCCATGCATGTCTGTCCCCAGTCAGTCGACCCCCCTCCCCCCAACCAGCACCGCCTTCGTTCATATACTTCCTCACTCCATCCTTCCACCTCTCTTTCGGTCTACCTCTCCCTCTCTGTCCCTCCACCTCGCTCTCGTACACCCTCTTAAGTCATTCTCTCGCTTTCCATACGTTCCATATGGCCGAACCATCTCAAGTTGTTCCTTTTCACACTTTCCAGCACATCTACCTCCACACCACACCTCCTTCTTACTTCCTCATTAGTCTGTCTATCCCTCCATGTAACTCCGCACGCACTTCTTATGTAATTAATTTCCACTGCTCTCACTCTTGGTCTGAGTCTCTCAACCAACGTCCATGCTTCGCTTCCGTAAGTCAGTGTCGGGAGTGCAAGGACTTCTTCACTTCCATACTGACCACCCTATTTCTTGTTACTGCTTTCAGCGTTCCTACAACCCTCTTCCCCTGTTGCACCCTTTCCCGCACTTCTTCATCCATAGTCCCATCTTTACTCAACACACTGCCCAGATACTTAACACCTTACGAGCGGCCTATGCGGTTTATTTATGTGTACCGCCCAGCGGGGTGTTTTTAGCCAAAATAGGGCTGTTTACGTGATCATTTTCATGCCTAAATAAGACCCAGAACGTAAAACAAGTACCTATCCCTGAAAGGGCATAAACAGAGCTTTCGAATGACACCATAACGATCCTTGTATGATGGATAGTTTTCTTGCAATAACCGTGCAACGCGAGTGCAAAAAGCAGGTAATTCGGTACTTTCGGTACATAATTGAGTATGTAGCGAGTGAGAGAGGGAGGAGGGAGCTGAGATTTGTGTCAGTAGGTTCGCCGCGGTGGTCTGGAGCAGTCATACGCTCGCTAGTCTCCTGCCACCACTTGTCTCTCTCTCTCAGCCACATTACGTGCTGAAATTGCCATTCGAGTTATGTCGAGCGCCGCCACATAGTCCAGCTTTATTTAACTCGACTTATGTTGCTCGCCGCTAATTAAGGGTTAAAAGAGTTGACGATCTCCATAGCCTGACCGTTCAGCTTCACCTCACACTCTGTGACTTCACCCCTTTCGAAGACCATAACCCTGCTCTTCCCCGCATTTACCTTCAAATTCAGTTTTTCGCACACTGTTCCAAACTCATTTACCAGACCCTGCAACACCCATTCATTATCACTCATCAGAACTGTATCATCCGCAAACAGCAGTATAGGTAGCTTCCACTCAATTCCCTCCCTTTTCAGCGATACACCAACATCCACTGCTCTTGATAGTATTTCTTTCATGACTCCATCCATATATACAGTAAACAACCACAGGGACATCACACACCCCTGTTTCAATCCAACATTCTGGTCAAAGAACTCGCTCTGCTCACTCTCCACACGTACTGCCGCCTTTGCACCCTCATACATGCTCTTCACTGCTTTCAGCAACTTGCCATCTACTCTGTATATTCTAAGTACTTTCCACAAACCTTCTCTATCCACTCTGTCATAGGCCTTCTCCAAGTCCATAAAGGCGACATACACCTTTTGTTTCTTCTCCAGATATTTCTCCACAACATAATTCAGGGTAAAAATCTGATCTACACATCCTCTTCCCTTCCTAAAACCTACCTGCTCATCGCCTATCCATTTCTCCGTTCTCACTCTCACTCTCTCAATCACTACCCTACTGTATACCTTCCCTACTACGCTTAGAAGACATATTCCTCGGTGGTTACCACACACTCCTCTTTCCCCTTTGCCCTTATACAGAGGGTCTATTATGCCAGTCTTCCAGTCATCGGGTGCACTCCCCTTCTCCCATGCTAGTTGCACATTTTCCATACCCATTCGATCACTATCTCACCACCATACCTCAACATTTCCCCACACACTCCATCTTTTCCTGGTGCTTTCCCCAACTTCACTCTTTTCATGGCTTCCCACAATTCTGACCTTCTGATCCCCACCTCCTCCTCCACTACTTCTCTTCTTTTCCCTCCCATACCATATCCAGGTATGTTTGCTGGCTCTTCATTCCTTACATTTAGCAACTCGTTGAAGTACTCCCTCAATCTTTCGACTCTCTCTTGCTTCTCGGCTAGCATTCTCCCATTCTTATCTTTCACACCCTTACTGTTTCCCTTGCTACCTTCCCTAACTTTCTTGACTTCTTTCCAGAACAGTTTCTTACTCTCCCTCCATTTTACACTCAGATTCCTTCCAAATTCCTCATCTACTCTTCTCTTACTTTCCTTCACTACTCTCTTCACCACCCTCTTACTCTCTACGTATCTCGCTCGTTTCTGTTTCTCGAAATCTTCATTCCCTCTACTACCCATCCACTCTCTATATGCTTTCTTCTTTTCTTCCACAGCTATTCTTACCTCTTCTGTCCACCATGCTGTACCTTTCACTCCCCTCCCTCTTCTCCTCACTCCGCACACCTCCTCACATGATGCACAGATCTCATCCTTCAACACCTTGCTCATCTCCTCCACTTCCTCCATAACTTCCAGGTCGAACCCACCTAGTCGTCTTTCCACTGCTCTCCTGTACTCCTCCCTGACTTCCTCCTCCTGCAATCTCTCCACCATCCTCACCATTCCACCCTCCTCTCGCCTCCCTCCAGCTCTCCTCACCCACTTCTTTTGTATCCTAACCTTAGCTACCATTATATAATGATCAGACAGACCCCCTCCAATACCCCTATACACCCTAGCATCCATCACAGATTTCTTCATTCGTTCATCCACACATACATAACCAATCAATGACTTTCGTTCCACCACTGTCTCATCCTCCATCGTCCACACCCGTTTCCACGTGTACCTGTGGATCATTCTGTGTTGGAAGAAGGTGTTAGCTATCCACAGCCTCCTCCCCACACATACGTCAACAAGTGCCCTACCATTCCCATTCACCTCTGATGGTACCCCCCACCCTCCCACCACTCCCTCAACTTTCCTATCACCCACCTTACCATTCATATCCCCAATCAGAAATATTCTTTCGTTCTTGTCAAACGACACGCCTCCACATTCATCCAGAACTCCTCTTTCTTTCTTTCATGTTTATCCTCTGTCGGGGGGGCATACACACACACAATCACCCACGTTTGTATTCCTACTTTCATTCTCACCCACACAATACTTGAACCCACAGACCCATACTCTCTTACACATTCCTTCCATTTGCTACTTACAAACAAACACGCACCTTCTCTCGCTGTTCCTTCACTCACTCCAGCACACACACCCATACCACACTCCCACTCTCTCACATCTGAACCTTTCCATTTGGTCTCTGTCATTCTACATACATCCAGCCTGGCATTCACTAGCACTTCCAGAACCTCTCTCTCTTTTGTGCCATCATTCATGCCACTAACATTCCATGTAGCCATTCTCAGAATGTCCGAAGGAATGGCCTTAGTCGGTCGTGGTTCGTCAACATAGGTTCCGTCCGCATCCGAGGCTGTTCGTTCGTTTTTCTTTGCTTAGGTATTTTTTCCGGGTGGGGTTCGCAAGCCTACCGACCCAACCTCTTTAGTTGCCTCTTACGACACGCAGAAGGCACATGGGGCATATTCTATTCCCTTACCCCCAGGGGGGTATATGTATTGCATGTGGGTATTATTTTTACTCACCTACTAGACCTAAATGTGTGTGAATTTGTATTTTGTGTTGTGTGTTCATTGTTTTTTGTTGTGTTTTGTGTTGTCCCTGTTTTTGCTCTGTCTTGAGTCGGCCATCCCCCCCCCCCCCAAAAATAAATAAATAATGAATAGTCGGGATTGGGCCTGAGTATATAGATAGATAGATAGACTAGACGAGACAGAGTAAAGGGCGAGGGAATGCGGAAGGGGTCCTGGATCCTAAGAACTGTAACTTCAATGTTTCAGTTCGGAGTCTGTCTCCAGTTGGCCACCCCTAGCTATGGGGTAAGTGCCTGAGTACATACATACATACATACATTCATTATTATTACTCCATTCACCTATTCATGGCAATGTGAGTATCCATCCCACCATTTGAGGGAAGATTAGAGGAAATAAAAGAGACTGAACTCTCAATTAGTATCTTTAAGATAGGGTAGCAAGGGAAATAGTAAGGGTGTGCCAACATAGTTGGATGGGGTATAGGAGGGAGAAGAAGAGAAGTAGTGGGAGGAGGAGGTGGGGATCAGGAGTTCAGAAGTGTGTGAAGCCATGAAAAGAGTGAAGATGAGGAGAGCATGAGGAATAGATGGAGTGTGTGGGGAAATGCTGAGGTAAGGTGTGAGATAGTGATCGAATAGGTATGGAAAATGTGTAAACTTGCATGGGCGAAGGGAAGTGCGCCTGATGACTGACAGACAGGCATAATAGTCCCCCTGTATAAGGGTAAAGGGGAAATAGGAGTGTGTGGTAACCACCTGGGAATATGTTTGCTAAGCGTAGTAGGGAAGATGTACAGTAGGGTAGTGATCGAGAGAGGGAGAGTAAGAACGGAGAAATGGGTAGGTGATGAGCAGGGTGGGTTTAGGAAGGAAAGAGAATGTGTAGATCATATTTTTGCTCTGAAATGTGTTGTGGAGATATATTTGGAGAAGCGTCAAAAGTTGTATGCTGCCTTTATGGACTTGGAGAAGTCCTATGACAGAGTTGATAGAGAAGGTATGTGGAAAGTACTAGGAATATACGGAGTAGATGGCAAGTTGCTGAAAGCAGTGAAAAACATGTATGAGGGTGCAAGGGCGTCGGTGTGTGTGGAGAATGAACAGAGCGAGTTCTTTGATCTGAATGTTGGGTTAAAGCAAGGGTGGGTGAATTCTCCATGGTTGTTCAATATATATATGGATGGAGTGATGAAAGAAATACAAGGAAGAGCAGGGGATGTTGGTGTACCGCTGATAAGGGAAGGACACGAGTGGAAGTTGCCTGTACTGCTGTTTGCTGATGATACAGTTCTGATGAGCGATATCGAATTTGAGTTGCAGGGTCTGGTAAATAAGCTTGGAACTGTGTGAAAAATGGAAGAGCAAGGTTTTGGTCTTTGAAAGGGGTGCAGCTACAGAGTGTGAGATGAGGTTGAACGGTCAGGTAATGGAGAATGTCAGCTCATTTAAGTTTTTGGGCAGTGTGTTGATTAAAGATGGGAGTATGGATGAAGAAGTGCGGGAGAGGATGCAACAAGGGAAGAGGGTTGTAGGAATGCTAAAAGCAGTAACAAGAAATAGAGTATGCCACATGGAAGTAAAGAAGTCCTTGCATGACAGTATGGTAATGCCGACAATGACTTACGGGAGCGAAGCATGGACATTGGTGAAGAGATTCAATCCAAGAGTGAGAGGGGTGGAAATGAGTTACTTGAGAAGTGCGTGTGGAGTTACATGGAGAGATAGACAGGGTAATGAGGAAGTACGAGAGAGGTGTGGTGTGGATGTAGATGTGCTGGAAATTGTGAAAAAGAACACTTTGAGATGGTTCGGCCATGTGGAACGTATGGGAAGCGAGAGAATGACTAATATAAGAGAGTGTACGAGAGTGAGGCGGAAGGACAGAGAAAGAGAGGTAGACCGATTGAGAGATGCAAGGATAGAGTTCAGAAGTATATGCATGAAAGCTGTCCTGGAAGGGAGGAGGGACGTCGACTGACTGGGGGCAGAGGTGAATGGGGGGGGGGGGGATTCGTTCGTGGCAACCCTTTCGGTGATCACTGCGTCCGGCAATAGATAAAAAGGTAGATAGAATACTATTTGTAACCTTACCTTACACTTATCCTAATAGCTATATGTTAGTATTGAGTATTTAAGACAAACGCAGACACACACACACCCACACACCACGGACCCTGAATACTAATGATAACTTTACAATGGCAGCTGTTATGGCCCTACACAGGACACGACCATCAATACCAGTAAGAGTAATGCAAATAAAAGTCACCCCAATAACCAACACCAAAACAACAAAGAAAAAGCTACAACATTTGAGTAAATCAGCTCCGAATATATTGCCCGTGAGAGTATTAGATAGACTGAATTATAAATAGTGTCTGTTAAAATGTGTACAAGAATACTAAGCTTTAGGGGACACTGACTGCTTTTTTTGCCTATAAATTCATTAATTCATAAATTCTTAGTTTCCTCGCTAGACATCCCTCAAACTTAGAAAAACGTCCCCTAGACCCCCCCTCTCAAGATAAATGTGTACATTTTTTGATAGAACAAATTTCCAGCCGAAGGTCGGTTTCTCTTACAATTACAGGCTTGCCATCGCTCGCCAGGACAAATTTACCCTTAATTTTTTTTTTCTATGTGAGTGAGGGAGGAAAAAGGCAGAACTGCCTATAGCGAGTGCCTCCCCCATAGTTGAAAGAGTGACAGGGCCAAAATCAAGGGACGTTCGAGCCAAAATGCCTGGACACACAGAGTTTGAAGCAATTTAAGTCATAGGAAGAGGGAAAGAATGATTCTGGGAGAGAGTTCCAGAGCTCAGCTGTTGAATAGAAGAAAGTCTGAGAGTAACGTTTCACTCTTGGGTTGGAGAGTTGCACAGGGTAGGGGTGGGATTGTGTTGCAAGACGGGTACTACGTGCCCTATGTAAAAGAGGTGGTATACACTGGGATAGCTCTGAGGAACACTGATTATTATAGTAGCGATAGAATAGCGAGAGAGATGCAACACTGCGGCGAAGAGAGAGAGATTGCAGAGAGTTGGTTAGTGGACGGGAGTTAATGACAGGAAAGGCCTTCCTTTCAATTTTGTCTAGGAGAGCGGTGTGAGAGGAACCTCCCCACACATGTGAACAATACTCAATACAAGGTCGCACTGTGCCCCTGTACTGAGCAAGAAGCTGTGCAGGGGTAAAGAACTCCCTAAGGCGGTTGAGCACACCCAGCTTCTGGGAGGCTGCCTTAGCAAGACTGGTAATATGGTCCTTCCAAATAGGACGATTGGTCTTAAAATGTATAACGAAATGGGACGAAAGGTTTTAAAATCGCCAAACAAATGGGCCGAACGTCTAAAAATCTCAAAACTAATGGGACTAAGCACGAGGGAGAAAGGGGACCAGAACAACGACCGTCTCCCCTTAACTATAAGTAGCATCAGTACCGAATAGATTGTCCGTGAGAGTATTAGATAGTCTGAATTATAGATAGTGTCTGTGAAAATATGTACGAGAATACTAAGCTTAATTAGAAGTAGTATCAGTGAAGACAATAACCAAAATTGAATTTAACTTGCTGTTTGTAAACATAATATAGCGAATGAAATGTGTAGTATATGAGAATTACAATAATCAGTGTTCTTCAGAGCTTGCTTTACCTCCTCCCTTACGAAGAGTAGGAGGCACCCGCCTTTCAATAAATTCCCACCCAAATTCTGTCCAACTCTCTAACCCAAGAATGAATTGGTTTTCAGTCTTTCTTCTACTCAGCTCTGGAACTCTCTTCTTCATTTTGTGTTCCCTCATCCCATGACTTAAACTGGTATAAGGTCCGTGCTCAGATATTTTGACATTAACATACTTTGAATTTGGTTCGTTATCACTTTTTCATTTTAAATTATTTAGTTTTTTTAGTTTTAATATTTGAGACAGTCTTCGGGTAGACTTGAATATCACTCAATGATGTTTGCGGGTAAAGTTCACGAATCAGTTTAGTGACTTTATTTCGAATTCGTGAACACAAGCCAATCACTGCCTCACTGCTTTAGGGGGGGGGGGGTCACCAGCTGTTTTGATCTTTCTCTCCTTTTCTCTCTTTCCCTGGCTTATCCATTCGGCCCCATTCAGCCAACTGCTTTAAGACGTTTATCCCCAACCAGGTGTCGATTTCTTCCTGGCGAGCGATAGCGAACCATCATTGTATGGAGAAATCCGGCTTCGCCGGAGAAATGTTTTTTATCGAAAAATTTACACATTTAGCTTGCTGTCAACACAGAAATATATACTGTATATGCTGGCTAGGTACTGCTCGCCAGGAAAATATTGACACCTGGATGAGGTAATCGTCTTTGAACAGTAGGCTGAATGGGGCCGAATGGATACAAGCCAAAGGAAGAGGGAGAGAAAGAGAAAGAAAGCGAGGTAGGCCCCCTTAACCTCTTCCGTACCTGCAACGTCTTTCTTATTCTACTCTGACTATTATTAGACAATTTGATTCGGTTTGAAAAGGCCTCCAGCTTCGAACTACCTCACTTAACACTTTTTACTATTACAGATCCTTCTTAAATTAGACAAAAGCGTTTACATATAGCAATAATGAAATTATAAAGACATTAAATATACATTGTCCGCATGAATATCAAGGAAGAAGCTTATAATATGTACAATATTGTCACTGAGTAAACAATACACAGAACAAACCTACCAACAAAAATCAGAAGAGCATGTTGGCTGAATTTCGATGAAACAATATTACACTCAAAAACACATAAACAAACAACTACTAAAACAAACATTAATATCAACAAAATCCCCAAGGACACTACCAGCAAAAGCACCTACTGGGGAAAAAATAAAACCATAAATTAAACACATCAGCAAAAAAAAACATAGGTGAAAAGCTGATGAAAAACATTTCCGCAGTTTCCGGTGCCTCAATAAAATAACGCAAGCAGCAATACTGACAACAAAGGCATCGGCAACAACAACACCCCCACAATAACAATAACAACACAGACAATAGCAGACTTAAAAACAACACCACCACCACCACCAACAACAATGGTGTACACAACAATAACGGGGATGTAACAAAACACTTCCTGCAGTTACATGTTAGCAAAATATATGTGTGCTGAAAGTTATAGTATGGTTGTTTGATGATTGATTGGTGTGGTGGTTGATTGGTTTGGTGATTGGTTGCTTGGTCTGGTAGTTGATTGGTGTGGTAGTCGATTGGTGTGCTAATTGAACTGTGAGGTGGTTTGGTGGTTGATTGGTGTGGTGCTTGATTGGTGTGGTGCTTGATTGGTGTGGTGGTTGATTGGTGTGGTGGTTGGTTGGTGTGGTAGTTGATTGGTGTGGTAGTTGGTTGGTGTGGCGGTCGATTGGTGTGGTAGTTGATTGGTGTGGTAGTTGGTTGGTGTGGTGGTTGATTGGTGTGGTGGTTGTTGTTGTTGTTGTTCCCTAAGCTGCCTGGCCGAACAGCCTCGAGTCCCTAAGGAAGCCATGGCCATGGTCGGGCTTTCTCACAGAGCTCTCAAGGAGTGTAGATTGTGTTGTTGGCATAAATGGTTGTGTGAAATGCAGTCTTCTATCATGTGTTTAATAGTAAGCGGTGCTGTGTTACAACCTGGGCAGGAGTCGACGACGGAGTCATCCAGTCTCTTCTGATAGCTCAGAAGGGCTGGATGGTGTCCGCATCTCAGCCTGGCCAGGTGGACTCTGTCCTCGCGAGGAAGGGAGGATTCAGAAGGATGGATTTCGGGAGGTCGTGCCTGCAGCTGTGTGTTGTTTATGAGTGAGTGGATGGAACGGCGAGAGATAAGAGTATGGATGTGCTTCTGGAAGCTGGTTTGGGGTGAGCAGGGAGGGAGAGAAGATAGTATTTGTGTGTGATAGCGTGTGCTGGGTGTTGTTTTAATATTTCTTGGTGTCTTTGGATGTGTTGCCATGTAGTGTAGTGAGTGGTGTTGGTTCGTGGAGCCTGCTGCCAGGAATTGAGTGCCTCTCATGTCCAGATGGTTTTTGACTCTGAGTACTTTAGTTTCTTGATGTAGGTGATCTGTAGGTGAAGTAGCTGTGCAGCCTGTGATGATTTGTAGGGCTTTATTTTGAATAGTCTGTAAGGTCTTATGATGTGTTTCAGATAGGTTAGAAGCCCAGGCCGGGCTTGCGTATTCCATCACTGATGTTGTGTATTGTTTGTAAACTGTGGTGGTGGTTTCTTTGTTGAGTCCAAATTTTGTGTGGGCAAGTGACATAAGGGCGTAAAGTCTGGGTGTCAGTTTCTTGTTAATGTTTGTGGTGTGCTGTTTGAATGTCATTTGAGTATCATATGTTACTCCTAGGATTATGGGTGAGTGTGTGTGTGTTAGGGGTATGTTGTTTATGGTGAGTTGCGGGGAGTATGCGTGATCTCCTGTCCAGCTTGTGAGGAGGGTTGCAGTGGATTTGGTTGGGGCTAAATTAAGTCTGTTTGTAGTGCACCAGTCATGTAATGTGTTGAGATAGGGTTGAAGGAGATCTGTTGCTGTGCCCAGGTCTTGGTGTGTGCATGTGAGTGTTATGTCGTCTGCGTAGGAGGCTATGTTTATTTGGGTGTATTGGGTGTATTTATATCATGCATGTACAGATTAAAGAGTGCGGGCGACAGGACGGATCCTTGCGGGACTCCGTTTGGGAAATGTCTGATGCTAGATGACTGACCGGCAAAAGATACGTGTGCACATCTGCCTGCTATGAAGTTGGCCAGCCACCTTTTTGTGTTGTGCATGTTTGTGTTGTAAATGTTTTTTGTTAGGTTGTGGCGGGGGATGGCATCGAAGACTTTACTAATGTCGAGTGTGGCAAGTTGTGATCTGTGTGGTCTGGCTGAGTTGATGCCGTCAAAAGCTCTTTGTGTAAGGTCTGTAAGAAGAGTATTTGTGGAGTACAGCGACCTGAAGCCATGTTGTGGTGGAGCTAGGGGTAAGGTGTGTGTAATTAGTTGTAGTACAAGGCATTCTATGACTTTGGAGGGTGTGCAGAGGAGTGTGATAGGGCGGTGTGAGGAGGGTAGCGTGGGGTCTTTGTTGGGCTTGGGGAAAGTGATGATGATACCATGCTTCCAGATGTCTGGTATTGTGTTGTGTGAATAGCTGTAGTTTGATATTTTAGTGAGTGCTTGTAAGCCTTGTGGTCCCAGGTGTCTGAGGTGTATGTTGCTTATGTTGTCTAGGTCACAGGCGGGTGAGTGCTTGAGATTGTTGATGATGTGCTTTGTCTGGTAGGTAGTGAAGGGTGCATAGTCAGGGTCTGTGGGGAATTGTCTCTTACGTCGGATGACACATCTGTCGTCTTTATGGGGTTTTAGGTGGCTGATATGAGAGAAGTGATTAATGAGAGTGTTTGCTTGTTGTTTACATGAAGGAGTAGAGTCTGTTGTTTTGATTGCAGCATGTGACATGTGTTGTGTTGCTGTTGGAAAGTGTGATGCTGTTTAGTGTTTTGTAGAGTTTTTTGGGGTTTGTTTTGTGATTAAGTGTTTGTAGGAAGTTATTCCAGTTTAGTGTTTGTTGTTCTTGTATTTTTTTGTTGATCTGGGTATTGAGTGCTTGGATTTGTTGTGTGATGTCTTGTGTGTGGGGTGCTGGGGAGTGTTTCAGTGTGTCGCGTTGTCTGATGAGGTTTTGAATTTCTGGTGAGAAGTTGGGGTTGTGTCTTTTTCTGTAACCTCTTTGTGTGGTGGTTGATTGGTGTGGTAGTTGATTGGTGTGGTAGTTGGTTGGGTGGTAGTTGATTGGTGTGGTAGTTGATTGGTGTGGTAGTTGATTGGTGTGGTGGTTAGTTGGTATGGTAGTTGATTGGTGTGGTGGTTGATTGGTGTGGTAGTTGATTGGTGTGGTAGTTGGTTGGTGTGGTAGTTGATTGGTGTGATAGTTGATTGGTGTGATAGTTGATTGGTGTGGTAGTTGATTGGTGTGGTAGTTGATTGGTGTGATAGTTGATTGGTGTGATAGTTGATTGGTGTAGTAGTTGATTTATGTGGTAGTTGATTGGTGTGGTAGTTGATTGGTGTGGTAGTTGATTGGTGTGGTAGTTGATTGGTTTGGTAGTTGGTTGGCGTGTCAGTTGATTGGTGTGGTAGTTGATTGGTGTGGTGGTTGATTGGTGTGGTGGTTGGTTGGTGTGGTAGTTGCTTGGTGTGGTGGTTGATTGGTGTGGTAGTTGATTGGTGTGTTAGTTGATTGGTTTGGTAGTTGGTTGGTGTGGTAGTTGATTGGTGTGGTAGTTGATTGGTGTGGTAGTTGATTGGTGTGATAGTTGGTTGGTGTGTCAGTTGATTGGTGTGGTAATTAATTGGGTTGGTGGTTGATTTGTGTGGTAGTTGATTGGTGTGGTAGTTGATTGGTGCGGTAGTTGGTTGGTGTGTCAGTTGGTCGGTGTTGTAGTTGATTGGTGTGGTGCTTGATTGGTGTGGTAGTTGGTTGGTGTGGTATTTGGTTGGTGTGGTAGTTGGTTGGAGTGGTAGTTGGTTGGTGTGGTATTTGGTTGGTGTGGTAGTTGGTTGGTGAGGTAGTTGGTTGGTGTGGTAGTTGGTTGGTGTGGTAGTTGATTGGTGTGGTAGTTGGTTGGTGTGTCAGTTGTTTGGTGTGGTAGTTGGTTGGTGTGGTAGTTGTTTGGTGTTGTAGTTGATTGGTGTGGTAGTTGATTGGTGTGGTAGTTGATTGGTGTGGTGCTTGATTGGTGTGGTATTTGGTTGGTGTGGTAGTTGGTTGGTGTGGTAGTTGGTTGGTGTGGTGCTTGATTGGTGTGGTATTTGGTTGGTGTGGTAGTTGGTTGGTGTGGTAGTTGGTTGTAGTGGTATTTAAACTTACATATTGGTGTTGTAGTTGGTTGGTGTGGTAGTTGATTGGTGTGGTGCTTGATTGGTGTGGTATTTGGTTGGTGTGGTAGTTGGTTGGTGTGGTATTTGGTTGGTGTGGTATTTGGTTGGTGTGGTAGTTGGTTGGAGTGGTATTTAAACTTGCAGATTGGTGTTGTAGTTTATGGTATGGTTATGTAGTTGTGGGGGAACATTTATTGTTTGGTGGTACAGTAGTGGTTGGTTTGTCGCTGTGGTATGGTATTGATGAAGCACTTCTATATTTAATTCATATACCTAGTTCTCTTATCTTCAGGTTCTCCAGGTTCATCCCCCTTTAATAATATAAATACTCATTAAAAATACTGGAAACATTCCTCCACCGTTCGTCTCCTTGCCAGTTCTCCCTCTTAAGTCCACTGCTATATACAGGGTGTTTTAAAACAACACTGCCAGAGTATGACGACCACATTGATAACAATATATAATACACATATTTCTATTCTATTTTTACCAAAACATATATTGTAACGGAGATAAATGGTTATTTAGAAATGTAGCAACAGTTCTGAGCTCAGCACAAAACATATGATACATAATATGAATGATTACCAAGTAAAAAAGGTAAAGAGGAGATATCTAATGACCTAATCACATATGAATAATTACAAAATCAAAGTAACATAAAATTGGTAATGATATTTTGCAATTAGAAGAAAACTGCTAAGTATTATAATCCAAGTAGCGTAAAAAGATATGCACCATTTGTAACGATGACCAAGAGGTAAAATAATGAATCTCCAGTCTGGGTCAGGTATCCGAACACTGCTATAGGTTATTTAATCGTTCGTGAAACTGTTTGAATGGGGAACAAAATAAAATCCTGCGCAATTTACTGTTTCAATACAAATACCTCATTACGTTACTATTATCACAGAGTACTAACGAAATATGTCTATCAGTTTTATGGTTGAAGTTTGACGATTTTACGTAGCTGTAGACATACAAGTATATGGTGTTCACTAATGAATATTTAAAATCATCTAATGGTACCCAAAACAAACAATTTACGTCACTTGGACTTAACGAGTATAAAATAACAAAGGCAGAGACACACCTAAATAACGACAATCCATATTTATGTGATATTATAAGGTAAATAAAATAACTATGACAGAAGAAGATAGCACCATGGCCGAGCAGATGATTAAACACATGAGAAGATTCGTTATGACTCCAAAGCTTCGAAGAAAAACTCGAACTGGGATGGGAGGCAAGAGGTAGGCTATTTGGGGGGGAGGGGGACACTAGCCCGTGTTCGGATTATAGCTCATACCTGGGTGTCACTAATTATTTTACTCTATGCGGTTTAAATCATTAATGGTATATTATTTTGCATTTTGTCCTTAGATAATCTTCTTCATTATTGTATTTACTAATTAGCAGATGAGGTCTGGCAGTGTTGTTTTAAAACACCCTGTATAATGTATCATACACACACGGGTCTCTTTCTCTCTCTCTCTCTCTCTCTCTCTCTATATATATATATATATATATTATATATATACAGTATATATATATATATATATATATATATATATACCGGTATATATATATATATATATATATATATATATATATATATTCTCTTTTAAACAGACGAGGTTAAAGGCAACAGCAGTTTCAGCATTCAGTATTTTATTGTTACAGCTTTCAATAGTTCTAACAATTTTCCTCTGGGGTTCAGAGATGAGGTACAACAGGTTAGCAAAATTCATGGTGGATCCAACGTTTCACAAGTAAACATCTTGCATCTTCAGGGAATGGGCAGGTAATGATTAGAATAAGGACAGAGCAACATATTTATACAAAATTCGAGGATCAAGAATAGGTAGATGGGCGGAGCTACTGGGTGTGGGGTGGCTGTTCATTGGTGGAAGGCAGTCTATTCGCGAGACGGGCACTAAATCTTATCGGTGGTTGGTTGTTGGCTGTGGGTGGCTGTGATTGGTTGGTGTTGTCAGTTGTGTGCTGAGCGCGGAAAGGTAAGGGAGGGGGGCACAGGGCGAGAGGAACGAGGGCAGTATGCCTGTAGCGCTTGCCTGAAGGAAGAATTTGAAGGTCTTGTGTTTGGTTGTTGATGCTGGGGTTGAGCGTTTGGATATATAGAGCTTCTAAAATAGCTAGTCTTCTGGGGTCTGATTCTTTGTCGAGTATGGTAGTTTGTTTGTCTAGGTCGGTGCGAGTTAGGGCAAGATGGTGGGGGGCTTGATAGTGATCTTTTATAGCGCCAGATTGAAGGTGGAGGGTTAGTCGACGGGAAAGGCGAGTCTGTGTCATTCCAACATAGGATAGGGGTCCACAGTCCCCAGAGGTGCAAATATGCTGGTATATCACATGATCGTCTTTCGGTTGGTTGGTGGAAATGGGGCGGTTACGGAGGACAAGGTTGGAGGTCTTAGGAGATTTGTAGTAAATAATGAGTTTTATTTTATTGTCAGGGTTGGTGGGGAGGACGTTTTTGTGAATTATTTCTTTCATAATGGATTCGTCTGTTGTGTGGTCGGAAGATATGTAGTTTCTGTAGAAAAATGTAATGTCATTGGCCGGGTTGGTGCTAGGGGGGTCTTGTTTGTACCATATTTCTAGGTCGTGGTTGATGGCATTGGTGACGTCAGTGTTGGAATACCCATTGTTGACTAGGACCTGGGTGAGCCTTTCCAATTCATTGTGTGTGTCATTCCAGGTGGTGCAATGGGTGAGGGCTCTCCTGACATAGGCGGCGATGGTGGACTGATGGTATCGTTTAGGGCATTCACTTTCCCCATTAAGACATTGGCCATTGTTAGTAGGTTTGGTGTACACTGTAGTTTTGAAGCCGTGGTCGTGGAGGGAGACAAGGAGGTCGAGGAAGGGTAGATGACCATCGGTGGTTTCTTCGTATGTGAAGTTGAGTCCGGAGGCGGCCATGAAGCGCTGCTGGAGGTCCCTGAGTTCGTCCAGGTCCTTCACCCGCACGAAGATATCATCGATGTACCTGCAGTAGACAGTGGGCTGGTGGGTAGCCAGGAGTTCCTCTTCGATAGTTCCCATGAAGAAATTGGCGAACAGGACCCCCAGGGGGCTTCCCATCGCTACACCGTCGATTTGCTGGTACATATTCCCGCGGGGGCAGAGGAAAGGGGACTCCTTGGTACATAGTTCCAAGAGCGTCTTCAGGGCCTTCTCCGGGATGTCCAGGCGTATTAGGGCAGTGGTAAACTCGACTTAGGAAAAAATCTATTGTCTTGTCAACGGGCACGTTGGTAAACAAACTCTCTCTCTCTCTCTATATATATATATATATATATATATATATATATATATATATATATATATATATATATATATATTGTATATGTTAGGCTAGGTTAGGTCTGGATAAAAAAGGTTAAAGTTAGTAAGGTTAATTTAGGTTTGGTTGTACTAAAATAGGTCAAATTAGGCAAGTTTTATTTTGTTTAGTTAACATAGAGTAGGTTAGGCTAGATTAGCTTTGGATACGATAGGTTAAATTGTGATAAGTTAAGTTAGTTTTGGCTATATTTGAAAATGATTTGACGTCTAATTTTGGTGTTGCAATGTATACGAAATTACTCCATCTTGGTTGCACGGCTCTCCCATGAAACATTAATACCTTTGGATTTTAATAGTTTGTATCCTGAAAGACGAAAAATGTGGGGCTGCCAAATTCACATTCCTTCCTGTATTTATTTTTTATTTATTTATTTTTTTCCTCTCCATTCTTCATTCAATTGAACATTATTTGTTTTATTCATGCATTATTTCATTGGGCATAGTGTTTCATTCCTGTAGCTTTTAATACAAATATTCTTCGGCGTGTGTTATTGTATTTCGACATTTCATTCGTCAGGGAACTTCGTTCAAGTCTTGTTTTCATTTTGTATTTCTCCCCCGATTCTATTACTAGGGTTATAAACTGTTGCATTCATTGTGTTTATTAACACAATCTCTCTCTCTCTCTCTCTCTCTCTCTCTCTTCTTTTCTACTCTTTCCTTCAACTTTCCTTTCTATCGGATATGCCATCTATACTAGAATTAAGTCCTGACCACCTCGTTTGGATCGTAAGGTCTGTGTGGCCAGTATATATATATAAATATATGTAAATCTCTCTCTCTCTCTCCAAACTACCTTAATTAATTCACAACTTTGGGATGCAATAAGGATCTGTTAGTTAAGCGGTGTAAGTTTGACCAGGTTGTAAAACTAATTACAACATGACAACTTTGACCAACACATATAATATTAAACACAAGGCCAGTGGCAGGGGATTCTTGACTGCAGTTGTAGATACAGTCAGCAGCATTTACAGTAAGGTTGAATGGTCTTATAGTAAAGTGGACGTGCTATTTAGTTGATTGTTCTTAAGGGGAGGCAGACCGATTTTCAGGACCCCCTTCTCCCTAATGTTTAGCCCCACTTGTTTTGAGATTATAAGACGTTCGACCCATTAGTTTGGCGATTTTAACACCTTTCGCCCCATTTCGTTGTCAATTTTAAAACCTTCCGTGCCATTTACGTGTCGATTATTTCCTGGCGAGCGATAGCGAGCCTGCAATTTTAAGAGGAACCGGCCTTCGGCCGGGAAAATTTTCTACCGAAAAATGTACAAATTTATCTTGAAGGGTGGTTTAGTTTTTTTTTTCTAAGCTTGATGGAGGTCTAGGGAGGAAACTAACAAATATATGAATAAATTAATTAATAGACCAAACAAACGGCCAGTCTCCCCTTAACACTATGAGGTCCGAAATTTTTTGGAGTTATTATGATATTATATTTAACTATTATTGAGGATTGCGCTTGATTGTATAACTTTCGAGCAATGCATTATAGTTTGTCTCATAGGCTAACGAAACTTACGTCAAAATTTAGAAAAATGCCCACTCAGACCCCCTTCAAGCTTAATTTGTACATTTGTCGATAGAAACATATCCTGCCCAAAAACCGATTTCGTCATGTTACAGGAAGACAATTGACACCTGAATCGGTTGAAGAGTCTCATTATCGCCAAACTAATGGAACGAAAAAGGAGAGTTAACAAAATACCTCTCTCGGACCGAATAGGGCTAAATAATACCTTATTTTTCCAACTTTAGAAACATCAAGAATTAACTGAAAATCCCCGGAATGCAAACGGAATCATTTGTGGGTGAAATATTTAAGGGGGAACGGGTTGTTTTTCTGTCCCCATTTTTCCTTGTGTTTATCCCCATTCGTTTTCATAGTTTAAGACGTTCGGCCCATTAGTTTGACGATTTAAACACCTTTCGTCCCATTGCGTTGTTAATGTTAAGACCTTTCGTGCCATTTAGGTGTCGATTTTTTCCTGACGGGTGATAGTGAGCCTGTAATTTTTAGAGGAACCGGCATACGGCCGAGACATTTTTCTACCGAAAAAATGTACACATTTATCTAGGGGGTGTTTATCTAAACTTGATGGAGGTCTAGCGAGGACACTACAAATAAATGAATAAATCAATGAATAGAACACAAAACCAGCCACTAGCCCTTTAAGGGAGAAGAAGAGCAAGTTATAAAAGCAAAAACATCGAGTGGGAGCAAAATATGGCAGCGATAAAATGTGGAGTTAGGTAGAGCCCCGAGAGACAGGGTACAGCAGAGGACACCAGCATTATGTTATCCTGGGGGAGGTGTTACTCTTTCTCATCACATGATATATTTCAGTTTTCGTGGAGCTTCTAACTATCTATCTATTGCCTAACCCCGTGATCCCCGAAGGGGTAGCCACGAACGAACCACCCCATACACCTCTGTCCGCAGTCAGTCGACGCCCCTCCTCCCAACCAGCACCGCCATCATCCATATACTTCCTCACTCCATCCTTCCACCTCTCCTTCGGTGCACCTCTCCCTCTCTGTCCTTCCACCTCGCTCTCGTGACTTTGACTGATACAATTGTTTTGTTTTATCTAAAAAGAGTAGGCTACTGCTTTACTAGGCTACAGTGACACCAGGGCCATCTGTTGATACAGTATATTAACCCCTTGTGTGCGGTCACACTTTATTTTTATATAATCTCTATTTGGTGAATTCTATATTTAGTTACATATTCTGTTATATATATATATTTGTTTAAGGTTAGGTTATCACACCTGGTAGCCTATTTCTGCGTATTTTAATTTTATTATTTTCGGTTAGGCTATTCAACGCTGGTAGCCTATTGGTGCGTATTTCAATTTTTTTTAAACTTTTGGTTAGGCTATCGCCCCTGGAAGCCTAATTCTGCGTATCTCAAATTATTTGTTTTCGGTTAGGCTATCACCCCTGATAACCTATTTGTTGTGTATTTCAACATATTTGTTTTCGGTTGAAGTGATTGAAGTGTTTCTAAAGTGAGTGAAGTGTTTTAAAGTGAGTTAAGTGTTTTAAAGTGAGTTAAGTGTTTTAAAGTGAGTGAAGTGATCTGAAGAAACTGACTGTTACCATGCCTCGCACTTGTACGAACTGCGCCGGTAGGTTTGGTGAGTCCATGTTTGTTACTGTCAATCTTCAAGTCTGCCGTCTCTGCCAGCAACAAGAGAATTTGACAGTGAAATTAGATGAAGCCTACAACAAGATCAACGTCCTCACCATGAAGCTGAAATCACTCCAAGAGTTTGTAACACTCAACGTTGGAGTACCACAAACTTCAATTGTCACCGCAACTCCAGCAGCCACCAACGCCCCAACGTCAACTGCCAACAATTCAACGCCTGCAGTAGCCATTTCATCTGATGGTTCCGATACTCAAGAAACAAATAGTAACTCTCTTCCCCCTCAAGACAACTTCCGTGTCGTGAGGAACAACGTTTGCCCCAAGACCAGGAAACCCATACCGATTACCGAGTGTCAAAACCGCTTCCAGATACTCGCAGACTCAGATGACGAAGCGGAAATAGAAGAAGTCCGGCTCGTGGCAGACTCGATGATACGTGGTCAGCTCACAGAGTTTTGCGCCAGAGCACCTAAGACCAGGAAGCGTTTTTGTATCCCTGGTGGTGGTGTGGACGACGTAGTTGCTGCAGTTGACGAAGTATCTAAGCTGGCCCCTGCTAATACAATGTACATCATCCACGTTGGATCCAACGATGTACAGCGAACCCGGTCGGAAGATTTGCTTTTAAAGTACCAGCAGCTGATCAAGTCGTTTAAGGAGAAGTCATCAAGGATCATCGTCTCAGGAATCGTCCCCCGGCTTGGTGTAGAGAGCCGATTTTACAACATAGCCACCAGCACAAGTCGTTGTCTAGCAAACCTCTGCAGGAAGGAAAACGTGGGATTCGTCGACACCTGGGACAATTTCTACTACGATGACTATTTGTTTTCGGACGATGGAGTTCATCTGAACCAGGTGGGAGCAGCACGTTTTGGGCGTCTTCTCAACGATGCGGTGAAGGATTTTCGGAGAAGAAATCGACTCAGCACAGGACAACCAGGAAGGAGGACCGAAGACAGCGAGGGCGGCAACCTGCGAAGGAATTAAATGCTAATCTGTCAAGAACCGCGAATTTGGATAAAGCTCCACCAACACGACCCAAATTCAAAACCGCCAGGGATAACAACCGAGGACCGATGTCAGCCATGAATGTAAATGTAGATCCGATCAGAACCAAAAATTTGATTAAAGAACGTTCTGTGAGTTCTAAAACCGCAACTTTAAAGGTTTTCTATGCAAACGCTCGTAGCATACGCAATAAATTTTCAGATTTAGAGGAACTAGTGTTTACTGAAAATTATGATGTGATTGGTATAACAGAATCTTGGCTCAATACAGTAGATAGAGACTTTTTAGCAGAGTATTCACTTCCCGGTTATGTAATGTTTGAGAAAAGCCGAATAAATAAAAATGGAGGTGGCGTTTTATTTTATATCAAAGAAAGTCTTAACCCGACCCTCTTGTCAAAACCTCAAATTGTGAACGTCGACACATCTTTTGTGCTAATAAAGAATAATAAAGGTACAAAACTAATACTTGCATTAATATACAGACCTCCAGCTCAATCAGTGCAAACTGACCGAGAAATTTATGAACAAATTGCAGATGTAAGTAACTCACAAGATACCGTATTTTTGGCGACTTTAATTTACCTGTGACCAAGTGGGGCGATACTCTTACTTCACACTCCGGACATGACTTGTATACGAACTTGCAAGAGAGTTCGCTTTATCAATTTGTTCGAACACCGACCCGTGGTAATAACGTTCTTGACATTGTACTTGCAACAAAAGAAGAATTAATAGAGAATTTGAATGTTGGTGATGAATTCAGTAACAGCGACCATCGTACGATAACTTTCACTTTAAACTTTACTAGTAACGAACCAAATAGTAGCATCGAAAAAGTCCCTAATTTCAAGAAAGCAAACTTTCATAAACTTAGAGCTATGTTTAAAGAAACTGACTGGAGCTTTTTAATTAACAATAACGACATAAATACATCTTGGAAGTTATTCGAAACCACTTACCTAAAAGCAGTGCAAGACTGCATACCATCGAAAATACGGCGTCCAGGCCATAATAATAAGCCCAAATGGTGGAATAAAGATATTTCAAACTGCCAGCTTGCTAAAAAATTTGCTAATGATAGATTAAAATCCTCACAAAATGACGAAGAACGGCTGAAATTTGTAGAGCTACAACGCAAAGCCAAAAAGTTAATTAAGCAAAGTAAAAAGACCCTAGAGTTACATATTGCGAATCAAAGTAAAACAAACCCGAAAGAATTCTATAGTTATATCAGAAAGAAAAAAGTAGTTACTTCAACTGTTGGACCGTTAGTCGATGAAAATGGAGAATTCACCAAAGACGAAGTACAAATGAGTAATGCCCTCAATACCTTCTTTGCATCAGTTTTTACAACAGAAGACCTCAGTGATATCCCTACACCATCGCCGATTCAGATTGATAATTCAGATGTTCTAAGCAATATCACCGTTACAGAGAGAGAAGCATTGAATTGTTTAGATAAACTCAAGGTAAATAAAACGCCTGGACCTGATACAATCTCGCCTAGAGTTCTAAAGGAAGCTAAGGATGAGCTCTCCAAACCACTGACATTACTATTCAATAAATCCTTGCAGTCTGGAACTATGCCTGATCAGTGGAAGATAGCCAACGTAACACCGATATTCAAAAAAGGCAGCAAATCCCTACCCAGTAACTATCGTCCAATTAGCTTAACCTCAGTTGTATGTAAAATGCTAGAAACGGTCATAAGAGACAGACTCGTAAATCACTTAGAGGAAAATAACATACTTAAAGATACTCAACACGGCTTTCGTAAAAAAACGTTCCTGTTTAACAAACCTCTTAGACTTCTTCCACGATATCCTCAACCTCTACGATGAGAGTAAAGCTGTAGATATTATATACCTTGATTTTCAAAAGGCCTTTGACAAAGTTCCCCACAAACGTTTACTGCTAAAACTAAAAGCGCATGGAATACAAGACGGTGTGTTGAAATGGATAGAAAATTGGCTCAGCGACAGAAAGCAAAGAGTAGTCATAAACGGTAAGGCATCTAAATGGACCAATGTAAGTAGCGGGGTACCCCAGGGATCGGTACTAGGACCAATTCTCTTTCTAATTTACATCAACGACATAGATGAGGGTCTCACCTGTACAATCTCAAAATTAGCTGACGATACAAAAATTGCAAATAGCGTACTCTCAAAAGATCAAGTTGACGATATGCAACACAATCTAGATAAATTGTCACATTGGGCCCAAATTTGGCAAATGAGTTTCAATGCGGATAAATGTAAAGTACTACATATCGGATACCTAAATGAGAAAGCAAACTATTCGATGAATGGCACTCAGCTTAAGAATATAAACAGAGAAACCGATCTGGGAGTAACAATATCGAGTAACCTAAAACCGAGTCAACAATGTTCAGAAGTTGTTAAGAAGGCAAACAAAATAATTGGCTTTATAGGCAGATCATTTGAGCATAAATCCAAAGACGTAATCCTAACCCTTTACAATTCCTTAGTCCGCCCTCTTCTGGAATACTGCGTTCAATGCTGGTGCCCTTATTACCAAAAAGACATAAACAAGCTAGAACGAGTTCAACGTAGAGTTACCAAAATGATACCTAGCCTAAAGAACAAACCATACGAAGAGCGTCTTAGATAATTAAATCTATTTCCTTTAACCCAGCGCAGATTAAGAGGTGACTTAATTCAAGTGTTCAAAATCATCAAAGGCATCGACAATATGAACTGTAGTAAGTACTTCACTATCGACCAATCTAATTACACGCGGGGAAACGGTTGCAAAATTATTGGTAAATCTTTTAACTCACACGAATCTAAGAATTTCTTCTTCAATCGAGTTGTCAACTTGTGGAATGGGCTTCCCCGAGACGTTATAGACTGCAGCACCGTTGATTCATTTAAATTCCGCCTAGACAAATATCTCGCATCAAACCCGCGACTGACTGCGTTTGTAAATTAATAACTTTATTTTATCCTCCCCTCAGTTACTAACCCATATGTCCCCTACTAACTTCCTAGTCCTGCCATGTTAGTGGCAGGGCAGTAGTTCCCTTTCCAATGTTCCCTTACCCTCTCTAAACCACTGTTTGGACACTTGATCCTCAGTGTTTTGGAGGACAAGCAGCCTAGAAGGGTCACAAGATCTGTTGTTGCTTGATTTCCTTTGTACTCCTTTGTACTCGTATACCATCTTAGGCATTCTCTCGCTGTCCATACGTTCCATATGGGTTGTTTGGAGATGTCGCTCGCAGGGTGTCAAACCGGAGACAGAGGGAACATGAGAAGGACAGCAAGAACATTACATGAAATAACATTGTGTTGGCGAGTGTAATACCTCCAAAGACATAATTTGAACTAATAATCATAATTGTATCTTAACCCTCCAGCCCCGGCTATGTATTATATATATATTCCTCGAAACCCGGGTGTTTTGGCCGAAAAACGTCTAGGCTAGGCTACCGTATATTCGTTAATCAGACTGCTTCCCGCATTCCCGCGCATCCCCAAGCGTAGCTGTGTTATTTACCTGTAGAATGGCATTAAGTAGAGCTCTCTAAGTCAACTGGTTGAGCTGTGATGATGATTTCATTGGAGATAAACTTTATGGCCAAAACAGCCACTTTACACCACTTTTCGATACTTAACAACAACATACAGGCACACACGAACAAGCGACGCTCTCCTTCTTGTGGCCGGAGATGCGGGGCGTCGGTCCAGCCGGCTGTTGTTTACATGCGTCGGACCGACGCCTCGCACACGAAGCTCACAGGCTTTCAACCACTGGGCGTTCAAGAGGCCTTCCGGGAACCTGTTATATGCTTTTTTATGGGCGTTCAAGAGGCCTTCCGTGGTGAGAGGGTTAAGGGAGACAGACCGTTTTTCTGGACCCCCTTCTCCCTAATGTTTAGCTCCACTAGTTATGAGATTTGAAGACGTTGGTTCCATTAGTTTGGGGATTTGATGACCTTTCACCCCATTATCTTTGTCAATATTAGGATCCTTCGTGCCATTTAGGTGTCGATTTTATTCCTGGCGAGCGATAGCGAACCTGTAATCTTAGGAGGAATCCGCCTTTGGCCGGGACATTTTTCTACCGAAAAATGTACAAATATAACTTGAAGGGTTGTCTAGGGGGTGTTTTTCTAAGCTTGATGGAAATCTAGGAAGGAAACTAAACAAAATATTATAAATAAATGAATTAATAGACCAAACAAATAGCCTTTGTCCCTTTAACCTAACGATAAGAATAAATATAATAATGCACTCGGGTATAGTTTGACACCCTGCTCCATCGAAATCTGGAAAACATTGAAATATTATTGTCATATATTTTGGCTCACATTAGATAATTGTATGCAACTTAAGAAGAACCTCTAACAAACAGGGTTGCATAATACGTCAATTTACTCGTTGATTCCTGCATTTCCTTCCTAAGCTAAATGTAATTGTCAATTGATAGCCGGAATAAGCGGAAGAAAAACGTCTAAGAAAAGAAAAGATTGCTTTACTATAATTATGACGACCCTCGAATAAATTGTGAGTGTTGCTGTTTGCTTTCCTCTCTCTCTCTCTCTCTCTCTCTCTCTCTCTCTCTCTCTCTCTCTCTCTCTCAGCCAACATTTTCACCTTCTGTTCCCAAAGTTTTCCTCATTTCTTCGGTCACATTCCTGCGACTTTAGCTAAAGTTGGAAAGACGTTTTTATTTAAAGATGAATTACCATAATTTTGGATGTCTATGTTTGGAAATTATTGTGTGTATGAGAGAGAGAGAGAGAGAGAGAGAGAGAGAGAGAGAGAGAGAGAGAGAGAGAGAGAGAGAGAGAGAGAGAGAGATCAACCGTGCAAACATATACAGACTTTCAAATATAGGCAGATAACTTTGATAGTAAGGGGGATTACTGCAAATTTAACCCATTCAGTACCACGAACGTCCTTTTCATCATATTCTGGCAACTATTAGATAATGTTATTCAGTTTAGGAAGGACCTCTAGCAATGATATGGCTTCAAACTATCTCAAATAACCATTTTAGCTACCGTAGATCCTTCCTAGGCTGCATATTATCGTTTAAATGTAGCTAGCATAAACTGTAACACACGTCGCTGGTACTCAAAGGGATATACTGCATACGCCTGTCACTCGTACCAAGAATATTACATTTATAAATATAAAACTTCCAGACATCCTCCAATTATTCCCAGCCTCAGGGCGATCAACCAAAATTGAAATATTGAAAACTCCTGAACCATTAAGGGGCTAGTGTGTTTTTGTTTATTTTATTTTAAGTTTTCTCTCTAGACCCCCTTAAAATAAGAAAAACATCCCCTAGACCCCCCCTCCCCCCCCCCCCCAAGGTATATGTGTACTTTTTTCTGTAGAAAAAATGTCCTGACTGAAGGCCGATTCCTCTTGTAATTACAGGCTCGCAATCGCTAACCAGAAAGAAAAAAAATGACACCTAAATGGCACGATAGGTCTTAAAATTGACAACGAAATAGGGCGAAAGGTGTTAAAATCGCCAAACTAATTAGTCGTACGTCTCAAAATCTCAAAACTAATGGGGCTAAGCGCGAGCGAGAGAGGGGTCCAGAAAAACCACCCATCTCCCATTAAACTATGCTTTTTCCTTCATAGTTTGTTAAAAAAAAATATATATAATACCTTTTGGTGAGGCGGAGGTTCTTTCGAAGTCTTTTTAAGTTTCTCACATGATGGACAACAGTATTACATTGTTCTCAAGGGGCTACCTGGGGTGTTAGTATATTTGTTGTCATCAGTTTCTCACATGATGGACAACAGTATTACATTGTTCTCAAGGGGCTACCTGGGGTGTTAGTATATTTGTTGTCATCAGTTTCTCACATGATGGACAACAGTATTACATTGTTCTCAAGGGGCTACCTGGGGTGTATATTGTTGTCATCAGTTTCTCACATGATGGACAACAGTATTACATTGTCTCAAGGGCTACCTGGGTGTTAGTATATTTGTTGTCATCAGTTTCTCACATGATGGACAACAGTATTACATTTCAAGGGGCTACCTGGGGTGTATATATTGTTGTCATCAGTTTCTCACAGATGGACAACAGTATTACATTGTTCTCAAGGGGCTACCTGTGTTAGTATATTTGTTGTCATCAGTTTCTCACATGATGGACAACAGTATTACATTGTTCTCAAGGGGCTACCTGGGGTGTTAGTATATTTGTTGTCATCAGTTTCTCACATGGACAACAGTATTACATTGTTCTCAAGGGGCTACCTGGGGTGTTAGTATATTTGTTGTCATCAGTTTCTCACATGATGGACAACAGTATTACATTGTTCTCAAGGGGCTACCTGGGGTGTTAGTATATTTGTTGTCATCAGTTTGATTTTACCTTTTTCCGAGAATATTTTCCTTATATAATCTCTCTCTCTCTCTCTCTCTCTGTCTCTCTCTCTCTGTCTCTCTATCTCTCTCTCTCTCGCTATATCTCTCTTGCTCTCTCTCTCTCGTTCGCTATCTCTCTCTCTCTCTCTCTCTCTCTCTCTCTCTCTCTCTCTATATATAATATATATATATATATATATATATATATATATATATATATATATATATATATATATATATGTTAGTATAGCCAGGTAATATATTCTCTTTTAAACAGACGAGGTTAAAAGCAATAGCAGTTTCAGCATTCAGGATTTTATTGTTACAGCTTTCAATAGTTCTAACAATTTTCCTCTGGGGTTCAGAGATGAGGTACAACAGGTTAGCAAAATTCATGGTGGATCCAACGTTTCACAATTAAACATCTTGCATCTTCAGGGAAAGGAGAGGTAATGATTAGAATAGGGACAAAGCATCATGTTTATACAAAATTCGAGGATCAAGGAGAGGGAGATGGGTGGTGGTTGTTCATTGGTGGAAGGCAGTCTATTCGCGAGACGGGCACTAAATCTTATTGGTCGTTGGTTGTTGGCTGTGGGTGGCTCTGATTGGTTGGTGTTGTCAGTTGTGTGCTGAGCGCGGAAGCATAAGGGAGGGGGGCACGGGGCGAGAGGAAGGGGGGCAGCATGCCTGTAACGCTTGCCTGAAGGAAGAATTTGAAGG
This sequence comes from Paralithodes platypus, assembly GCA_032716605.1. Taxonomy (NCBI): domain Eukaryota; kingdom Metazoa; phylum Arthropoda; class Malacostraca; order Decapoda; family Lithodidae; genus Paralithodes; species Paralithodes platypus. The sequence goes on from CM064569.1 coordinate 19,129,884, forward strand.
TCTTGTGTTTGGTTGTTGATGCTGGGGTTGAGTGCTTGGATGTATAGAGCTTCTAAAATAGCTAGTCTTCTGGGGTCTGATTCTTTGTCGAGTATGGTGGTTTGTTTGTCTAGGTCGGCGCGAGTTAGGGCAAGATGGTGGGGGGCTTCATAGTGATCTTTTATAGCGCCAGATTGAAGGTGGAGGGTTAGTCGACGGGAAAGGCGAGTCTGTGTCATTCCAACATAGGATAGGGGTCCACAGTCCCCAGAGGTGCAAATATGCTGGTATATCACATGATCGTCTTTCGGTTGGTTGGTGGAAATGGGGCGGTTACGGAGGACAAGGTTGGAGGTCTTACGAGATTTGTAGTAAATAATGAGTTTTATTTTATTGTCAGGGTTGGTGGGGAGGACGTTTTTGTGAATTATTTCTTTCATAATGGATTCGTCTGTTGTGTGGTCGGAAGACATGTAGTTTCTGTAGAAAAATGTAATGTCATTGGCCGGGTTGGTGCTAGGGGGATCTTGTTTGTACCATATTTCTAGGTGGTGGTTGATGGCATTGGTGATGTCAGTGTTGGAATACCCATTGTTGACTTGGACCTGGGTGAGCCTTTCCAGTTCATTGTGTGTGTCATTCCAGGTGGTGCAATGGGTGAGGGCTCTCCTGACATAGGCGGCGATGGTGGAGTGATGGTATCGTTTAGGGCATTCACTTTCCCCATTATGCCTAACGATATGCCCTAAACGATACCATCAGTCCACCATCGCCGCCTATGTCAGGAGAGCCCTCACCCATTGCACCACCTGGAATGACACACACAATTAACTGGAAAGGCTCACCCAGGTCCTAGTCAACAATGGGTATTCCAACACTGACGTCACCAATGCCATCAACCACCACCTAGGAAAATGGTACAAACAAGACCCCCCTAGCACCAACCCGGCCAATGACATTACATTTTTCTACAGAAACTACATGAGATAGTTGAGAAGCAAGAGAGAGTAGAGAGATGGTGGGAGCTCTTCAACGAATTGTTGAACGTAAGTATTGAAATTCCAGCAAACATAGTTGGATAGGGTATGGGACGGAGAAGAATAGCAATAGTGGAGCAGGAGGTTGAGATCAGGAAGTCAGAATGTGTGTGAAGCCTTGGAAAGAGTGAAGATGGGGAAAGCACCCGGAATAGATGGAGTGTGTGTGGAAATGCTGAGGTATGGTGATGAGATAGTGATTGAATGGGTATGGAAAATGTGTAAACTAGCATGGAAGAAGGGGAGTGCACCTGCTGACTGGAAGACAGGCATAATAGTCCCCCTGTATAAGGGTAAAGGGGAAAGAGGAGTGTGTGGTAATCACTGGAGGATATGTCTTCTAAGCGTAGTAGGGAAGATGTACAGTAGGGTAGTGATCGAGAGAGTGAGAGCAAGAACAGAGAAATGGTAGAGTGAGAGCAAGAACAGAGAAATGGGTAGGTGACGAGCAGGGTGGGTTTAGGAAGGGAAGAGGGTGTGTAGACCAGATGTTTGCCTTGAAATGTGTTGTGGAGAAATATCTGGAAAAGGAACAAAAGTTGTATGCTGCCTTTATGGACTTGGATAAGGCCTATGACAGAGTTGATAGAGAAGGTCTGTGGACAGTACTGAGAATATATGGAGTAGCTGGCAAGTTGCTGAAAGCAGTGAAGAGCATGTATATGAGGGTGCAAAGGCACCCTGAAAAGAACAAGTTTTTTTATCTGAATGTTGGGTTAAAGAAAGGGGTTGTAATGTCCCCATGGTTGTTCAATATATATATATATATATATATATATATATATATATATATATATGGATGGAGTCCTGAAAGAAATGCAAGGAAGAGCAGTGGAAGTTGGTGTACCGCTGATAAGGTAAGGACATTAGTGGAAGTTGTCTGTACTGCTGTTTGCTGACGATACAATTCTTATGAGCAATAGTGAATTGGAGTTGCAGGTCTGGTAAATATGTTTAGAATAGTGTGTGAAAAATAGAATATGAAGGTAAATGCGGGGAAGAGTAAGGTAATGATCTTTGCAAGAGGTGCCGTCACAGAGTGTGAGGTGAGGTTGAATGGTCAGGGTATGGAGAATGTCAGCTCATTTAAGTATTTGGGCAGTGTGTTGAGCAAAGATGGGAGTATGGATGAAGAAGTGCGGGAGAGGGTTCAACAGGGGACAGGGTTGTAGAAATGCTGAAAGCAGTAAAAAGAAATAGGTTGATCATCATGTAAGTAAAGAAGTCCTTTCATGATAGTGTGGTAATCCCGACATTGACGTACGGGAGTGAAGCATGGATGTTGTTAGAGAGACACAAACCAAGAATGAGAGGGGTGGAAATTAGTTACTTGAGAAGTGTGTGCAGAGTTACATGGAGGGATAGACAGACAAATGAGGAAGTATGAGAGCGGTGTGGTGTGGATGTACATGTGCTGGAAGGTATAAAATGGAACACCACAAGATGGTTGGGCCATGTGGAACGTATGGGAAGGGAGAAAATTACTAAGAGAGTGTACGAGAGTGAAGTGGAAGGACAGAGACGGAGAGACAAACCAAGAGGGAGGTGGAAGGATGGAGTTAAGAAGTACATGCGCTTAAGCGGTGCTTCCTGGGAGGAGGAACGTCGACTGACTGGGCACAGAGGTGCATGCGGGCGATTCATTGGTGGCCACTCCTTTGGGGATCACGGCATCCAACTTTGAATTTCAACTTATAGAAATACCAGTAGATTCTACTACATACTTTGCATTTGATGGGCCATTATACAAAGCAATGTCTATAATGGTTGAGAAAATATTATTTGGTAAAACAAATTAACCATAGGATGGTCTCACGCAACTTACTGCTTGGCTACATAGATGCATAGCAAGGCAGTGTTGCCAGATACTGCTAGGCGGGTAACCAAATCCTGCATCACCCTGTATATATATGCATAAACATATAGGGGGGGGGGGTTGATGGTGAATGTTGTTGACAATCAAGTACCATAAAGATATAGGGGGGGGGGGAATGATGGTGAATGTAGTTGAAAATGAAGAACCATAAACAAATAGGGGGGGGGGGGGGCGTTGATGGTGAATGTTGTTGACAATCAAGTACCATAAACATATAGGGGGGGGGGGTTGAGGTGAATGTTGTTGACAATAGGGGGGGGGGTTGATGGTGAATGTTGTTGACAATCAAGTACCATAAACATATAGGGGGGGGGGGGGGGTTGATGGTGAATGTTGTTGACAATCAAGTACCATAAACATATAGGGGGGGGGTGGTTGATGGTGAATGTTGTTGACAATCAAGTACCATAAACATATAGGGGGGGGGGGGGTTTGATGGTGAATGTTGTTGACAATCAAGTACCATAAACAAGTATAATAAGGATACTAAAGGAGTGATTACAAAACCCGTTGGATAAAATATGAAAACAATAATGTAAGTAATTGTGTAAAGAGGAACATGAACAAATCATTGAAAACAAAAAAGCAATATGATGTTTGTGTTGTATTAAGAGAGCATTGGGCGGACATCTGGGCCCGGTTGGAGAGGTTGGACCGGCATACTAATGGTCTATATTGGCCAGGAGGAAAGAGAGAGAGAGAGAGAGAGAGAGAGAGAGAGAGAGAGAGAGAGAGAGATAATATGAGTGGTGTTTCCTAATCTAGAAAACTTGCCTATTGTCAGCCACTTCGATAACGAAATAATTTGACACTTTAACTTTGAGAACCACTATACAATTACTTGATGGTAGGTGAAGGGAAATATAGATAGTTTTCAGTTTACAATCATACTGCAGAGTGAAATGCTTGGTTCAATATTTTAACAATAACAGTTCCGTCTAAAGCTGAATTGAAATATGTTAAAACTGCAATCTCATGGCCTTTCCTCTAATTTCCCTTGTGTGGAATACTACCTCTCCTCTGTCAACCCTGATCTTCTGTTTTTCACTGAAACTCAGTTGTCTGGGACTACTGACAGCAAATCCTTCTCTGTATCCTCCTACTATTTATATCCTCAGTTTCAAGCCAAAGGTGGATGTTGAGTATATATGCGCAACATTCTTGCTTTCTCTCGACTTCCCAGCTTTGATTCTTCTGAATTCTCAACTCTCTGACTAAAGCTCTCTTGTCACTTTCAAATTAATATTTCTGCTCTGTTTAATTCTCCCTTAATTCTACTATCCAAAATTCGTCACAATCTAATTTCTAAAGTGGAACACATTCCATTCATCTCTCCTTTTGAAGATATCTCCATCTTAGGAGATTTTCATGTTCACCACCGCCAACGGCTTTCCTCCCATTTCACTGACCAACCTGGTGAACAAGCCTACATCTTTTCTATCCTAAATGACCTAGAACAGTTAGTCCAGCACCCAACTCCAATTCCTGATCATCTTGAACATCGGCCCTGTATTCTTGTCTTATTTCTAACTTCTAATCCTTCTATTTACACTGTAAAACTTTTCTCTCCTTTGGGCTCCTTCGATCACAACCTTATCTCTCTTACCTGTCCTATCTCTCCAGTACGGCCACCCGATCCTTCCAGCTGGCAGTTCTTGTGGCAATTTGGCACTGCCGACTGGAAGGCTCTTCGACAGTACTTCTTTGATTTCCCATGAAATGGTTTTTGCTTAATTGGCTGGGGACCCTCAGAGTGCGCTGCACGCTGCACGCATCAGCAAGGTAATCCTCTCGGGTATGGAGGCATGCATTCCATTTTCTCTCTCTCTCTCTCAGTCTAATGCAAAACAAAAACACATTCTTTTATAGCTTGTTCTACTGCTTTCCACAATAAGGAGGAAGCATTCAAACGGTACTGTTGCCTTGAAACTCAAGAATCTTGTGTGCTTTATGTTTCTGCTTTTTCTGGCCTTTAGCCAAAATGTTCTCAAACAATTTTACTTCCTCGTTCTTCCCTCCTCCTTTCCACTCTGATGGCACTACTGTCATTTCTTCCTCTGACAAATTTGAACTCTTTGCTCAAACTTTTGCTAAAAACTCAACCTTGGATGGTTCCGGTGCTATTCCTCTCTCTCCACCCTCCTCTCACTTACTTATGCTTAATATCATAATCTTTTCTAAGGATGTACTTTCTGCCCTCTCTGGGTTTAATGCTAAGAAGGCATTTGGACCGGATAGTGTTCCTCCTGTTGTACTCAAAAACTGTATTCTGTGCTGAATCCCTGCCTAGGGAAACCCTTTCGTCCCTGTCTTTCCTCTAATGTCTTTCATTCTTGCTGAAGTTTGCTCTCATTCAACCTGTCCTAAAGAAGGGGGGGGGGGGGATGGAGGAGTGGTAGGCGGATCACTGTGAGGAAGACAAGAACGAAAATAATAGAAACACGTGAGAAATAAGTCATAGAATAGTCATAGGAAGGGATAATGAGTAATTGATGTAGATGTAAAACAACAACAACATAAGCCCACCAACTCAGAAAATGGACGAACCCACAGGCGATAACATGTTGGAGTCTTGTAATTAATACCTTAAGGGGGAATTGGGGTATTTACTTGCTCATTTATGTACATTTTTGTATAATGTTTTTAGTGTCGTCCGTAGACCTCTATCAAGCTTTAAAAAGCCCCCCCCCCCCCCCCCTAGACCCTCCTTCAAGAAAACATTGTACATTTTCACTTGGATGGGGATAAACGTCTTAAAACAGTAGGCTAAATGGGGCCGAATGGATACAACACAGAAAGAGAGGGAGAGAGAAGAAAACACGAGGTGGGCCCCCCTATGTAATGTCCCCAAGTTAGCCTCTTCTGCACAATATTAGCATTACTGTTATCATTCTGGCTAATATTAATCGATTATGTTATCGATTAGATCAAATAGCCATGTGGGACACCAAAGGGTAATTAAGATCATGCCCATCCTTTGGTTTCTTAAGGCCATTGCTAAGCTAAATAAAATCGTCTAGTGTTGACCATAAATAATGTAAAACGACGCCACCCTACTGTAATGGTATACTGATCAATTCTTGGCTATACTTAACAGGAAGTCTATCTCTATATATCAAGTACATAAACGTATTTAATGTTATTAAGGGGGTCACCTGCTTTCTCTCTTTACGTTTTTGGGGCCTACTTGTTTGTTGTGTTCCTTCTTCCCACCATCATCTGTTTTGATATGATGACCTCCTGACCCAAGAATTATATATACTCCACTTAAATTATAACAAATATATATATATATAATTATAATTATTTTAACTATAGCGAAAAGGCTAAATCTAAGTTCTGTTTTCAATCATCTCTCTCTCTCTCTCTCTCTCTCTCTCTCTCTCTCTCTCTCTCTCTCTCATAAACCCTAAAGCAAAGAAAAAGTAACACAGTTCGTTCGCAGAAAATCGGATTGTCGAAACGGATTTGTTGTTGTTTTCTTGTGACCTGCAGTTTGTATGTGTGTGTGTGTGTGTGTTAAAAGCTCTTGCAATAAATAAGTGGTGTTAGCTGTATGTGTTTATCATAAATACATTATCTGACATACAGTATAATGGTTACTGTAATATTTGAGTAATTGAATAATAACACTTTGGAGTCATAATATTTAGTATAGGTATTGTTGTTGTTTGTGATAGTGGTAGCGAATCCTAAAGGTATTTTTGGATATTCCAATGGCGAGGGTGCCCCCCTAACCAAGCTGGTCAACTATCAGGTTACGTAAGCCTATACGTACTTTCACCAATGCATCTGCGTGAGTACTATATTGCTAACTCAGACACCTCATGGTCGCCCAAAGGTAACTTGTGACCCCGTAGTTATTGTACGTAGAATATTCATTGCATTGTACCTAGGGCACGAAAAACTCGGCCTCACAGCTGAATATGAAACAATACACCAACAATTATTATAATTCCATTGATATATGACTTCGCGTTTCATACCTAGAGATCTTGTAGTATTAGAGATCGACCATCATTGTCTTTTTGTTATATTATATTTTTGATCATGTATAATTTAGATCCAAGACCAAACAATATATCCAGAAACATTATTGCAGAATGCTGGGCATGTTTATTATGGATATGAATATATTTGACAGTAGAGTCTAATGACACAAGTGGCACCACAATGGCGGAGGTTGGCCTACTATAGGGTCTGTACTCTTACCCAGGTCCCTCACAACTCTTGATAATGTTGGCCTCTTACACCGCTCTTCCATTCCTTGGGTCCTCTCACCTCCATCACCACCAATGTCGTCATATATCAATTATTACTCTCTCTCTCTCTCTCTCTCTCTATATATATATATATATATATATATATATATATATATATATATATATATATATATATATATATATACTGTATATATATTTATATATATATATATATATATATATATATATATATATATATATATATATATATATATATATATATATATATATATATATATATATATATATATATATATATATATATATATATATATATATATATATATATATATATATATACTGTATATATATATCTCTCTCACACACACACACACTCACATACATACACACAGTACCAATAGTTCAGCGGACTCGGGCTCAATTTCCCGGACTGTTCATATATTGTTGATAACCTGACGTGCCATTATTTCCTAGCCTCGTAAAGAGCGGACTGCATTTTATAATGGGAAACTACTATCGCGGTGCTGCTGCCGTGGTAGATACATCGTGTTGCTTGGCAGAGAAGTTCATGTATTTCTCAGGCTGTTGGCGGGTTTTTTCAATATTTTGTTGCATGTTTGTATGCTAAAGGAAGAGTGGTGAAAAAGATATGTGGAAATGTATATGGAGGTATGGGCCGACGTTGAAGGCCAAGACAATGTCACTGGTGGCATAGTGTAAACAAGGATATATTTAAGTAAAATATGTGACAACAAATTCCAAATACTGATGGATTACTAGTGATTGCTGGAAGCGTTGCCTACGGGGCCTTTTTGTTTTTCTTTTGCTGGCTTCTTTTGGTTTCCTTTTCGGTCTTAATGTTTCCTTTGCTGTCTACTTGTTGCTTCTTTTCTGTCGTCTTTCTGTTTCCTTTGCTGTGTATTCTTTTATTTTGCTATCTTCTTTCTGTTTCCTTTATATCTATCTATCTATTGCCTGGCGGAGGGGTGGCCATGAACGAAACGCCCCCATGCACCTCTGTCCCCAGTCAGCCGACGCCCCTCCTCTCAACCAGCACCGCCTTCGTTCATATCCTTCTTCACTTCATCCTTCCACCTCTCTCTCGATTTACCTCTCCGTCACTGTCCTTCCACCTCGCTCTCGTACACCCTCTTAGTCATTCTCTCGCTTCCTATACGTTCCATATGGCCGAACGATCTCAAGGTGTTCCTTTTCACACTTTCCAGCACATCTACCTCCACACCACACCTCCCTCTTTCTTCTTCATTCGTCTGTCTATCCCTCCATGTAACTCTGAACATACTTCTCAAGTACCTCATTTCCACCCCTCTCACTCTTGGTTTGAGTATCTCCAGCAACGTTCATGCTTCGCTTCCGTAAGTCAGTGTCGGGATTACCACACTGTCATGCAAGGGCTTCTTCACATCCATTCTAACCACCCTATTTCTTGTTACTGCTTTCAGGGTTCACACAATCCTCTTCCCCTGTTGCACCCTCTCCTACACATCTTGATCTCAGAACACTGCCCAGATATTTAATGAGACGACAATCTCCATAGCCTGACCGTTCAACTTCACCTCACACTCTGTGACTTCTCCCCTTTCGAAGACCTTTGTTGTGTATCATTTTCTTTGGTTATCCTATTTCTGTTTCCTTTGCTGTGTATTGTTGTATTTTGTTGTGCTCTTTCTGTTTCCTTGCTGTGTATTGTTGTATTTTGTTGTGCTCTTTCTGTTTCCTTTGCTGTGTATTGTTGTATTTTGTTGTCCTCTTTCTGTTTCCTTTGCTGTGTATTGTTGTATTTTGTTGTCCTCTTTCTGTTTCCTTGCTGTGTATTGTTGTATTTTGTTGTCCTCTGTCTGTTTCCTTTGCTGTGTATTGTTGTATTTTGTTGTCCTCTTTCTGTTTCCTTGCTGTGTATTGTTGTATTTTGTTGTCCTCTTTCTGTTTCCTTGCTGTGTATTGTTGTATTTTGTTGTCCTCTTTCTGTTTCCTTGCTGTGTATTGTTGTATTTTGTTGTCCTCTTTCTGTTTCCTTGCTGTGTATTGTTGTATTTTGTTGTGCTCTTTCTGTTTCCTTTGCTGTGTATTGTTGTATTTTGTTGTCCTCTGTCTGTTTCCTTGCTGTGTATTGTTGTATTTTGTTGTCCTCTTTCTGTTTCCTTGCTGTGTATTGTTGTATTTTGTTGTCCTCTTTCTGTTTCCTTGCTGTGTATTGTTGTATTTTGTTGTCCTCTTCTGTTTCCTTGCTGTGTATTGTTGTATTTTGTTGTCCTCTTTCTGTTTCCTTGCTGTGTATTGTTGTATTTTGTTGTCCTCTTTCTGTTTCCTTGCTGTGTATTGTTGTATTTTGTTGTCCTCTTTCTGTTTCCTTGCTGTGTATTGTTGTATTTTGTTGTCCTCTTTCTGTTTCCTTGCTGTGTATTGTTGTATTTTGTTGTCCTCTTTCTGTTTCCTTGCTGTGTATTGTTGTATTTTGTTGTCCTCTTTCTGTTTCCTTGCTGTGTATTTTGTTTTCTTTTGTTTTCATCTTTATGTTTCCTTTGCTGTGTATTTTGTTTTCTTTTGTTTTCATCTTTATGTTTCCTTTGCTGTGTATTGTTGTATTTTGTTGTCCTCTTTCTGTTTCCTTGCTGTGTATTTTGTTTTCTTTTGTTATCCTCTTTATGTTTCCTTTGCTGTGTATTTTGTTATTTTGTTATCCTCTTTATGTTTCCTTTGCTGTGTATTTTGTTCTTTTCTTTTTCTGACATCTTTTTTACAACTGTTCTTGTTGCAAATAAAAATATATTAATATATTGTAAACACTCTCTTATATGGTAAGCCCTTTTATTTCGTGTATAATGCAGTATCAGTAATTTGTTTGATCTCTAATGAAAGCTCAAGTGAGACAGCCTTTATTAGTGATATGAAAAAGGGCGTTTTATTAATTATATATATATATAAAAGAATCTAGTTTCCTTTAATGCACAGAAAACCAAATACATTCAATTTTCTAACCGACAGAATCTCACTGACTCCCATATATTTTTTAATGATGTAAATATTCCCACTTCCCCTAGTATTGACATTCTCGATGTAACATTAACTACTAACTTGAGCTGGACACATTATGTTAGAAGCATTGCTAAGAATGCCTCTAAAAAACTGGGACTCCTGTACAGAGTTCGAGAATTCTTCACTGACGAGCAGTTGGCCGTGATATATAAAAGTCATGTGCGTTCTCAGATGGATTACTATTCACCTCTGTGGAGTGGAAGTGGAGTGGTTGCATTGAGGCAGTTGGACAAAATTCAAAATAAAGCTATTAGATTAATCAATAACCCTGCAATCACACAGGACCTTCCTACATTTTCCAAACGAAGAAACGTTGCATCCCTTGCATTATTCTACAGATATTTTCACAGCAATTGTTCCGAGGAACTTGCTTCAATTGTGCTGCCTCTCCACATCTTTCCCCGTAGAACTAGGGCAGCTGAGAGCGCCCATGAATTTACACTTTCTCCTCCACAATGCAGAACTTCTGCTTATCAGAATTCATTTATCCCCAGAGCTACTACTCTTTGGAATTCACTTCCCTCGAATTGCTTTCCACAAACTTACAATCTACAAATGTTTAAATCCAGTTGTTACAAACATTTTATGAATGGAGGATGCCTTTAGGCACATTGACCTTTTTGTTTTATCTGTGTTTTTCCTTTCTCCGTTCATTGTCTCTTAAAAAAAATAAAAAAATAAAAATTCCCTCGAATTGCTTTTCACAAACTTACAATCTACAAATGTTTAAATCCAGTTGTTACAAACATTTTATGAATGGAGGATGCCTTTAGGCACATGGACCTTTTTGTTTTATCTGTGTTTTTCCTTCCTCCGTTCATTGTCTCTTAAAAAAAAATATATATATATATATATATATATATATATATATATATATATATATATATATATATATATATATATATGTATATATATATATAATATATATATATATATACAGGGTGTTTTAAAACAACACTGCCAGAGTATGACGACCACATTGATAAAAATATATAATACACATATTTCTATTCTATTTTTACCAAAAATATATTGTAACAGAGATAAATGGTTATTTAGAAATGTAGCAAAACAGGGTTCTGAGCTCTGCACAAAACATATGATACATAATATGAATGATTACCAAGTAAAAAAGGTAAAGAGGAGATATCTAATGACCTAATCACATATGAATAATTACAAAATCAAAGTAACATAAAGTTGGTAATGATATTTTGCAATTTGAAGAAAACTGCTAAGTATTATAATCCAAGTAGCGTAAAAAGATATGCACCATTTGTAACGATGACCAGGAGGTAAAATAATGAATCTCAAGTCTGGGTCAGGTATCCGAACACTGCTATAGGTAATTTAATCGTTGGTGAAACTGTTTGAATGGGAAAAAATTGTTCCTGCGCAATTTACTGTTTCAATAGAAATACCTTATTACGTTACTATTATCACTGAGTACTAACCAAATATATCTATCAGTTTTATGGTTGAAGTTTGACGATTTTACGTAGCTGTAGACATACAAGTATATGGTGTTCACTAATGAATATTTAAAATCATCTAATGGTACCCAAAACAAACAATTTACGTCACTTGGACTTAACGAGTATAAAATAACAAAGGCAGAGACACACCTAAATAACGACAATCCATATTTATGTGATATTATAAGGTAAATAAAATAACTATGACAGAAGAAGATAGCACCATGGCCGAGCAGATGATTAAACACATGAGAAGATTCGTTATGACTCCAAAGCTTCGAAGAAAAACTCGAACTGGGATGGGAGGCAAGAGGTAGGCTATTTGGGGGGGAGGAGGGACACTAGCCCGTGTTCGGATTATAGCTCATACCTGGGTGTCACTAATTATTTTACTCCATGCGGTTTAAATCATTAATGGTATATTATTTTGCATTTTGTCCTTAGATAATCTTCTTCGTTATTGTATTTACTAATTAGCAGATGAGGTCTGGCAGTGTTGTTTTAAAACACCCTGTATATATATATATATATAGGCCTATATATATATATATATATATATATTTTTTTTTTTTTTTTTTTTTTTTTTTTTTTGGCAAAAATGTATACACCCATATTCATCTTATCAATAAAGTAGTCTTCTTTTTTGCCCAAAGAAGATGGCAACCACTGTTCACTGGTGTCTTGAGTGCGGGGTCGTTTATACTCCTCTTACCTGAGCCGACATCAAACCATCATCATTAACCTGATCATCATTAGTTCAACGTAGAGTTACCAAAATGATACCTAGCCTAAAGAATAAACCATACGAAGAGCGTCTTAGAGAATTAAATCTATTTCCTTTAACCCAGCGCAGATTAAGAGGTGACTTAATTCAAGTGTTCAAAATCATCAAAGGCATCGACAATATGAACTGTAGTAAGTACTTCACGGTTGCAAAATTATTGGTAAATCTTTTAACTCACACGAATCTAAGAATTTCTTCTTCAATCGAGTTGTCAACTTGTGGAATGGGCTTCCCCGAGACGTTATAGACTGCAGCACCATTGATTCATTTAAACTCCGCCTAGACAAATATCTCGCATCAAACCCGCAACTGACTGCGTTTGTAAATGAATAACTTTATTTTATCCTCCCCTCAGTTACTAACCCATATGTCCCCTACTAACTTCCTAGTCCTGCCACGGACATTAGTTGCAGGGCAGTAGTTCCCTTTCCAATGTTCCCTTACCCACTCTAAACCACTGTTTGGACACTTGATCCTCAGTGTTTGGGAGGACAAGCAGCCTAGAAGGGTCACTAGACCTGTTGTTGCTTGATTTCCTTTGTACTCCTTTGTACTCCTTTGTACTATTCATTATATATCCTTCAATAAACACTCTTTGGCTCGGTTCATATCGCCCTAAGATGAACTACTTTGAATTTAGGCTAACATAATTATCATATATGGAAGCATCAAACTCGCTAGCAAAAAAGTGGAAGGTGTAGCTTTATTGACTCGTAAAATTTGACAGATATTTATTTCAAACTTCATCTAGTACGGCTGGTTTACACTCCATTAGGAAAGAATTTGTTATATTTACCATGTAAAGCAATATTACTGCACCATTTGCACATATTTTACTTGCATAATGAACATATGAACATTGAAAAACAAGCAAATAGGTGTAATGAACAAATATCCAGTGAAAAAATGTATGATTGTGACAGGAGGGGTGACAAATGCATATGAGGCAGAGCGGCACATGTATGAGGGAGGTAGGGGGAGTGTAGAGGAGTTTAATCTACCAGGCTCCTATATTTCTTCCAAACCCTTTAAGTGCTCTTTGTTTTGTTAAATGTAATGATGCGATTGCAAATAGGGTTAACTAGATATGTTGAGGTTCACACTAACGTAATATCAAAGATTTTCAATTCTTTCCTTCTCCTAGTTATCCGTTGCTCGATTTAGAGAGAACATAACACACCTCTCTCCGTGGGATAAATACTTATATATTTCTTCAAATATAGGTTCCTACTGTATATTCTTATGGAGAGATATGCTTATATTTGTTTGGGAATAAATACATACACATTTATACGTAAAACTAGTGAATACTTATGCAGATCTTGTTTTTATGTACCATCATCATTGGGTACGTAATTCCTAGATAAGTTGTTCACAGAGTGTTTTACTATTCAGTCTCTTAATTTGACTATTATTATTATCACACTTCATGAAGTAGAATTCATATTGTTTATTGTTAAGAGTTGTCTTAAAAACTCCATTCATTCACATCACAGTAACTTCTCTTCCAGCGAGAATTATCAGTCACGCATACATGACTAATTGTTTTATTTAACCCCTTCATGAATGTATGTTTATAATTATTACTCTTTGAGTTCTCTGAGTTTAATCTCTTGTATAAGTCAAATTAACGTAGTTATTCAGTTATCAAACAGTGTTATATTTTACATAGCTTCAGTACCGCAGTAACTAATATTTACTTTAAGGGAAAACTAGCCTCGCATTACCCCGTTTTCTATCAAGACACTGCTTATTGTATTTGAGACTTAACATCTCTGTGTCCACTTGTTTGTGGTTCTGGTAGTAACATTGTAGTTATGTATATGTTCTATTAGTGACCTTATTATATACAGTATATCTAGACCCATTACTATTCTAGAAATACCTGTTATCTATGTTAATTATTTATGTTGAATCGTAATCCTTATTCCTATATATGAGGACCGATTATGAATTGTGTTTATCTAACCAATGAATTGTACCCTTACTGATAAGGAATACAACTTGTGAAACTTGATCGTGTATTCTGTATTAATTTATTATTATTGTTGTGTAATTATAGTAATGAAGTTCGTGTTTTCCCAGTGAGAGAGTTGTGATTGACGTAGTTCCTCAGGTGGAATGCTTAATGACTGGAAAGCAGGTTCAATAATAACGTCGCATAACATAGACTCTTATTTGCCATACCTTGCCTCCATCTTTTGAACTTCGCCTCTGCTTTCTGCGCACTATCTGCGATAAGAAAAAGATCATCTGCATATAACAGCTCCCATGGGATTCCTGTCCTAAATTCCCTTGACAGAGCCTCCACGACTAAAACAAACGCTAAAAAACAATCGTGAAAAGTATTCTGAATCATATTATTCAGCATAAGAAAACGCCTCATAGTCAATTGTATCTTGGCCAGTGCAATGATTACTTATTTCCTCATTTTCTAACTAATACTAGAAGATATTATTTATAATAGAAACAAAAGTAGCTCGTGGTTTAAGCAGTACGGATTTGTTTGTATTGATACCCAAAAAGACAAAAGTTGACTTTTGAACGTGACTGTAACCCCCCCCCCTCCAACACATACACAAACATATAAGTTTTAAGGGGGCCCACCTCGCTTTTTCTCTCTCTCTCTCTCTCTCTCTCTCTCTCTCTCTCTCTCTCTCTCTCTTTGGCTTGTATCCATACGGCCCCATTCAGCCTACTGTTTTAAGACGGTTACCCCCATCCAGGTTCCAATTTTTTCTTGGCGAGCAGTAGCAAGCCAGCAAATATATATTTCTGTTTTGACAGGAAGCTAAATTTGCAAATTTTTCGATCTCCGGAGAAGCCGGATTTCTTCAAACAATGCTGGCTCGCTATCGCTCGCTAGGAAGAAACCGACACCTTGATGGGGATAAACGTCTTAAAACAGTTGGCTGAATGGGGCCGACTAAATACAAGCCAGGGAAAGAAAGAAAAGGAGAGAAAGATAAAAACAGCCGGTAACCCCCCCCCCCCACCGTAAAGTGTGGTGTCCGATAGTAGTGTGTGGCAGGATATTGCCACTCCGTGTTATTTATGTTGGTGAGAGAGAGAGAGAGAGAGTCAGGGTCACACACAGTCATGGTCACACACAGTCATGGTCACACACAGTCATGGTCACACAGAGTCATGGTCATACACAGTCAGGGTCACCCATAGTCATGGCCACATAGTCATGGTCACCCACAGTCATGGTCACACACAGTCATGGTCACACGCAGTCATGGTCACACGTACACAGTCATGGTCACACACAGCAATGGTCACCCACAGTCATGGTCACACACAGTCATGGTCACACACAACTATGGTCACACATAACTATGGTCACACACAGTCATGGTCACACACAGTCATGGTCAGACAAAGCCATGGTCACCCACAGTCATGGTCACACACAGTCATGGTCACATGTACACAGTCATGGTCACACCCAGTCATGGTCAAATACAGTCATGGTCACCCACAGTCATGGTCACTCAGAGTCATGGTCACACACAGTCTTGGTCACACACAGTCTTGGTCACACACAGTCATGGTCACCCACAGTCATGGCCACCCACAGTCATGGTCACACACAGTCATGGTCACACACAGTCATGGTCACACGTACACAGTCATGGTCACCCACAGTCATGGTCACATACAGTCATGGTCACACGTACACAGTCATGGTCACCCACAGTCATGGTCACCCACAGTCATGGTCACACACAGTCATGGTCACACATACACAGTCATGGTCACACACAGTCATGGTCACACACAGTCATGGTCACACACAGTTCATGGTCACACACAGTTCATGATCACACACAGTCATGGTCACTCAGAGCCATGGTCACACACAGTCATGGTTACCCACAGTCATGGTCACATACAGTCATGGTCAAACACAGTCAAGGTCACACACAGTCATGGTCACACAGTTATGGTCACACACAGTCATGGTTACCCACAGTCATGGTTACATACAGTCATGGTCACACACAGTCATGGTCACACACAGTCATGGTTACCCACAGTCATACTCACACACAGTCATGGTTACGCACAGTCATGGTCAAACACAGTCATGGTCACACACATTCATGGTTACCCATAGTCATGGTCACACACGGTCATGGTCACCCTCAGTCATGGTCACCCACAGTCATGGTCAACCACAGTCATGGTCACACACAGTCATGGTCACACACAGTCATGGTCACACACAGTCATGGTCACACACAGTCATGGTCACACATACACAGTCATGGTCACACATACACAGTCATGGTCACACACAGTCATGGTCACCCACAGTCATGGTCATTCACAGTCATTGTTACGCATAGTAAATGTTACCCACAGTCATGGTCACACACAGTCATGGTCACACACAGTCATGGTTACACACAGTCATGGTCACACACAGTCATGGTCACCCACAGTCATGGTCACTCACAGTCATGGTCACACACTGTCATGATCTCATGTACACAGT
The DNA here is from genome assembly GCA_032716605.1 of Paralithodes platypus. Classification (NCBI taxonomy): domain Eukaryota; kingdom Metazoa; phylum Arthropoda; class Malacostraca; order Decapoda; family Lithodidae; genus Paralithodes; species Paralithodes platypus. Next base: position 19,146,819 of record CM064569.1, read on the forward strand.
CATGGTCACACACAGTCATGGTCACATACAGTCATGGTCACACACAGTCATGGTCACACGTACACAGTCACGGTCACGGTCACACACAGTCATGGTCACACGCAGTCATGGTCACACGTACACAGTCATGGTCACACACAGTCATGGTCACACACAGTCATGGTCACACATACACAGTCATGGTCACACGTACACAGTCATGGTCACACACAGTCATTGTCACACACAGTCATGGTCACACACAGTCATGGTCATACACTGTCATGGTCACACATACACAGTCATGGGTACACACAGTCATGGTCACACACAGTCATGGTCACACAGTCATGGTCACACACAGTCATGTTCATACACAGTCATGGTCACACATACACAGACATGGTCACACACAGTCATGGTCACACGTACACAGTAATGGTCACTCAGTGTCGTGGTCACACAGAGTCATGGTCACACAGCCCGTAGCCTAGTAGGTAGAGCTCTCGTCTCACACACGAGGGGTCGGGGGTTCAATCCCCGGCCGGGCGGAGACAAATTGGGCTTGTCTCCTTTCATGTGTTAGCCTCAGTTCACCTAGATGTAAATAGGTACCTGGAATAAGTGGACGACGTTGTGACGTCCCATCTGGGGTTGGCAAAAATGGTACAAGGCGAGATGGGTATCATATGGTTCACCTAAGCTGATGGCTACCTAAGCCTTCGGGCGAGACGGTACCGTCTATAGTGAGAATGGTACCATACAGATCCACCCTAAGCCTTCGTTTCCGATGTCGCCAATTGGCTAAATACAGACTACACACACATCCACAGCCATTCCAACAGTACATAAAACACTTAACATGCATTTCACGCAATACATTCCCAGTTAAGGAGGCGCGATAATAATGAGCTTAGCTCGCATTGCGTGGATTCCCCTTGACGAACAAGTAAGTGAGTAACTGAGTAACACAGTCATGGTCACAAACAGTCATGGTCACACACAGTCATGGTCACACGTACACAGTCGTGGTCACACACAGTCATGGTCACACATACACAGTCATGGTCACACACAGTCATGGTCACATATACACAGTCATGATCACACAGCTATGGTCACACGTACACAGTCATGGTCATACACAGTCATGGTCACACGTACACAGTCATGGTCACACGTACACAGTCATGGTCACACACAGTCATGGTCACACGTACACAGTCATGGTCACACACAGTCATGGTCAAACGTACACTGTCATGGTCACATACAGTCATGGTCATACGTACACAGTCATGGTCAAACGTACACAGTCATGGTCACACAGTCATGGTCACACGTACACAGTCATGGTCACACACAGGCATGGTCACATACAGTCATGGTCACACGTACACACAGTCATGGTCACACTGTAACGATCTGTTTCTTAGACTGTTATGTTACATAATTATATACACATCGGTATTAGTTAAACTCCCAATACTCTCTCTTGTCGTAGGTTTATTGATGTCCTTATAGTTACTGCTTAACAACAATAGCTGTACTGTAGTTACACACACACACACACACACACACACACACCCTTACGACTAGACCTGTAACGCGTAGGTCTATCGTCGGCTGAGGTTGGGGTGAGACTGCTGGTCCAGTGCTGGATGAGAGGTGCCATAGGGCGCACCAAGCAGCTCTCAGATTCAAACTCGCTAACACGCACATGACTGTACACACACGCTCACGTGTGCGTACGTACAAATAGGCCTAGCTGGACAGAGGAGGTCTGTATGCGGTTTACTGGTCCGAGGAGGGGAAAGAGGATTTCTACCCAAAGTTCGCTCTCACTCTTAACCTAATCTCAGAGACTTCCAGAGTCTCTAATCTCCATAAGTCCACTATTACAACACACAGTCATGGTCACATGTACACGGTCACACACAGTCATGGTCACACACAGTCATGGTCACACGCACACAGCCATGGTCACACGTACACAGTCATGGTCACACACAGTCATGGTCACACGTACACAGTCATGGTCACACGTACACAGTCATGGTCACACACAGTCATGGTCACACGCACACAGTCATGGTCACACACAGTCATGGTCACACGTACACAGTCATGGTCACACGTACACAGTCATGGTCACACACAGTCATGGTCACACACAATCATGGCCACATACAGTCATGGTCACACGCACACAGTCATGGTCACACGTACCTAGTCATGGTCACACGTACACAGTCATGGTCACACACAGGCATGGTCACACGTACACAGTCATGGTCACACGTACACAGTAATGGTCACACACATTCATGGTCACACGTACACAGTCATGGTCACCAATAGTCATGGTCACCTCGCACAATTAGTAATTATGAGGGACAGTATGACATTATTTATTTGAAATATTTGACTCCGCTCATATATATAGACTGGGTCACTGCACACACACACACACACACACACACACACATACATGCACACACATATCAGTATTATACAGTACATTGTGTGATTGGTGTTGTTGGTTCTTGTCACTGCAGTCTCTGGCATAATTATATATATATACAGGTATATATTATACATATATATACCGAGATATATTATATATATATACTAGGGTGGTCCACCAAAAATATTTTTATACTTTTATTCCTCCACAAGGTTATGTTTTGTCCATTACCCATAGGTTACAAGTCTATGAAATTTCATGGCGATAAAACTTAATTTATAGGTCGCCCCATCATCTCGCTTTCTATCATAGGATTTAACCCGGAAAATATCACATACCCGAATTGGAGCACTTCCCGACATCACAGACCCAAATGGTGTTGATTTCTGAATTCTCCGGGGTTGGTAACCCCATAGACACATTTTATCAACTAAAAACTGATATACAGCTGTCTGAATGCTGATTTTCATTATTTGGTTTTCATACCGTAAATTAGGGGTAGGCCATACCCTGGTTAGGGTACTTCTAATAGAGATAGAACATAATGGTTTGCATTTTTGAACTCAGAAGGGTCGATTTACACATAGAAATGCTTTCATATTTCATTTATTTACTAAAACCTGCAAACTATGACAGAAAATTTCAATTTCTCTATTTTCCTATAGAAAAACTATTTTTTTGGCAATATTTTGTGAATTGTCAATAAATCAATGTCGATGAAACCACTTCTATGTGGAAATCGACCCTTCTGAGTTCAAAAATGCGAACCATTTTGCTTGATTTCTACTAGAAGTACCCTAACCAGGGTATGGCCTACCCCTAAAATTTACTGTGAAAACCAAATAATGAAATTCAGCATTCAGACAGCTGTATATCAGTTTTTAGTTGATAACATGTGGTCTATGGGGTTATCAACCCCGGATAATTCAGAAATCAACACCATTTGGGTCTGTGATGTCGGGAAGTGCTCCAATTCGGGTATGTGATATTTTCCGGGTTAAATCCTATGATAGAAAGCGAGATGATGGGTCGACCTCTAAATATCATTGTATCGCGATAAAATTTTGCACACAAGGAGAGGAATGCAACACGAAAAAAAGCAGAGGTGTGGAGAAAGGACCAGTGTACTTTGAAATTTTACCCCCTCTACTTGGACCACCCTAATATATACTGTATATATATATATATATATATACTGTATATAATATAGTAAACTACTAAATGTATGTATATTCCCATGCTTCACTACATCACAGCCTGCTAAAGGATCATTAACCTTTTACTAGTTATAATTAACTCAATGACTGCGAGCTGTTGTATAAAAAACACGGCCATCACTGCGGGACTTGTCATATGACAATTGCAAAATTTCTGTTTTGAACAAGGGCTGGGAGGCAGGCGAGCGAGTCCAAGCAGCGCGGGACCATCCCATCCACGCCCCCCCTCCCCCCCCCCCCCCATCACTAGTGGCAGTGGCCGACATCTCCAACTCGGTTCCATATCAGTTGAACCAGTGCCACTTCAACCAGTGCCACTTTAACCAGTGCTAACTCAACCAGTGGCCACTTCAACCAGTGACCATTTCAACCAGTGACCATTTTAACCAGTAACCTAACCTAACCTAACCTAACCGAACCTAACCTAACCTAACTAACCTAACCTAACCTACTGGTTAAAATGGTCACTGGTTGAAATGGTCACTGGTTGAAGTGGCCACTGGTTGAGTTAGCACTGGTTAAAGTGGCACTGGTTGAAGTGGGACTGGTTCAACTGACCTGTCACCCTCCAACTCCCTTATAGACTTGGGAATAGCGGAAACCGGATATATAATTGAAATACGTTCTAGCTCTTGTTTATACATGGAAATGTGCAGGGAGTGAAGGTTACTTTTAGTCCAAAACCCCTGTATGGCACAGTGGTGACCAAGCAATTGTCACGTGACAAGTGCCGCAGCCAAGATGTTAAAGAGATCCTACGAAAATCCTACTTGGATGTTGTCCTTCAGTTCATACACAAGTCGCAGGATCCATATTCCTGGAACGTAGTGTGGGTACCGTTAGTGGGGTGACGGGCAATAAGGACATAACTGAGAGACTAGTTCATTACCTTAATAATGTCTTCCGTATTCCACCCATCACACATCTTACATTCTCTCTCTCTCTCTCTCTCTCTCTCTCTCTCTCTCTCTCTCTCTCTCTCTCTCTCTCTCTCTCTTCTCACTAAGAACGAACAGAGCTTACATGATAATACCGTTTCCGTAGAGAGTCACAATCATCAATCATTATCATAAGCTAGTCATATTAAACATTGACACCAAACAGAGTACCAAAGAGTGAAAACAGAATACATACGGTCTCAGAATGAATGCAAACATAGTGAAACCAAAGTAAGACTTAAACCAACTAGAGTACAACCAAGAAGACGAAAACAAATAGAGAAAACGCGGAGTTGATGAGATAAACATACATTAAGTTGCATACTAAAATGCCCAATATCCCAACCAAGGCAGACTTTCAGATGTTCAATATTCGATACAGACTTTCTGGGGAAAAACGCTTGACTTCCCCGACAAGAGAGAAATTGTTCCTTGGATCGAACAGGGACAATCTGGCAGGTGTTTCTCCTACAATTTGGTGTGCAGGTTTTTTTGTTTTTGTTTTTTCGTGCGTTTAATCACGCCCTCTTGATCTTTCATCGCTGTGTCTCTGATATTTGGTGACTTGGCACAGGACTCCTGGTTAAAAAGAAATATAACAAAGGAAGCAAAGGAACAGAGAACACACATGCAAACACACACACACACACACACACCCACACACACACGCGCACAGACACACACACACACATGTGAAAAGAGTTGAAATTAAATTATATATAAGAAAAATATAGAGATGCAGCCAAAGACCCACCCCAAGGCAAAATAGATAGGTAGATGAACTTCATCAGGCCACAGCCACCCGCCGTAATCAGTTGTTGTTATAACTGTGGCAGACCGGCTATCTCTATAATACCTGGTGCAGAGTGTTTGACCTAAAAGAAAAATTAGCATAGTACTAATGAAATATATATTATTTTGTCTTCTAAGATATAGATACACGGACAGATAGATAGATTAGAGATAGATAGATAGATAGATAGACATACCGATTGAGAGGAGATAAAAGGCAAACGAAAAATCGGGGTTGATAAAAGTTGTGGTAGTCAATTATGATGTCAGAAGTAGAGTAGACAAAACCAGTTAGTTTAAATTGGGGAAGACACATTTCGTAATCGGATATCGAATACACAAAATCCGTTAACTAGCTCAAAATGTACACACACACAAAGGCACCATCTATTCTTTAGAAGATATTATTCAGTATAAATAGACAATCTTACAAGAAAAAAATATGAAAAATAATAAAAATAATAATAATATCCCTAACCTAACAAATGTAACTATCAACATTACGATTATATTGGGTGTGTAGTAAAAATCTATGTTTTAGGTGGATAACAGTCAGCCAATCATAAACAAAGTAACAAAGTCAAAATCCATTCCCACACAAAATTACAATTCCTTTTATAACTAAAATATAATATTATCTAGCTTCACATGGTCTTACAATTGAACAACTCCTCCAGTCAATTGAAATAGACTAGGGAAGTATAAAAAATACCCACGGATGACATGAACCTATTTAACTTATCTATTCTTTTTGCTACCTCCTCTGGGGTACATCTCATTCTGCTAAGAACTTCACCCTCATGTACTAATCCTGGACTTGGCATGTCACTGGTATTTTCCCTTGTGCATACTGAGGTAAAATAGATATATACGGATTTACCTATATCAATGTCAGAGGTTTGTAGTTGGCCTGTTGGATCGTTAGAGGTCCAATGCTACTTTTAAATGGCTTTCTGCTGTTCACATAGCTGAAGAACTCTTTAGAACTCTCTTTGCAGAGGGCTGCAACCCCGAGTTCTTCATTCCGCTTTGCTTCCTTTATAAGAAATTTCACTCTTCTACACATATTGTTGAAGGAATGTCAATATCTTTGGTCTTGATTCCTTTTCGTCTTTTGTATGCAGCCTTTCTCTTTCTAATTGCTTCAACTATGTCACTTGTGAACCGCTTTGGTTGGGTTGAGCCTGATTTGGTTAGTTTAGTAGGAATGCAGCTTGTCGATCCATAAACTGCTCTTTGAATGAGCACCAAATTGCATTAACATTCTCACTCTCAAGTCTGATTTGGGATAACCTTACCCGAAGGCCTTAAAATTGTGCACAACGGAAATCTAGTGTTGCACGCTTAGGGCTGGTGGGCCTGCTGCTAAAGGTGCGAAGAGAGAACCTAACTAGATTATGGTCACTACCTTCGAGTGATTCCAAAACAGATAAGCTGGTCACACTTTCATCTTCAGTGGTGAACACAAGATCTAGTATATTGTTGCCTCTAGTTGGCTCGTTCACCTGCTAGGTCAAAAAGTTCTCATTAGAAAAGTCCACAATATGCCTACCTTCAGCATTGGCAGTTCTTACTTCCCAGTTTACTAGGCAATTGAAGTCACCTAAGATAACACTGGTTTTACCCTTGATAAGAGCACTCAGTCTTGTGTACAGAAGTTCATCCTTGTCAGCATTTTGATGTGGAGGCCTGTACACCAGGACAATCCAATAGATAGAGTTACCTAGATTGAGGTCTACTCCAAGCAGTTCATGTTCTGAACTGATCTTGCAGTCATATGTATTTATAAGATATCTGATGTACAAGAGAATTTCGCCCCCTTCCTGCATAGTTTGGTCTTTGTGGAACATTCTATAGCCAGACATTTCAAATTCCCCAATATAATCTCTGGTATGACTGTGAATCCAATATTCAGTGATGGCCACTACATCAAAGCATTCTGTAGAAAATAATGCTCGAAGCTCATAGAAATTATTCCTAATTGACCTGGCATTAAATACAACTACCTTAAGGGGATTCAGGTTTTTCTTAGAACCCCCTAGTTACCCCGCTTCTCGAAGAGAATGGGGTCTCTGGGGGTAGTGCATTTTCTTGCACACTATTTCTCTGTACACTGTCAGAGGTGTTGCAATCTCCTATACTTGGTGAATCCTCACCTGGGGTAGAAGACCCACTATCTAGTGGTTCAGAAATTGGCAACTGAAAGGGAGAGAGAGAGTGAGAGAGAGAGAGAGAGAGAGAGAGAGAGAGAGAGAGAGAGAGAGAGGGAGAGGGAATTAACAAAACTAGTTCCAATATGAAGTGAAGCATTGTTTCGTCCACATTTACACCTACTCCCTTTTCGTGACATTGATGATTCAGGGCCAGTATTACCACAACTAAATAGCGTGAGGGATTAGATCTCTCGCTCAGGGGGGTACCCTTCTTGTATTAGTAAATGTACATAATTTCCACCAATACAAAATTTGTATTGTGTTTACATTTAATGTAAACACATTTATCTACAACACTCATATCTGTAAACCAAACCTTTACCACCATCCCTTATGTATCCAGAAATAATACCCACAGCGACTATCTCACTATTTACCATTCATCATCCTTCTTGCTTTGGTTTCAATATATCTTTCTTCCTGTAATATTTTTGTTCTTAGTATCCTATTTTACACACACATTCTCTCTCTCTCTCTCTCTCTCTCTCTCTCTCTCTCTCTCTCTCTCTCTCTCTCTCTCTCTCTGCCCCCTTCCTAAAGCCATATATGCAGTCATCAATCTATTTCATCCGCTCGTTCTTCACAGGTTTTTTCGCTCGCTCCCTTCCTTCCTACTTTGTTTAAGGGGGGATGGGCCGGTTTCCTGGACCACTTTCTCCCTCATGTTTAGCCTCATTAGTTTTCAGATGTTAAGATGTTTGCCCCATTAGTTAGTCGATTTTAAGACCTTTCGCCCCATTTATTCGTCAATATTTAGACCTTTCGTGCTATTTAGGTGTCGTTTTTTTCCCTAGCGAACGATAGTGAGCATGTAATGTTGGAAGAACCGGCCTTCGGCCGGGAAATTTTTCTACCGAAAAATGTACAAATTAATCTAGAAAGGGGATCTAATGGATGTTTTTTTATATTTGATGGAGGTCTACGGAGGAAACTAGAAAAATAATGAATACATGCCTAAATTGCCCAAAAAGTGAACCATCTCCCCTTAAATATATTTGTCTCGTTTTTCTATTCGCTCTCTATATGTCTTTATGAGTCGTAGTCTTTCGTTCTGTTTCTCCCTTTTTCCGTGTATATTATATCGTGTTTTCCATGTGTTCCCCCTGCCATATAAATGTCCATTTTCACTTGGTCCTGTCTCTCCCATGTTCTTCCATTATTATACAATCTTTACCATCCTATTTATTTTGCTTTGATACAAGTACTCAGTTACAAGATAACTTACATACCATTGAACAAGAGCCACTAGGATGCTAGAAATTAATTATACACGGCTATTGTCACATTGTAAAGAATGTTTCATTTCTAGGTACATTTTACGTGTTGGAAATAATCATTGGTCAACAACAATTGCACTGAAGTGTAACTAGAATGATGTAAATAGACTACCACGGATCGTGATAACAATAATACCATCATTATAATGACATTCTTATTTTCTTCTGGAAAACCTTAGTTGGGTTTATTGAGCTTAGGAAAGAACTTTGAAATCAGAGTGGTAGATATTATTTAATTTTACTCTGACTCAAGCGTATCATTCATCAACTGAGTTTTTTAATCATATTACATACAATGAATGATCTATTGTTATGTATTTACTCTCATCCATTTACCATGGCCTTTAACCCATTCAGTATGTTACCATCTTTCTTGTCCTATTATTCTGGCTAACACTTGCCGATTGTATGCAGTTTAGGAAGGACCAATGTTATTTAGTTTATTTATCAAAATAATATATACCAAGGTGGGTCCTATAGATAGATTTCAGCTAAAGAAAATCATCTAATAGTAAATATATTAACTTCCAAAGAGTTGGGAGTGTGCGAGGGAGGGTGTGTGAGAGAGGGAGGTTTGTGTTTGTGTGGGGTCTCAGTGTAGGACGCGGCGCCGTGGTGAGCGGTTCAAGGCCGCCTATCGTCCTTCCAATACCTGGTCTCTCTTTCGTTGCTTATAATAGTCTCAAAATGGCATCCGTCATATGACAGGCACCGCACAGATGGCCAATTTTCTATGACAGTCACCGCAAATTAAGGGTTAAGGCAAAAATTACGTCATCGTGTTGAGAGGGTTGAATGTTTAAATATTTAAAGTACATCCCCTCTAATGAAGCATTTTGTCTAAATAGGTTTTATGTAATCAGACAAACAATATGAGAAAGCCTGTGTGTGTGTGTGAACTATATATATGGTTATGTTCGACACTTATGCAGCAGATAAATTAATAACCTGCACCAATCTCCTTTCCCGACCAACCGGTAGCACAACAGATAGAGCATAATCAACGTTTATCCAGGCTCTCTCAGGTACTTAGGTGCAACTTGTTCCCTGCACACTTCCTAATGATACTAATAGGCAGTGTCGATGGCTACTGCGTACGTCAATCCACAAAAATAACCCAGTGCAACAGCTAGAACAACTGGGACGGATATCAGCGTAAATGGTTCCCACTGCATTAAGTAAATGACATCTGTGTTCTTAAGAAATGTGCATAAGGAAAGAAAGGAAAAGATTCAATGCAAAAGAAGTATGCAGGGCACTCTCATGCCAGGCGACTAGGATACTTGCTTTGGCTGTGCTTCGCTCACTCTAAAGTCCTAGCAGCAAATATACTTGTCCCCCACAACCAAGCCTTCTGCACTCGCACATTTCTGTATTCCTAACCTGAACCTATTCTAGTAATGTGTAGGTGTGTCCTAACCTGACAACACACTACGGGGTCATGTTACTTACTCAAGTACTAGCTAGTCCAATATATTGGAGCCTGATAAATGCTATTCTTCCTTTAGACTACACCAAGCAGCCAATATCACCCCCTGTAAGAGCAACCGCCCTGTTTATAAAAGACAGAGCCCTACACCCACGCTAATAAAACCCGGTAACAAAGCTGAAGGCAAGCTAAACAATACTAAAGCTATATTGAGGTTGGTTTATGGCTGAGGTTTGGATGCCACAAACTAGACTACTGAGTGCCTCTGGAATGTACTCCTAGCGGCTGTAAAAACAACGGAAAATAGTGTGGGTATTGTATTTGGATGTTGTGTATTTGGGTAAATGGGAAATACTGGTTATTGTACAGTACATAAATAGATGTCACATATTGACGCTTTATATCTCAATAACTGTTGAAGATATGAAACCACAATTTCATCCCCTCAAAGCTAATGTTCTCAAGTTTCTGTACCACCAAATTTTAACACAATAGTCCAAGAAATGAAGGTTTTATTAAACTTGTTTACAGATGTTCAATGTGCGCGCCGCGTGTTACATGACACACACCCAAACGATAGTCCATTTTTTGCCAAACACGAACTACCATATCGTGGTTGCCAAGGCTTCAGTTATTCGAGTCTTCAGATCATCCACTTCTCTGGGAAGTGGAGGTACATACACCAATCCTTTAACATACCCCCAGAGGAAAAAGTCACATGGCGTAAGGTCTAGAGACCTAGGGGACCATCGTAGGAGCAGGCGATCATTTATTCTGGCACGTCCGATTCACCTGTCAGGCAGAGTGGTGTTCAGATACTCTCTAACTCTAAGACTCCAGTGAGGTTGTGCCCCATCCTGTTGGAAAAGGAAGTCTGCAGACCCTTCCTCACACAACTGATCCATCAAACAGTTTTGCAGCATGGCAAGCTACTCTTCATTGTTGACTGTTTCTCCTTCAAAGAAGGATGGTCCATACCCATGTTTCTTTGATATGGCACAGAACACATTCACCTTAGGGGAATCTCGCACATGCTCAAGAGTTAAATGAGGGTTTTCAGTTCCCCATATGCATGTGTTATGCTTGTTAACTTTGCCACTTAAGTGGAAGGTCATCTCATCGCTAAAAACAAGGCGGTCAACAAATCCTTCATCTTACAACTTCTGCATGTATACGCAGAAGTCTTTGCGAGCTGGTTCATCAGTGTTCTTCAACTGTTGGACCAACTGCAGCCTGTAAGATAGCATATGCAGGCGTCTCCTTACAACGCACCAAAAATTTGTTGATGAGAGCTGAAGTTCTTGACTGGATCTTCTGATTGACTTGCAGGGGCTCCGCTGGAAGGTATTTCGAACTTGTTCAACTGTTTCATCTGAAGTTAAGGGGCGTCCTGTTTTCTTTGCCGAGCACAAACAACCCCTCTTAAATTTTGTGTGCCAATTCACAATGGAACATCTGTCTGGTGGCTGCTTTGAAAATTTTCTCCGAAATATGCGTTGAACATGTGTCCATGACTCAGTTTTAGCGAATTTTAGGACTCAAAACGACTTCTCCTGCATTGTGAACTGCATTATTGCATCTGAAAAGATATAAACCACAAAATTTACAGAAGAAAACTTGACGATTTCAGCTTTAAATAGGTACCAGTTTCATCTTGCTAACATTTGTAGTTCTTGAGATATGAGTTCTTTGAAAGTGACACATACTTTTGAAACACCCTGTACTTTAAGTGGGAAGCCGTTGCAGTACACCCCGGCCTGCTCCCACAGGGACCAAAACTATCCCTCAACCTCAGCCAAAACCCAAACACACCAACAATTGCAAGAACACATAGTAGAACACTTAGGCTACGAAATGCATCAGAGAAATATATAGTAACGTGTGAGAAATATCAATGGAAAATAATGTGAGTGTTCTAGTACTCCCTCTCTCTTGCTATTACGTTAATATCGTTACTCTACAATACATAAGAAGGATTACAACAATACATATGCGAACAAGAGCAGCAGGTGCCAATCAACGCCGGGGTTTCATTAAAACGGCGTTGTATGACATAATGGAAATATTATATAGGCCTACATACAAGAAAAATAGTGGTACGCAACAATAATAACTTATACTAACTAAAACAAACGAACGAGTTGACTGATTGCGAAACACGAAAACGCAAATTAATCTCTGCAATCAACATAATCTCAACCCCCGTGGTAGTCCACCAGACGCGGGAATAAGGCTAGAACAAGAGGAGGGGGAAGAAATTGCATGGCGACTCTAGCCCCGATATGTAATAATATTTAATATCTTAATATACATATATACCGGTATAATATATATATATACCGGTATAATATATATATATATATATATATATACCGGTATATATATATTGTTTAAATTAATGCAAGATTAATGTTACAATGCCTTTGTATACTTGTTTGTTTTGTTGTGTTTTAACAAGAACAATTGTATATTCCATGTTATGTGTGCGTTTTTATGCGATTACATGGTAGAGTAAAATAATATAAAAAAACATACCACTAACCTACCAGCTAATTAGTTAATTTAATAACTCATCTATTTTATGTTTTTACTTTGTTCTTTACTCGTATGCAGTTCTTGACACTTTTAATCATAATATACTTACAGAGGAAGCAAGAATGTTAAGTGAACAGTGGCTGTTTGTTTGGTCTACTAATTAATTTATGCATTTATTTATTTTTAGTTTTCTCCCTAGACCTCCATCAAGCTTAGAAAGAAAAGAAAAAACTAGACTCCCCCTTCAAGATAGATTTGTACCTTTTTCGGTAGAAAACTGTCCCGGCAAAAGGACGATTCCTCCAAAAATTCCAGGCTCGCTATCGCTTGCCAGGAACAAAATTGACACTTAAATGGCACGAAGTGTCCTAATATTGACAACAAAAATAGGGTGAAAGGTCATAAAATCCCCAAACTAATGGAACCAACGTTTTAAAATCTCAAAACTATTGGGGCTCGCTAACGCTCGCCAGGAAAATATTGACACCTGGATGGGGGTAAACGTCTTAAAACAGTAGGCTAAATGGGGCCGAATGGATACATGCCAAAGAGAGAGGGAGATAAAGAAACAAAACAAGCGAGGTTGGCTCCCTTAAGGTAATATATTTGCAGAGAATTAGTAATGTATACTTGGTCAAAACAGTATCTGCACCCCTACCCTGATCATCTGGTGTGTACAGCTTGGTAGTGTAGGTCGTAGGTAGTATGTGATCTTAGGTAGTATAGATAGGTAGTAGTATCAATGGATATAGATGTAGGTAGAGATGCCAACCCTACCGAGCTGTACACACCAGATGATCAGGGTAGGGGTGCAGATACTGTTTTGACCAAGTGTACATGATTATTGGAAGGCAACTGTACATCACACTATATCTTTCACTTTATGACCGCTACCTTTTACGGAGATCATGGCTGTATCAACTGTTGAGTTGCATCCTGTGTTCTGTGGCCTGCGTTCAATCCTGGTGCCCTTATTACCAAAAAGATATGGACAAGCTAGAACGAGTTCAACGTAGAGTTACCAAAATGATACCTAGCCTAAAGAACAAACCATACGAGCGTCTTAGGGAATTCAATGTATTTCCTTTTACCCAGCGCAGATTAAGAGGCGACTTAATTCAAGTGTTCAAAATCATCAAAGGCATCGACAATATGAACTGTAGTAAGTACTTCACTATCGACCAATCTAATTACACGAGAGGAAACGGTTGCAAAATTATTGGTAAATCTTTTAACACACACGAATCTAAGAATTTCTTCTTCAATCGAGTTGTCAACTTGTGGAATGGGCTTCCCCGAGACGTTATTGACTGCAGCACCGTTGATTCTTTTAAACTTCGCCTAGACAAATATCTTGCATCAAACCCGCGACTGACTGCGTTTGTATATTAATAACTTTATTTTATCTCCCCCTCAGTTACTATCCCATCTGTCCCCTACTAACTTCCTAATCCTGCCACGGACATTAGTTCCAGGGCAGTAGTTCCCTTTCCAATGTTCCCTTGCCCACTCTAAACCACTGTTTGGACACTTGATCCTCAGTGTTTTGGAGGACAAGCAACCTAGAAGGGTCACTAGATCTGCTGTTGCTTGATTTCCTTTGTACTCCTTTATACTAGGGGTCGGTGATAACACATCCCAAATGCTACAAACCATTAACCCCTTCCGCACCGGTGCCGCATTTTAATCTTTATTCTAACTATATTTAGACGATTTGGTACAGTTTAAGAAGGATATGTGGCTTTGGTACAGTTTAAGAAGGATATGTGGCTTTGGTACAGTTTAAGAAGGATATGTGGCTTTGGTACAGTTTAACCCGTACAGCCCCAGCGACGCGCCTGACGCGTCGGCGATGTATGTAACGCACAGCCCCAGAGACGCGCCTGGCGCGTCACCCTAATTGCGCCGACCGTAACCTCAGGTGTAGCCACTCAAGAGGGCTCAGATTTGTATGGGAACTGTGTACGCATCCCACGCAACCGTGCCGATGGTTGAAAACTCTCAAAGTCCACGTGCGTGTGCGCGAGCGCGCAATAACCTGTTTTTTTGGGATAATTGCCTTCAATTTTTTACTCTTATAAAATCCGTTTTCGGGGGCTCTGTAGGACCATTTTTTAAGCTTTTTGAGCGGTTTTTCGTGGTTTTTCCTTCATTCCTAACCCATTCGCTATTGTTTCTGGAATAAAACCATTTTTTGAAAACCGGCCGGGTTCTGGTGCGCAAACATTACAAAACTAGCCGGGGCTCCACGGGTTAAGAAGGATATGTGGCTTTGGTACAGTTTAAGAAGGATATGTGGCTTTGGTACAGTTTAAGAAGGATATGTGGCTTTGGTACAGTTTAAGAAGGATATGTGGCTTTGGTACAGTTTAAGAAGGATATGTGGCTTTGGTACAGTTTAAGAAGGATATGTGGCTTTGGTAGTTTAAGAAGGATATGTGGCTTTGGTACAGTTTAAGAAGGATATGTGGCTTTGGTACAGTTTAAGAAGGATATGTGGCTTTGGTACAGTTTAAGAAGGATATGTGGCTTTGGTACAGTTTAAGAAGGATATGTGGCTTTGGTACAGTTTAAGAAGGATATGTGGCTTTGGTACAGTTTAAGAAGGATATGTGGCTTTGGTACAGTTTTAGAAGGATATGTGGCTTTGGTACAGTTTAAGAAGGATATGTGGCTTTGGTACAGTTTAAGAAGGATATGTGGCTTTGGTACAGTTTAAGAAGGATATGTGGCTTTGGTACAGTTTAAGAAGGATATGTGGCTTTGGTACAGTTTAAGAAGGATATGTGGCTTTGGTACAGTTTAAGAAGGATATGTGGCTTTGGTACAGTTTAAGAAGGATATGTGGCTTTGGTACAGTTTAAGAAGGATATGTGGCTTTGGTACAGTTTAAGAAGGATATGTGGCTTTGGTACAGTTTAAGAAGGATATGTGGCTTTGGTACAGTTTAAGAAGGATATGTGGCTTTGGTACAGTATAAGAAGGATATGTGGCTTTGGTACAGTTTAAGAAGGATATGTGGCTTTGGTACAGTTTAAGAAGGATATGTGGCTTTTAACAAGATTTATTAAGTGAGATAGAAGCCTTTTAATTGCTTGAGGCCCTTTTTAAACTGAATAAAATCGTCTACTAGTTGCCAGAATAAAATTAAAACGACGGTGACGGTACAGAAGGGGTTAATGTGTCAGTGAAGCGGAATATATGATATTCTCATCCATACGGTAATTGTGGCAAGGAATGGGATGGATATGGTTAGTTAAGTCCTTTTGTATCACATGTATTGGTTAGACAATAATATTATGAGACAGGCCAATCCAAAACTGTCTAAAGTTGTACATGTGACCCTGATTATTTGAAACCTAATGTTTTGTTTGCAAGTTTTACATTTTAATCTTATGGTAGAAATGCATTGAATATTGCTACCCCCCCCCCCCCCCCTTCTCTCTCTCCCCCATGGTGGGTGGGGAGAGAACATTCTGCTTTGCTATCTTTACCTTCCACTTTGTAGCAAATTCCATGTTAGAATTAAGTCCATACTGCCTAGTAGGTAGGGACCGCAAGGTCTGTGCAGTCTGTGTTTCTCTCTAACTCTATGCAACACACACTCCAGCTCTCTCTTTCCTAATTAGGCTAACTGAAAGTTCACCGCACGACAATTATATGTAAGGTACTGTACTGGTAGTTTAGCAAGGAACTCTAAGGTATACACAAAATCACGATGTTATCATTTAAAACCTTGACTTCCACATACTACCCATGTTGTATTAGTTTGCTTACTGATGATATGTCTTCGATATATCCCTCTACCGTATTTCGTATTACTGTTATCCTTAAAAATACATTCCGTGGCTGTGTTAACATTATGTGGTTGTATTGTATAATATACGTATGTGTCTACTGATCAGGCTACACTACATTAAGTTATTATCCATATACATTACCGTACATGTCTGCTAACGTTGGGCATTCACTTCTCTCTGTAATTCAGTCTCATGTAATATATTTTAGCAGCATATACAAACACACTACTATAAAAACAAAAAATATTAATAAGCAAGCGGACGCATATACACACACACACACACACACACACACACACACACACACACACACACACACACATGGTTTTCTCATATAGCAGCAGGCAACGGAAAGAGGGCAGGAGAAATATTGGTGAAACTCGTTAGGCTTTGGAGACATACTGGGAGGCTGATAACACTGTGGAGAGAGAGAGAGAGAGAGAGAGAGAGAGAGAGAGAGAGAGAGAGAGAGAGAGAGAGAGAGAGAGAGAGAGAGAGAGAGAGAGAGAGAGGATCAATGAGTCAAAAATTGTGTGTGTGTGTGTGTGTGTTTGTAATGGTGTTGGCGATGGTGGTAATTAAGGTGGTAGTGACGAAGACTGTCAAAGGGTGATGATGATTATCAAGTGGTGGGTGGTTGTGATGACAGTTGTAGTTATGATGTTGTTATGACGGTGATATCAGCGGTGATGACTAATGGTGGTCGTGGTGGTGGTGGTGATGATGGACGAGAAGCGGGTTACGACAGGAGAAGCACCACATGTTCACTGTTTTACAACACTAGTACAAAGGAGTACAAAGGAGTACAAAGTACAAAGGAAATCAAGCAACAACAGATCTAGTGACCCTTCTAGGCTGCTTGTCCTCCAAAACACTGAGGATCAAGTGTCCAAACAGTGGTTTAGAGTGGGTAAGGGAACATTGGAAAGGGAACTACTGCCCTGCCACTAACGTGGCAGGACTAGGAAGTTAGTAGGGGACATATGGGTTAGTAACTGAGGGGAGGATAAAGTTATTCATTTACAAACGCAGTCAGTCGCGGGTTTGATGCGAGATATTTGTCTAGGCGGAATTTAAATGAATCAACGGTGCTGCAGTCTATAACGTCTCGGGGAAGCCCATTCCACAAGTTGACAACTCGATTGAAGAAGAAATTCTTAGATTCGTGCGAGTTAAAAGATTTACCAATAATTTTGCAACCGTTTTCCCTCGTGTAATTAGATTGGTCGATAGTGAAGTACTTACTACAGTTCATATTGTCGATGCCTTTGATGATTTTGAACACTTGAATTAAGTCGCCTCTTAATCTGCGCTGGGTTAAAGGAAATAGATTTAATTCTCTAAGACGCTCTTCGTATGGTTTGTTCTTTAGGCTAGGTATCATTTTGGTAACTCTACGTTGAACTCGTTCTAGCTTGTTTATATCTTTTTGGTAATAAGGGCACCAGGATTGAACGCAGTATTCCAGAAGAGGGCGGACAAAGGAATTGTAAAGGGTTAGGATAACTTCTTTGGATTTATCCTCAAACGACCTGCCTATAAAGCCAATTATTTTGTTTGCCTTCCTAATAACTTCTGAACATTGTTGACTCGGTTTTAGGTTACTCGATATTGATACTCCCAGATCAGTTTCACTGTTTACATTCTTAAGCTGAGTGCTATTCATCGAATAGTTTGCTTTCTCATTTAGGTATCCGACATGTAGTACTTTACATTTATCCGCATTGAAACTCATTTGCCAAATTTGGGCCCAACATGACAATTTATCTAGATTGTGTTGCATATCGTCAACTTGTTCTTTTGAGAGTACGCTATTTGCAATTTTTGTATCGTCAGCAAATTTTGAGATTGTGCAGGTGAGACCCTCATCTATGTCGTTGATGTAAATTAGAAAGATAATTGGTCCTAGTACCGATCCCTGGGGTACCCCGCTACTTACATTGGTCCATTTAGATGCCTTACCGTTTATGACTACCCTTTGCTTTCTGTTGCTGAGCCAATTTTCTATCCATTTCAACACACCGTCTTGTATTCCATGCGCTTTTAGTTTTAGCAGTAAACGTTTGTGGGGAACTTTGTCAAAGGCCTTTTGAAAATCAAGGTATATAATATCTACAGCTTTACTCTCATCGTAGAGGTTGAGGATATCGTGGAAGAAGTCTAAGAAGTTTGTTAAACAGGAACGTTTTTTACGAAAGCCGTGTTGAGTATCTTTAAGAATGTTATTTTCCTCTAAGTGATTTACGAGTCTGTCTCGTATGACCGTTTCTAGCATTTTACATACAACTGAGGTTAAGCTAATTGGACGATAGTTACTGGGTAGGGATTTGCTGCCTTTTTTGAATATCGGTGTTACGTTGGCTAGCTTCCACTGATCAGGCATAGTTCCAGACTGCAAGGATTTATTGAATAGTAATGTCAGTGGTTTGGAGAGCTCATTCTTAGCTTCCTTTAGAACTCTAGGCGAGATTGTATCAGGTCCTGGCGTTTTATTTACCTTGAGTTTATCTAAACAATTCAATACTTCTCTCTCTGTAACGGTGATATTGCTTAGAACATCTGAATTATCAATCTGAATCGGCGATGGTGTAGGGATATCACTGAGGTCTTCTGTTGTAAAAACTGATGCAAAGAAGGTATTGAGGGCATTACTCATTTGTACTTCATCTTTGGTGTATTCTCCTTTTTCATCGACTAACGGTCCAACAGTTGAAGTAACTACTTTTTTCTTTCTGATATAACTATAGAATTCTTTCGGGTTTGTTTTACTTTGATTCGCAATATGTAACTCTAAGGTCTTTTTACTTTGCTTAATTAACTTTTTGGCTTTGCGTCGTAGCTCTACAAATTACACCCGTTCTTCGTCATTTTGTGAGGATTTTAATCTATCATTAGCAAATTTTTTAGCAAGCAGGCAGTTTGAACTATCTTTATTCCACCATTTGGGCTTATTATTATGGCCTGGACGCCGTGTTTTCGATGGTATGCAGTCTTGCACTGCTTTTAGGTAAGTGGTTTCGAATAACTTCCAAGATGTATTTATGTCGTTATTGTTAATTAAAAAGCTCCAGTCAGTTTCTTTAACACCTTACGAGCGGCCTATGCGGTTTATTTATATGTACCGCCCAGCGGGGTGTTTTTAGCCAAAATAGGGCTGTTTACGTGATCATTTTCATGCCTAAATAAGACCCAGAACGTAAAACAAGTACCTATCCCTGAAAGGGCATAAACAGAGCTTTTCGAATGACACCATAACGATCCTTTTATGATGGCTAGTTTTCTTGCAATAACCGTGCAACGCGAGTGCAAAAAGCATGTAATTCGGTACTTTCCCATATAATTCAGTATGTAGCGAGTGAGAGAGGGAGGAGGGAGCTGAGATTCGTGTCAGTAGGTTCGCCGCGGTGGTCTGGAGCAGTCATACGCTCGCTAGTCTCCTGCCACCACTTGTCTCTCTCTCTCAGCAACATTACGTGCTGAAATTGCCACTCGACCTATGTCGAGCGCCGCCACATAGTCCAGCTTTATTTAACTCGACTTATGTGGTGAGCCGCTAATTAAGGGTTAAACATAGCTCTAAGTTTATGGAAGTTTGCTTTCTTGAAATTAGGGACTTTTTCGATGCTACTATTTGGTTCGTTACTAGTAAACTTTAAAGTGAAAGTTATCGTACGATGGTCGCTGTTACTGAATTCATCACCAACATTCAAATTCTCTATCAATTCTTCTTTTGTTGCAAGTACAATGTCAAGAACGTTATTACCATGGGTCGGCTTTCGAACAAATTGATAAAGCGAACTCTCTTGCAAGTTCGTATACAAGTCATGTCCGGAGTGTGAAGTAAGAGTATCGCCCCACTTGGTCACAGGTAAAGTAAAGTCGCCAAAAATTACGGTATCTTGTGAGTTACTTACATCTGCAATTTGTTCGTAAATTTCTCGGTCAGTTTGCACTGATTGAGCTGGAGGTCTGTATATTAACGCAAGTATTATTTTTGTACCTTTATTATTCTTTATTAGCACAAAAGATGTGTCGACGTTCACAATTTGAGGTTTTGACACGAGGGTCGGGTTAATACTTTCTTTGATATAAAATAAAACGTCACCTCCATTTTTATATATTCGGCTGTTCTCAAACATTACATAACCGGGAAGTGAATACTCTGCTAAAAAGTCTCTATCTTCTGTATTGAGCCAAGATTCTGTTATGCCAATCACATCATAATTTTCTGTAAACACTAGTTCCTCTAAATCTGAAAATTTATTGCGTATGCTACGAGCGTTTGCATAGAAAACCTTTAAAGTTGCGGTTTTAGAACTCGCAGAACGTTCTTTCATCGAATTTTTGGTTCTGGTCGGATCTACATTTACATTCATGGCTGTCCTCGGTCCTCTGTCGTTATTCCTGACGGTTTTGAATTTGAGTCGTGTTGGTGGAGCTTTATCCAAATTCGCGGTTCTTGACGGATTAGTATTTAATTCCTTTGTAGGTTGCCGTCCTCGCTGTCTTCGGTCCTCCTTCCTGGTTGTCCTGTGCTGAATCGATTTCTTCTCCGAAAATCCTTCACCGCATCGTTGAGAAGACGCCCAAAACGTGCTGCTCCCACCTGGTTCAGATGAACTCTATCGTCCGAAAACAAATAGTCATCGTAGTAGAAATTGTCCCAGGTGTCGACGAATCCCACGTTCTCCTTCCTGCAGAGGTTTGCTAGACAACGATTTGTGCTGGTGGCTATGTTGTAAAATGCTCTCTACACCGAGCCGGGGGATGATTCGTGAGACGATGATCCTTGATGACTTCTCCTTAAACGACTTGATCAGCTGCTGGTACTTTAAAAGCAAATCTTCCGACCGGGTTCGCTGTACATCGTTGGATCCAACGTGGATGACGTACATTGTATTAGCAGGGGCCAGCTTTGATACTTCGTCAACTGCTGCAACTACGTCATCCACACCACCACCAGGGATACAAAAACGCTTCCTGGTCTTAGGTGCCCTGGCGCAAAACTCTGTGAGCTGACCACGTATCATCGAGTCTCCCACGAGCCGGACTTCTTCTATTTCCTCTTCGTCATCTGAGTCTGCGAGTATCTGGAAACGGTTTTGACACTCGGTAATCGGTATGTGTTTCCTGGTCTTGGGGCAAACGTTGTTCCTCACGACACCACGGAAGTTGTCTTGAGGGGGAAGAGAGTCACTATTTGTATCTTGAGTATCGGAAACATCAGCTGAAGTGGCTACTGTAGGCGTTGAATTGTTGGCAGTTGACGTTGGGGCGTTGGTGGCTGCTGGAGTTGCGGTGACAATTGAAGTTTGTGGTACTCCAACGTTGAGTG
Organism: Paralithodes platypus; assembly: GCA_032716605.1. Taxonomy (NCBI): domain Eukaryota; kingdom Metazoa; phylum Arthropoda; class Malacostraca; order Decapoda; family Lithodidae; genus Paralithodes; species Paralithodes platypus. The sequence continues at coordinate 19,168,801 of CM064569.1, forward strand.
TTACAAACTCTTGGAGTGATTCCAGCTTCATGGTGAGGACGTTGATCTTGTTGTAGGCTTCATCTAATTTCACTGTAAAATTCTCTCGTTGCTGGCAGAGCCGGCAGACTTGAAGATCGATAGTAGCAAACATGGACTCACCAAACCTACCGGCGCAGTTCGCACAAGCACGAGGCATGGTGACAGTCACTTTCTTCAGATCACTTCACTCACTTAAAAAACAATTCACTCACTTTAAAACACTTCACTCACTTTAAAAACACTTCAACCGAAAACAAATATGCTGAAATACGCAGAATAGGTTATCAGGGGTGATAGCCTAACCGAAAACAAAAATGTTGAGATACGCAGAATTAGGCTTCCAGGGGCGATAGCCTAACCAAAAGTTTTTTTTTTAAATTGAAATACGCAATAATAGGCTACCAGCGTTGAATAGCCTAACCGAAAATAATAAAATTGAAATTCGCAGAAATAGGCTACCAGGTGTGATAACCTAACCTTAAACAAATATATGTATAACAGAATATGTAACTAAATATACAATTCACTAAATAGAGATTATATAAAAATAAAGTGTGACTGCACACAAGGGGTTAATATACTGTGTCAACAGATGGCCCTGGTGTCACTGTAGCCTAGTAAAGCAGTAGCCTACTCTTTTTAGATAAAAAAGTGTATCAGTCAAAGGTTATTCCAAGATCGTGCAAGCAACAACAAAAATTACAGATATATACTGTATAGCTACAGTAGGATACTAAATACAATATCTACAAGAGTTAATAATAAAACAGATTGGCTGGCTATAGGCTAGGCTAGGTTTGGGTTAGGTCAAAAGCTTGGCAGGTTGGGTTAGGCTAGGTTAGTTTGTACAAATACCACCCTTAGCTTAAAGTAAAATCAGTCTGAGGAGAAAAAGTCAAGAATATATCTAGGGGGAAAAGATAAATGAATGCACTTCAATTTGGTACAAAATTTGCTGGTATTTAATATGTATAATCCCCAAAAAAGGTTTGTTTACAAAATGGCGTCGGCGTTAGTCTCTGTAGGCAGGTTAGTTAGTAAACAATATTGTTTATTAGCAAATTAATATGCAAAGCTTTACTTACATACAAGGCAGTTAAATAGATACTTACTACAGTAGGTAATGGGTAAAATTAGGGGCTACGATTTTATATAAAATAGTAATAAGAGAGCGTTTGTTTACAAAGCAAAACAAAACAATAGATGGCGCTAGTGGCGCCCTGTCCGAGCAGGAGTCTTGTGATAAACACAAAGTTTATCAGTCAATACACAGCGAAATATCGTGCAGTGTTACTTACTAAGCTACAGGATGGTTAAACGTGCTCTTAACCACCTTTCATGCACAAGAATGAAGAGGATGAGTAGTTAATACTCAAATTATGATCGATATCGTGAGAGCGTTGGCAGAGCGTCTGGAACGTCTGGCGGTAGCACGGGGTAGTGATAGCACGGGGTAGGATGGGGGAGGGGGATACTGGAAGATAATGAGAGAGAGATAGAGATATTGGCATTATATATATATATATATATTTTGTCTGACGCCATGATCCCCGAAGGGGTGGCCACGAATGAAACGCCCCCATGCACCTCTGTCCCCAGTCAGTCGACGCCCCTCCTCCCAACTAGAACTGCCTTTGTCAATATACTTCTTCACTCTATCCTTCCACCTCTCTCTCGGTTTACCTCTCCCTCTCTGTCCTTCCACCTCGCTCTCGTACACCCACTTAGTTATTCTCTCGCTTCCCATACGTTCCATATAGCCGAACCATCTCAAGGTGTTCTTTTTCACACTTTCCAGCAAATCTACCTCCACACCACACCTCCCTCTTACTTCCTCATCCGTCTGTCTATCCCTCCATGTCACTCCGCACGTACTTCTCAAGTAACTCATTTCGGCCTCTCTCACTCTTGGTCTGAGTTTTTTCACCAATGTCCATGCTTCCCTTCAGTAAGTCAGTGTTGGGATTACCAAACAGTCATGCAATGACTTCTTCATTTCCATGCTGACAACCCTATTTCTCGTTACTGTTTTCAGTGTTTATACAACCCTCTTCCCCTATTGCACCCTCTCCCGCACTTCTTTATCCATACTCCCATCCTTACTCAGCACACTGCCCAGATACTTAAATGAGTTGACAATCTCCATAGCCTGACCATTCAACTTCACCTCACACTCTGTGGCTTCACCCCTTTCGAAGACCATAACCTTGCTCTTCCCCGTATTTACCTTCAGATTTAGTTTTTCGCACACTGTTCCAAACATATTTACCAGACCCTGCAACTCCCATTCAGCTCATCAGAACTGTATCATCAGTAGACAGCAGTACAGGTAGCTTCCACTCGTTTCCCTCCCTTATCAGCGATACGCCAACATCCACTGCTCTTCCTTGTATTTCTTTCATGACTCGATCCATATATACAGTAAACAACCACGGGGACATCACACACTCCTGTTTCAACCCTCATAGATGCTCTTCACTGCTTTCAGCAACTTGCCATCTACTCCGTATATTCTAAGTACTTTCCACATACTTTCTCTATCCACTCTGTCATAGGCTTTCTCCAAGTCCATAAAGGCAACATGGCGTTGTAGAAACCTCCGTTCTTGTACCTGTTGGCACTTCCGACCACAATGCCATCATGTGTAAAATTAATCTTGATTTTTCTGTTCCTGATATTACTCTCTCAGGGTAAAGTCTACCTTAAATCCCGGGTTAACTGGGACAACGTTTGTAATGATGTTTGTAATGTTGAGTGGAATCACATACTTAGATCTCATGACCCGGTTTCAGCTCTCAACAATTCCCTTCTTGGTATCCTTCGCAAAAGAGTTCTATCAAATACAATTAAGTCTCGTATCAGGGATAAAGCATGGTTTAATGATGACTGCAAGCGTGCATTTGATGACAAACAGGATGCATATCGTCTATGGAGGCGAAATCAAACCCCCTTGTATTGGGAAAATTATGTTTTTAAAAGGGCAGCTGTGCAGAGAGTTTATGATGGTGCTGAGAGGGATTATAACTCCCATCTTCAGGATGTTCTGGCAGGAGCTACACAGCCTCATAAATGGTGGTCCGCTTTGAAATCCTCTTTATTTGGAATAGATTCTTCCATGCCTCCTCTTTGTGATTCTGATGGCTCCATCTCTTTTGATCCATTATCGAAGGCCAATATTCTATCTAATATTTTTATTAATAAGCAGAGTAATCAGGAATCTTGCCATTGACATGTTTCCCTAGACCCAACCTCAATTCAATGGCATTCAAATCAGCTGAACTGAAAAGGTACTTGCTGGATCTTGATACCTATGGTGGCACAGGCCCGGATGGATTTTTCTCTCTCTTTTTTAAAAAGATTGCAGTGATTTTGGCACCTAAATTGGCCGTGGTGTTTAGGTTGCTTTTGAAATCAGGTAGTTTTCCTCTTTGCTGGCGTAAGGCTAGTATCACTCCTATTCCAAAGGGAAATACTGCCTCATCATCTCCTAATGAATATCGCCCTTATCTCTATTACGCCTATCCTATCCAAGCTCTATGAGAGGCTTTTGTCCAGACGCCTTTCCTCTTATTGTAATAGTCATAATTTGATACCAAACTCACAGTTTGGTTTTCGTAAGGGACTGGGTACATATGATGCGCTTCTGACACTCACCCATGACTTGCAATCTTCATTGGACCAGGGATATGAGTCTTGTGTCGTGGCTATTGACTTTAGTTCTGCTTTTGACTTAGTCAATCATAAAGCTCATCGGTATTGGTGGCAATTTTTTAAGGATCTTTGAAGATTTTTTGACGAAAAGATCTCAGTCTGTGGTCATTGATGGGTGTCATTCCCCTTCTGTTACTGTTGTTTCTGGCGTTCCACAAGGCAGTGTCCTTGGGCCTTTGCTTTTTATTATTTTTACTGCTGACATGTGTTCCGAGCTTGAAAATAAACTAATCTCCTATGCCAATGATACAACTTTATATGCGTCAATTCCATCACCAATAGATCGACACGTAATTGCTACTGCTCTGAATAGGGATTTAGCCAAAATTACATCATGGTGTGAACTTTGGGGCATGAAACTTAATGATAGTAAAACACACTCCATTATCATCAGCAGATCTCGTACCTTGGATCCTCCCTATCCTTATCTACAAGTTTCTGGCGAGCAAATTAAGAATGTGGATACTCTGCGTTTGTTAGGAGTTACTCTGGATCCCAAACTTACTTTTGAAAAGCATATTCGTTCTTTCTCCTCTTCCATTTCCCCCAAAATTGGTCTGCTTCACAATGTTTATAAAACATTTGCTTGTGACGCCACAGTAATCAAGTCTTTTTATGCTTTTATTTTGCCACATTTCGAGTACTGCTCACCTGTCTGGTTGTCAGCAGCTGACTGTCATCTCAAGTTGCTTGACAGGTCAATAAATTCTATCAGTTTTATTCTACCTCATTTGTCTCTTGATCTGTGTCATCGGCGTAAAGTTGGTGCCCTTAGTCTTTTATTTAAAGTTTTTTACAACCCTCAGCATCCCTTACATGGGGTTCTGCCTGGGCCCTATGTCCGGGCTCGTGCAACTAGATTCACAAGCAATCTTAATGATCTTGCCATGAGCCGTGTACATTTTTCTATTACATAGTTTTCACGGTGTTTTGTGCCGGCCATGGTTGACTTGAGGAATAAGTTGCCAAATGAGCTAGTCAATTCAGCTCATATCTCCATTTTTAAGTCTAAAGTTAATGCTTTTTTGCAGCATTAAGTCTAATTTTTAAACTTATTTTATTCTATTTTATTGTATTATATATATACTTGATATCCTCCACTGCATAATATGTTATCTGTGTTTAATATATGTATATGTACAGTATACAGTATATGTTTATTTTTTCCTAAGTTGCCGTAGTCTCTCTCCAGTGCCTCCGGGTGTTTTGTGTGGATTCATCTTGGTGGTGTTTCTGCACCCTGGTTGGAGACTTCGGCATCTCATATAATAATAATAATAAAAATAATACAGCTTTTGTTGCTTCTCCAGATATTTTTCCACAACACATTTCAGGATAAAAATCTGATCTACACATCCTCTTCCTTTCCTAAACCCGCCCTGCTCGTCACCTATCCATTTCTCCATTCTCGCTCTCACTCTCTCAATCACTAACCTACTGTACACCCTCCGTACTATGCTTAGAAGACATATTCCTTGGTGGTTACCACACACTCCTCTTTCTACTTTACCCTTATATAGGGGGACTATTATGCCTTCTTCCAGTCACCACAAGTGTTAACTTGTGGTAACTCGGGCAAAAATGAGCCCGAGTGAGAACATTTTCACGAGTCAACACGAGTCAGCACGAGTGCAATAGAGTCCACTAAGAGTCACTATGAGTCATAATGAGTCACAACGAGTGGGGCACGAGTGACCTGCGAGTGGTTGAAAATTTTAATTTTAACGGCCATTTACGGATTAGGAGGAGATACGAGTCACCACGAGTAAGACACAAGTCACTACGAGTTACTGAGAACATGACACGAGTCACTGAGAGTTGGAACATTGCGTTGAGAGTATGATGGAAATGCCTCCCATTGTCTATCTATCTATCTATTGCCGGATGCCTTATACTCCTTTAATGAGGGTGGCCATACACAGAAGGTCCCCAAGTGGACCTATCACCTGTAAGAAGGGACAACCCATGCCAGTTTACTGAAGGACTTACAGGATTGCCACTCAATTTAGGACCTGTACAACTCCGAGGCCTTTTGTGTTATCTTTTTAGCAGTATTTTTCTACATTGGTGTTCGGCTAGTCCATCCACTAACCTGCTTCACCCTTATGTAAGCAGTACCGATTTGTATCAGGTTTACTCCTCTAGACAAGGTTGAAAGGAAGGCATTTCGTATCATTAACTCCCGTCCACTCACCAACTCTCTGCAATCTCTCTCTCTCCGCCGCAATGTTGCATCTCTCTCGCTATTCTATCGCTACTATAATAATCAGTGTTCCTCAGAGCTATCCCAGTGCATACCACCTCCTTTACGTAGGGCACGTGGTACCCGTCTTGCAACTCAATCCCACCCCTACTCTGTGCAACTCTTCAACCCAAGAGTGAAACGTTACTCTCAAACTTTCTTCTACTCAACAGCTGAGCTCTGGAACTCTCTCCCAGAATCAGATTTTTCCACTTCCTATGACTTAAATTGCTTCAAACTCCGTGTGTCCAGGCATTTTGGCTCGAACGTCCCTTGATTTTGGCCCTGTCACTCTTTCAACTATGGGGAGGCACTCTCTATAGGCAGTTATGCCTTTTGCCTACCTCAATCACATAAAAAAAAAAAAAAAAAAAAAAAAAAAAGACAGGTTGCCGACCAAGACTGACGAGTCGCTTCCACCCGGATTTTTATAAGGTTGTCTCCCCTAGATGGGTTGCCGATTAAGGCTAACGAGTCACTGAGAGTTGTCGGATTCACGGTCCAAATTTTGTGCAGGCGTGAAGTTCTGCCGGACCCACGGTGACTGGCCGTAAGTTAAACACGAGTCGACAGTCACTATGAGTCATCGATTTTGACCGCGAGTAGGTGCGCGAGTCCAAATTTTGTCCCACTCGTGGTGACTCTAGCTCACACTCCTGTATGTGTGAACTAGGCCTTACTCCTTCTTTTACGAGACCTCTTTCTGGGAGCTGGAGATCAAACCAGTGGTGAGGGTTTTCACTTTTCATGCTGGGGGAGGTTCTCTACAGCTTTGCTTAGCAAGCTGTAAGGATGGTGAATCAGGAAATCACCAAGTTTGATTTTACCATTGATGCTTAGGTGCACACCGTTGGAGGTAGAGGTTGCACTTAACATAGAACACATCAAATGGGTCCGCGAAACTCACCCCTTTCTGGGTACACAGGTCAGCTAACCTACCATTAAAGCCTATTGCTTTCCTGGTAGCACAATCCCTCCATACATCCATGGGCAAAATACCAATTATCATGTCTGTGTCTTGCGTCGGAGTTCATCAGTCGGTGTCATGACCTCTCCTATTATCGAGAGAGAGAGAGAGAGAGAGAGAGAGAGAGAGGGAGAGGGAGAGGGAGAGAGAGGAAGAAAGAGAGAGAGGGGGAGAGTGAGTTGGTGGGAATTACTGGGTGGTTCAGTCTGGCGTGTATTGCAGTGGCAGATTACTGGTAGTGAGGCCAGGGGGAGGAGGAGAGGAGGAGTAGGAGGAACAGGAGAGGGAGGAAGAGGAAGAAGAAGGGTGCTAAAAGAAAGGGTGGGAGGGAGGATGAATGGAACGAAGAATTGTGAATGGCAAGATTGGAGAGAGGAAACGGAAGAAGAAGGAGGGAGGAGAGGATTGGAGAGAGGAAACGGAAGAAGAAGGAGGGAGGAGAGGATTGGAGCAGGGTGAAACAAAGAAGGAGGGAGGAGAGGATTGGAGCAGGGTGAAACAAAGAAGTCAACTTGTCAACATCAAGGGAAATAATTTTCATGTTGATGCAAACATTATGTTGAAAATTAAAAACTACCAATAACAGCTGTAGTTTAATAACCCTTTATAAGGCGGTTGGAACGAAAGATGATGAATGGCAGACAAGGTGCATGGTTGGTGGTGAAGTATAAGAGAGAACAGGAACATCAGGGAAAATAAACAACAAACTAATTTGGTCCATATGAGTCCTTAAGGGGGGTCACCTGCTTTATTTATATATTACTCGTTTTTCTCTCTCTCCCTGGCTTGTATCCATTCGGCCCCATTCAGCCAACTGTTTTAAGACGTTTATCCCCATCCAGGTGTCGATTTCTTCCTGGCGAGCGAAAGAGAGCCAGCATTGTATGGAGAAATCCGGCTTCGCCGGAGACATTTTGCTATCGAAAAATGTACAAATTTAGCTTGCTGTAAACAAAACAAAATATATATATACGCAGGCTCGCTACCGCTCGCCAGGAAAATATTTACACCTGGATGTGGGTAAACGTCTTAAAACAGTAGGCGGAATGGGACCGAATGGATACAAACCAAAGAGAGAGGGAGAGAAAGAGAAAACAAAAAGCGAGGTGGGCTCCCTTAATGAATGTTCGTGTACCTAAAAATGTTACCAAATATAACTGTAGCCTCTCCCTCTTCCACGAACATATTCTGGGAAACGTATTATGCCGGTATCACACGAGTGCTTTTTCCCTCAACATTTATCCTCAACACTGGTCTGACAGCTTAGGAGGTCAACATTTATTGTATTATGGTTGCCTAAATTCATCTACCATCAGTCTTGTTTCTGATATCAATGCAAAATATTCTAGAAATGTTGCCAGAAAAATGTTGATCATCGAATGTTGAGTATAAAAACTCTCGTGTAATACCGGCTTTATGCAGATGAAAGCTACTTCATGCAACGTAGAACACTGACATGGAATGAATACATTTATGTGAATTACGTGTTCTAGTCTGACATTACCAAAGAGGTAAAAAGGATAAGACGATGTAAATGAGAGAGAGAGAGAGAGAGAGAGAGAGAGAGAGAGAGAGAGAGAGAGAGAGAGAGAGAGAGAGAGAGAGAGAATAATAAGAACAGAAATAGTACAGGAAGAAGGATAGATTGCAACCAAAGACAAATATATGTGAGAAAAATGCTAGAAAATAAGAAAGAAGGATTCCAAGCAAAACATTATAGTGCCTATGCAAGAAAAATAAGAACGACAAATACAACACGTCACGAATAAGGAGTTGAAGAAATTTTAGGGAACTATAAATAATAAGAAGGGGAAATATGAATAGTGAAGAGGCAATGTGGTTTGTGAATGGAAGAAACTGAGGAAGAAAAGGGGAATAGGGTCGCGAATAAAGAGGAAGGCAGAATGTGTGTGTCTGTGTGTGTGTGAGAGAGAGAGAGAGAGATATATATATACGAGGTAGAGGAGCATGAGTTCAATAGAGTGGGATATAATCTTCCTGAAGGTCATATTATAGTGTGCAATTTGTTAAAGAAAAACAAAAGTGAAGGCAATCACAAGATTTAAAACAACCCACCACCAAGTCACACACTTAATTAATGCCCCTTTCCCACTGGTGCTATTTTAAACGATTATCATTGCCGATACCAACGAATGGGCACATTCGGAACATGTCGCAAAATGATTTTGAATCCTCGGAGGCTGATCGTTTGACTCGCAAGGGGCCTCGCAAGTTTTCGGATTGTTCAAAATTTGGCACGAGGAGTGACGAGCTGTGCGAACCCTCGCAAGCATCGGCAAATATTTTCCGACGCAACGGCGAGGCCCTCGGAGCTCCTCTTTGCCATCAGCGAGGATGCTCGCCGATACTCGCCGATGCTCGCCGAAAATCACCATTGCATAATAATCATCGGAGATTGCCTGCGATTACTCGCACATGTAATGAGCCGTGCGACCGAATACTCGTCGGGCGTATACCCGCCTCGGGTATAATCCGCACGAGGCATGCAAAGGGCTGTGCGACGTAGACGAATGCTCGCAAAGCACCTCGCCGAGGCCAAACAGCACTTTCGTCGAGGTGGGTAAAAAAAAAAGGATTATAGTCGACCTGTCAACCCTTTTTTCTTTGCACCTCTTAAGCCGGAGTCACACGAGCCCTTTTTCGAGCAATTTCTACGGGCAATTATGGTCTGGAAGCTTGACAAATTTCACTTTATCAGAATTCAACGCCTAACATACTCTACCTTCAGTTTATTTACCGATGTCAGTGCAAAAAAGTCCCGAAGTATATTGAAAATAAATTGCTCATGGAAAATTTACGGATAAAGCGCTCGTGTGACAGCAGCTTTGTCAAATAGCCGACGTACGTCTGCCATGGGTGAGGTCAGGTCAGAGGGGTGTATATACCACTGGACAGGACAAAAAGGTCATTCTACAGTCTCCAGTCACCTAGTATACAAGCAACAACACTCTCCAGCCATGCCTTCCAAGGGAACGAAAATGACAAAGAAGGCGATGAAGAAGTGGGCAGCCAGCCAAAGTGAAGAGGAAAGTAGGCCAGTGATCCAAGCTTCCCCAGTTGCTACAGTGGACGTGGAGGAAATTACTGAAGTAGAGCAGATGTCTGAGGATGGCGGAGCCAGGCAGGAGAGGAATGTGGAGGCCGGCAGTGTTCAACTCTTCAACACCCAGGACAACGTGCAGATAGAAGTCCACTGTGCCCAGGACAGTGACCACAGCAAATCACCTCCGGAGGTGGTAAGAACTTCTGCTGATTCGGAGGAAGATTCATCAAGCATCATCACGGCAAGAATGGAGGGGGACCTTGCCAAATGGATTATGAACCACCCCTCGATCTGGAAGAAGGCTGACCAAAGGCACGCCGACCGAAACCATAAGGGTCGCCTGTTCGACATAAAAGCTAAGGAACTGCATGTGCCAAGTAAGTTGCTATTAGTAATTATGAAATACAAATCATCTTTATGTGTTGTGTGATCAACGTGGTACTATGAATATTCATATGCAAAAATCAAACTTGCAAATGTAATTATGTTGTATTTTGCTGTATATAAATCTGTTTGCCCTTTGTAATGTGTGTTGCAAAATGCTTTCCTGTCAATATCGATATATTTTGACATATTTGTTTTTTATAGTATTCAAGGCACTATCTCGTTCCCTTTTCAGCACAAACCATCATGCGGTTCTACATTAATATAGGTTCTAGTAACACCCAAATTTCTCTCGCCTTAACAGCCACGCTCTCGTCCACACAGAACGCTTCTTCTTCTGCCTTCTTTTCTCCTCTTGTTTCTTCCTTTTCCTCTCTGCTTCCTGCTCCTCTTTAAGTTCCTGTTCGTATTCCACAAAAATCATACGCATCCGCTGACTGATAAGGTCCATTCGCAGATGTAATATATCCCATTCGCGTTGTCTCTGTGAATACATGACTGACATTTCACAAGCACGTGTCAAGGGTTGAGGCGAGACTGTTGTCTGGGAGTGTCTCAAGCTGTGTATATAGTACCACCACAGGTTTGGGGGTTGGGGGGGGGCATATATACCTGAGTGCAATTAGCACACTCACGTTACATTCGCTCATGTTTGGACACCTCGGCGATCATGTTCGGACACCTCGGCGGCGTATCTGCAATGGTGTCGCCCATAAACATGCAATCGTTCATTCATCGCATGAATTTGTGCCATGAAATATATGCAAAAAGTTTTCGGATAATCTCGCCGAGGTCACCGCCAAACCATCTCTTAATTTGCCGAAGACGTCGCAGAGCATACGCTGAGGATTCGTTCATCCCTCGCATTATTTCGCAATATTATATTGAAAATGTGACAGTTCTCGCCGAGGTCATCGGCGAACCATCGTTCAATTTACCGATGACGTCGCCGAGTGTAACTTGTCATCGGTTCTTAAAGGTCAAATTCGTATACGTTGCACAAATTCCTTGCGAAATGACAAAAATACGTCCTCGGCGATGAAAATCTTTTAAAATCGCACCAGTGGGAAAGGGGCATTAGGGGACCGACCCGCATTTATTTTTCTTTCTGGGTAGTGGCCATTCGACTCCATTCAGCCTACTGTTTTAAGACGTTTATCCTCTTCCAGGTGTTGATTTACACCTGGTGAGCGATAGCGAGCCAGCATATTTTGGATTATGTTTTAGACAGCTGACTTAATTTTTACATTTTTCGGCAGAAAAATTTCTCCGGCGAAGCCGGATTTCTCCATACAATGATGGCTTGCTATCGCTCGCCAGGAAAAAATCGATACCTGAATGCCGAGAAACATCTTAAAACAGTAGGCTGAATGGGGCCGAATGGATAAAACCCAGAGACAAAAAGCAGTTCGGTAACCCTTAATTAAGTATACACACACACATTCACGAGAGTATATACCAAAACTTCCCAAGAGAAGATCCTGCTGTTGTCCTAAAATCTCCTTTGCCCGCTGTGGGATAAAGGGCCAGCCCAAATATGAGGGGGGACTGGCCGTCTGTTTGGTCTATTAATTAATTTATTCATATATTTGTTTTAGTTTCCTCCCTAAACTACCATCAAGCTTAGAAAAACACCCCCTAGACCCCCTTTCAAGATAATTTTGTACATTTTTCGGTAGAAAAATGTCCCGGCCTAAGGCCGGTTCCTCTTAAAATCGCAGGCTCGTTATCGCTCGCCAGGAAATAATCGACGCCTCAATGGCACAAAAGGTCTTAAAATTGACAACGAAATGGGGTGAAAGGTGTTAAAATCGCCAAACTAATGGGCCAAACGTCTTATAATCTCAAAACTAGTGGGGCTAAACATTAGGGAGAAGGGGGTCCAGAAAAACGGTCTTCCTCTCCTTAAAGGTGAGAGGATAGCAAGGAGATGAGAAATGGATAAAAAAAAAAAAAAAAAAAAAAACACCAACAAAAAAAAAACACAGATAATCAATAAGACTGACACCTGTTGTATTCTGACTAACACTAGACAATGTTATCAAGTTCGGCATAGCTTTCTCGAAGTAGTCAAAACAGGTTGGTTAATGTTTGGCAATCGAGGAGATAATGCTTCTGCTTAAAAAAAAAAAAAAAATCGCATCTCCTTCCAAAAATGTATGGAACCACTATTTCTGATTCATCTATCTATCTATCTATCAATTTATTGCTTGACGCCGTGATCCCCGAAGGTGTGGGCACAAACGAACCTCCCCCATGCACCTCTGTCCTCAGTCTGTCGACGGCCCTCCTCCCAACCAGCACCGCCTTCATCCATATACTTACTCACTCCATCCTTCCACCTTTCTTTCGGTTTACCTCTCCCTCTCTGTCCTTCCACCTCGCTTCATCTTGTACATAAATAATTGTGGAGAGTAACTACAATAGGTAATGATTGCAGTAATACGAATAGCTAGGGAACAAAAGAACTAACTAGAAATATTATACAAACCAACGTGAACGCCTAGTTTATAAATGAAACAACAATCATGTATGGGATTGAATAAGTGAAACTAAACTATCAAGTTTTAAGGGTGCCCACCTCGATATTTTGTTCTTTCTCTCCCTCTTTCTTTGGCTTGTATCCATTCGGCCCCATTCAGCCTACTGTTTTAAGACGTTTACCCCCATCCAGGTGTCAATATTTTCCTGGCGAGCGGTAGCAAGCCAGCATATATATTTTTTGGTTTGACATCAAGCTAAATGTGTAAATTTTTCGATAAAAAAAAATCTCCGGCAAAGCCGGATTTCTCCATACAATGCTGGCTCGCTATCGCTCGCCAGGAAGAAATCGACACCTGGATGGGGATAAACATCTTAAAACAGTTTGATGAATGGGGCCGAATGGATACAAACCTGGGTAAGGGAGAAAAGGAGAGAAAGATTAAAAAAAAGCCGGTGACACCCCTTAATTCTACTGTATATAGTTATCTTTATATGTAGGGCATAGCATAATTTACACAACAATTTAACTGAACTTATATACTATCTAATATTCCATTTTGCAGTAACTTGTCTCTTAATTGCTAAGTAAATCAACTTCTCTGAATTATGTAACCCAACCTCACATTCTTAGATTCCTGGACTGCACCGGTTGAAACTGCCATTACAGATTCCTGTATAACATTAATTGGTTAGCTTCCAACCGGCAGACAATAAGCAAAAATTAATACACAGGTCACTTTCCTATACTCAACGTAGATCTTATCCTAAGTTATCTGTCACAGGAGCGTGTAATTAATACACAGGTCACTTTCCTATACTCAACGTAGATCTTATCCTAAGTTATCTGTCACAGGAGCGTGTAATTACTCCTGTGAAGTTATGAAAAAACTACTGTTTTCCAGACGTACAAGTACATCCAAATACATTGTGTCTGTGATCAACCTATGTATATATACCTGAAGTATATCTGGGTCTATTTGGCTTCTCATTACTCCTCCTGACTTTTCTATTCAGATTAACATCCTTATTAATCAATTAATTTACGGCAGTTGTTTTCTATGACTTGTTTTGCTAAAACGACTAGAAATACGAGTAGAAGGTGTAGTAGAGACTCTGACTCACCAATACTTTTGCTTCAGTCGAAAGTCAGAGGGGGAGCGGATGCCGACATACGGGTCAACTAAGTGGTTCGGTAGTTTGCCGGTTATAAGGCATATCCATATAAGTTATCGATATTACTGAGTAATATCTTGCTTTCTGATGTCATGGGGGACAGATTAAGGGCCGTATGTGGGTATAGTTTATGTGGGTAGTGAATAAAGTGGTGTATTAAGTGGTTCCATTCGGTGTGGAGGAACCCCCCTGCCTCATAATGAACTCGTCTATGATTTTGGTGTGAGTGCCGGAATTGAGCAAACCTCACTGTACTCTCGGCTGTTCTTGTGCTAACACCAGCACCCGTCGTGTGCCCCTGGATTTAACACCATAACATCATACCAGGATTATATAGTGCCACGGGTTTCTTGGAGAGCTGTCACCGGCCTGGGAGTATAGTCCCCAACAATAGGTGAGGGTTTTTCGTATCCCTTTAATAATTAACCCATTCAGATGCTACCATATATTTTCTTCATTGCGTAATTACTTTAATTGCTTGCGTAATCATGTTAATAATTAGTAATTAATGGTTAATAAGCTAATGCATATTGTTTGCTAAGTTTGATAATTAGCTGCTTAATATAAAGGTTTACTCATTTAGTCAGTTCTTAAGTAATTAGCACCAGGTAACCCAGTTAGTATTTGTGACGTATTTGTGTGTGCCGTGTATCCCGCTATTTTTCGGTATCCGTTTATGTACCCCCGGGTACGTGCCAGCACTGTTATTGTTCACCACCTTTATTGATGCCGTAGCCCCCACTAGGGTCAATATACAGGAGGCGCTACAATATTGGTAACAAATTAAGCTCAATAGCATGTGATTAAGCGATTTTTCTCCAAATTGTTGATGTAGGTGTCATTCCCGGGAAACTAACATAATACATATTAAATGGATATTTACGTTTTAAGGGTTTGTTTACACATCTTCTTTTTCGTCTTCATCTGGGAGACTTCTTTTGCGTGACTGTCAGTCAACAACTGAGACATCTGGTGGCGAATGCAATGAACTATACTGGTGGCGTCGTAGCCAAAGTAATCACCCTACCTAATTCATGCCAAGAGTACTCGAGTTCACTGACACGTGATGTCTATCGACCAATCAGGTGATGCCATGATTTGGAAAACAGGTGGCCCAGGATATAAGCTGTCAGTTTGACTCTGGCCAGCTTGTGTAGAGGGTGTGAGCTGATCAAAGCTTTTTTCACCGTCTTTAAAAACACTGAGGCTGCTTAAGACCTTTTCGCCTTCCAATAAGTGTAAACTGTCGGAAAAATGAGTATAACTAAATAAGTTGGTCACCAATTATTTTGCAATATTGCGAACAGGACATATGGATTTTATATGCTCTAAACATAATATGAAAATGTGTTTTTAAGCCATCGGAAAAATTCGAATACAAAATATATGGTAACCAAAATGGAATTTTGTCGAAACATGGTTGTCAATACCTTCCAGCGGCCAGCCAGGCAGCCCGTACACTCCGCTGTTCATTAAGGTTAGTTGGTTGGTTGCGACAAGCTATAAAGGAGTCCGGACCACAGCTGCTCGGGATATCTAAAGGTGATCGCAAAGTAACATAAACAAGATTCGTAGTTGCGGTATTGGTATTTAACGGTACTGGACATCGAGCGGAGGCGCATTTAGGTTAGGTTAACTGATGTTAGGTTGGTACCGACAGTTAGCCCATCGATCTTGTTAGGTTAGGTTAGGTTAGAGTTAGGTTACATTAGATTGCTATATATCCGCTCGATCAGGAATTCGCTCGAAGTTCCTGCATTCGTATTTACAGATACGGCCGAATACCGGTAGGCTACTAAATGGACGCCGGCCCAAGCCATGTTGTATCCCCAACCAGCGGGGGTGTGGGGGCGGCAGCCCCCACCCATAATACTAGGTTAGGTTAGGTGGGTGTTAGGTTAGGCTAATGTTAACCCCAATGTACTAGGTCATGTTACTGGTAAGGTTGTTAGGTTAGGCTAATGTTAATTCTTATAGTTATATAAGGCTTTGTTAGGTTAGGAATGTTAACCGATCTTACTAGGTCAGGTTAGGTAAGGTTGTTAGGTTAGGCTAATGTTCGATTCTTACTAGGTTAGGAGGTAAGGTTGTTAGGGTAGGCGAATGTTGGAAAACCCGAGCCAAAATTTGCCTTACTTCGTTAGGTTTAGGCTAATGTTAACCCTATGAAAACCCAACAACGATTTTATTATTCTAAATTAGGTTACTGTAATTAGTTTACATGAAAATTCGCAAAATTCCGAGCCAAGTTTCGTGCCAAAACTTGGCTCGGGTTTTCGAAAATTCGGGTTTATGGGCCTTTGCAATTTCGGGAAACCTGAGCTCCAACATGTTAATAAGGTTACTGTGTTATTTTCATTGTCTACAATTAGTTAAATCCGAGCCAAGTTTGGCCAAAACTTGGCTCGGGTTTTCAATATTGGGTTTTAGGTCTGGAAATACCAAAACCCGAGCCAAGTTTTGCTACAAATACGTTTTAATCGTGTTTTACGCATTTTACCCCTCAATTTCCCTGATCTTCATAGCCCTCCCCACTATCGGGGGGCGTGTCTTTAGATTGAAGGATAATGGGTAAATGCTTAATTCCCATTCAATTTCATCACTAGATTCGACTAAAACACCCAAAACAAAATCAAAATACCAAAATAAAATACCTGAAAAACACGTTGTTGCGTCTCCTGTATATTAACCCTTTTTGGTAATAAGGGCACCAGAATTGAACGCAGTATTCCAGAAGAGGGCGGACTAAGAAATTGTAAAGAGTTGGGATTACTTCTTTGGATTTATGCTCAAATGACCTGCCTATAAAGCCAATTATTGTGTTTGCCTTCTTAACAACTTCTGAACATTGTTGACTCGGTTTTAGGTTACTCGATATTGTTACTCCCAGATCGGTTTCTCTGTCTACACTCTTAAGCTGAGTGCCATTCATCGAATAGTTTGCTTTCTCATTTTGGTATCCGATATGTAGTACTTTACATTTATCCGCATTGAAACTCATTTGCCAAATTTGCGCCCAACATGACAACTTATCTAGGTTATGTTGCATATTGTCAACTTGTTCTTTTGAGAGTACGCTATTTGCAATTTTTGTATCGTCAGCAAACTTTGAGATTGTACAGATGAGACCCTCATCTATGTCGTTGACGTAAATTAGAACAAGAATTGGACCTAGTACCGATCCCTGTGGTACCCCGCTACATACATTGGTCCATTTAGATGCCTTACCGTTTATTACTACTCTTTGATTTCTGTCGCTGAGCCAATTTTCTATCCATTTCAATACACGGTCTTGTATTCCATGCACTTTTAGTTTTAGTAGTAAACGTTTGTGGGGATCTTTGTCAAAGGCCTTTTGAAAATCAAGGTATATAATATCTACAGCTTTACTCTCATCATAGAGGTTGAGGATATCGTGGAAGATTTGTTAAGCAGGAGTGTTTGTTACGAAAGCCGGGTTGAGTATCTTTAAGTATGTTATTTGCCTCTAAGTGATTTACGAGTCTGTCTCTTATGAGTGTTTCTAGCATTTTTCATACAACTGAGGTTAAGCTAATTGGACGATAGTTACTGGGTAGGGATTTGCTGCCTTTTTTAATATCGGTGTTACATTGGCTAGCTTCCTCTGATCAGGCATAGTTCCAGACTGCAAGGATTTATTGAATAGCAATGTCAGTGGTTTAGAGAGCTCATCTTTAGCTTCCTTTAGAACTTTAGGTGAGATTGTATCAGGTCTAGGCGCTTTATTTACCTTGAGTCTATCTAAACAATTCAATACTTCTCTCTGTAACGGTGATATTGCTTAAAACATCTGAATTATCAATCTGAATCGGCGATGGTGTAGGGATATCGCTGAGGTCTTCTGTTGTAAAAACTGATGCAAAGAAGTTATTGAGGGCATTGGTGTATTCTCCATTTTCATTGGCCATCGGTCCAACAGTTGAAGTAACTACTTTTTTCTTTCTGATATAACTATAGAATTCTTTCGGGTTTGTTTTACTTTGATTCGCAACATGTAACTCCAGGGTCTTTTTACTTTGCTTAATTTACTTTTTGGCTTTGCGTCGTAGTTCTACAAATTTCACCCGTTCTTCGTCATTTTGTGAGGATTTTAATCTATCATTAGCAAGCAGACAGTCTGAAATATCTTTATTCCACCATTTGGGCTTATCATTATGGTCTGTATGCCGTATTTTTGATGGTATGCAGTCTTGCACTGCCTTAAGGTAAGTGTTTGTAAATAATTCCCAAGATTTATTTGTCATTATTGTTAGTCAGAAAGCTCCAGTCACTTTCTTTAAACATTGATTTAAGTTTATGAACATTTCCTTTCTTTAAATTAGGGACTTTCTCAATGCTGCTATTTGGTTTGTTACTATTAAACTTTAAATTGAAAGTTATCGTACGATGGTCGCTGTTACTAAATTCATCACCAACATATATATTCTCTACCAAGTCTTCTTTTGTTGCGAGTACAAGGTCAAGCACATTATTACCACGGGGGGTCGGAGATTGTACAAATTGAAAAGTGAACTTTCTTGCAAGTTAGCAATAGAGGTGGTGTCCAGATTGTGAAGTAAGAATATCGCCTCATCTAGTCACGGGTAAGTTGAAATCGCCAAGAATTACGGTATCTTGTATGTTCGTTATTTCTTCAATTTGTTCATAAACTTCACTGTCAGTTTGCACTGATTGAGCTGGGGGTCTGTATAATAAAGCTAGTGTTATTTTAGTTCCTTGGTTATTATTTAATAGTACGTAAGATATGTCTATATTCGCAATTTGAGGTTTTGACATTAAGATGGGATTAAGACTTTCCTTTATAAAAAACAGGACTCCTCCTCCATTTCTATTGATCCGACTCTTCTCAAACATTGTATAACCAGGAAGCGTTTATTCGGCTAAAAAGCCTCTTGTCTTCCGTATTTAACCAAGATTCTGTAATGCCGATTATATCATAATGTTCTCTAAACACGATTTCCTCTAGATCTGAAAATTGATTGCGTATGCTACGAGCATTTACATAGAACACCTTAAGAGTATTAGAGTTGGATGTTACTGACTGCGCATTGTCTGAATTTTCAGTTCGTATTTGACTTGCACTACCCAGCCTGGATACCCCCGGTTGACCCAGTTTTTTTAAGGGAAATCCTTGACTGCACCGTTCAGCAGACGACCAAGACTTGCAGCTCCTACTTCATTGAGATGTACACCATCTCCTGAAAACAAATATTTATCATAGTAAAAATGATCCCACGTGTCGACAAAGCCGATGTCTTCCTCCCTGCAGAGGTTGGCTAGTCGGCGATTTGTACTGGTAGCTATGTTGTAGAATCGGTTTTCTACATCAATCCGGGGAAAAATTCCTGAAATTAAGATTATTAGATTTTTCCTTGTAGGACCTGATCAGCCGCCGGTACTTGCAAAGTAGTTCCTCTGACCGCGTCCGTTGGACATCGTTAGATCCAACGTGGATGACGTACGTAGTGCTTGCGGGGGCGAGCCTGGAAACCTCTTCCACAGCCGCAACAATGTCGTCCAAGCCGCCACCCGGGATACAGAAACGCTTTCTGGTCCTGGGTGCCCTGGTGCAGAACTCCGCTAGTTGGTCACGGACCATGGAGTCGCCCACAAGCCGAACTTCTTCTGTTTCCTCTTCCTCGTCAATAGTAAGAATTTTGAAGCGGTTTTGGCATGTTGTCGGGATGACCTTCCTGGTACTGGTACTGGGACGCACATTGTTTCTCACTAACTGAAAGTTGTCCTGGTGGGGAGTGAGAGTAGAGTCATTATTATTTTCTGTAACGTCTAAGGTAGCTGCTGGTGTCGGTACCGGTACTGCATGCACTGGAATGGCGGTTGACATCGTAGTGGTTTCTTGGACCGAGGGCACTCCTACGTTGAGTGTGGCAAATTCTTGAAGGGATTCCAGCTTCGTAGTCAGGGCATCGATCTTGCGGCGAGCTGCATTCAATTCATCCGCCATCTTCTCTCGGAGCTGGCAGAATCTACAAATATGGACATTAGTATCAACAAACATGGTAGGGCCAAACCTATCGGAACAACTCGTGCAGGTTCGTTGCGGCGCCATGACAATATAATCACAATATGCCTGAAAATGACACAAATTTATGTTAGCAAAATGGTACAATTAAAGCTTGACAATCACAACAAAATTATGTTAGCAATGTGATACAATTAATGCCTGAAAATCACAAACAAAAATGTTATCAATATGATAAAATTAATATGCCTATAAATCACAAATATAATATGTTAGCAATAGAACACAATTTATACCTGAAAAAAAAAAATATGTTAGCAGTATGACACAGTTAAAGCCTGAAAATCACAAATAGACTAGAACATTGTTACAAAATTTACTGGAAAAAAGTGGGAGAGGGTTAATTTAGCCTAGTGAGAAAACTGTAAAACAGTATACAGTACAGTAAAACAATATTTGTTAGCAATATGATACAATTAATGCCTGTAAATCACAAAAAGAATAGGTTAGCAATAGAACACAATTTTATGCCTGAAAATAAAAGAAAGATTGATGTTAGCAGTATGACAGTTAGGCTAAAGCCTGTATATTAGTTTATACAGTGGTCGACACAACAATAATAATAATAATGGAGTTAGTAATATCCCTGGCAAGAGTGTGAGAGGCCTATTAATATGGTGACAAGTATCTGAAATGCACTTAATAAGTAGGCTATCAATAAGTATTACAGTAACTAAATTATTCTAACCCAATATTAAAACTATCTTAACAAATGTTAGTGTGTGCGATTTATATAGATAACCAAGATAACAAGTTCAACCAAGTACAGTATTGGCTAGACTTTGATAAATAAAATACAAGAAGAGGGTTTGTTTATGCGTACACAGGTGGCGCTGGTATCGGCGGCGTCTCTCTACTTGACAAATAGAATTTTGAAAAACAAACGTTTATCAGTCAAAACTACGGTACAATGTCATGCAAGAGCTGTGGTGGTCAAGTGGTGAGCACGCTCGCGTGTGAAATTGAAAGACCCGGGATCGAATCCCTGCCACGGCGGACATTTAGTACGTGCTAGCATGTGTCACATGCTTGCACCCAGTCAAGGGACATCCTGACGACGTATACAGACTAAACACACATAACAAAGCCACTCCAACACCTTCCTCTCTCTCCAACACCCCTTCTCCCCTCTCAACACTCTTCTCTGAGCTAGTGCCGATAAAACTGGCATGGTCAGTCCTGTAAAGAATCGTAAGATTCAGAGTCATAAAGATTCCAGGACGAGCTCATTAGCGGCGGATCCCCAGATCGACCGTGGTGATTGTCACCTAAACATCTACAAAAGTACAAAAGTAAGTACAAAAGATAACTACTGGGTGGTTTGCTAAGCACTTAACTACAGTGAAGGCTAAAATATCTACAATAAGTGTAAGAACTTTATAATATGAAACTAGCAAATAGTTTGTTTACTTTAGAGCGTCGGTCGTCACTAACCGGTACAAATGTAAACAAAGGTAGTCTCGATAAACAAACGTTTATCAGTCAAAAACACAGCAAAATTACATGCAAAGCAGCTACAGGGCAGTTAAACTAGCACTTAGCTACAGTTCATGCAAACAAATAAGGGGATGAGCAATGGAATACTCAAGTTATGGTCAAATTTCCAGCAGCGAGAGCGAAGTGTTGTTGGCGGGTGAGAGAGAGAGAGAGAGATTTGAGGTGGAGGTGTAGTCCCGTTTCAAATCACAGATACATAGTAGTCTGGTGCCGAATTGGCATAATGCTTTCAAAGGTTCAGTGGCGGAAGCGTTACCAAATAATAATTGTTCTATTCTTTAAAACAAACTTCAGACTTATTAATCTTGCTACACATACCAAGGTCGTAAGTTTTTTATCTAGCAATATTATTTTGAGTTTCCAACACACACATATACAGTATACCAGTAAACAATTATTCAAGGAAACCAT